>OY978527.1:20614556-21122056 GCA_963854835.1 Megamerina dolium
TAATTTCTCTTACTCTCGTTTCACATGTGCTCTCATATCGAAGAAAAACCAGGTGAATTTATTATTGATTGAATTCTAGGTTTATAGCTGTTAATATTAGCTTACTGCTGAATTATGTAAAACGCTATACGACGAGTCTCTTTGACGTTAATTACGTTTTACATAATTCGCTAGTTAATTTCATTCATTCACATGACCATTATTTCTTTTTCTTCTTCTTCTACTTCCTTATCAATTATTAATAACGATATAAATAGCCTCTAAATACTAAATAAATAAATATTTCCTTTCACACACACGTGTACAAACATACTATATGTAAGTCTGTATCTATATTTTTTGTAATATAAAATTTTTCTTTTTTTCTTTTTAAATATACATCATACATGTATTTTTATAGCATCTTTAGCAATTTGTTGCTAAAAAATAAGTTCTAAAAAATGCATTTTGCAATTCGTAAAAAAATACTCTCTCTTTTATCCTTGTTTTCATTGGGAGAAGATTTTCTCATATCTCATAAAAACGTTTATATTTTATGCTATGTCTTAAACACATTTCACACTCATTTTCTCTTTCGCTCACTCGCTCTTAAAAGTTACGAAATTTAATGTTTTTTTTTCTTTATTATTCTTCTTATTTTTTGTGTTTCTTATTGTAGTTGTTCTTAAGCGCGTTAAAAATGATGTTTAACACCAAAATGACTGCTGCTGCTGTTATTACAACCATATAGACAAGTTGAATTAAAAAAAATACTTTTTATATATATGATACATATATGAAAATGCTATGCTTTTATTAGTTGTAAATATGAGGGTATTTTGTTGCCTTTTTCTTTACAAAGAATCAGGCATATTCTGAATTTCATTTTCACTCGAAATTCACTTTACAATATGTTCAAACAAATTCTACAACTTTATTCATATTTCAATTGTTTGAAATGTGTAAATAAGAAAATTATTTATTTCATATATTCAACAATTGAACTATAGAATATTGTTATAGGAATATTTTTTATTGAAATTTCATTTAACAATTTGCCCAACATTGCAAAATACTGGTTCACAGATTTTCATTTGAAATACAGGATATATTAAGTTGATAAAAGTCATTGCCGATGGAATCGAATTAAAGTGAAATTCGATGACAGTTTTACAATTGAGAACTAAAATGAAATTCAATATATGTCAGAATATTTATAAATCATGTTTAAGAAAAAAAAAAAAATTGTCAACAATATAAAATATATAAATATTTAGAGTGGCATTATGAGTTGCGAAGTGAATGCGTTTCGAGAAGCGTAGAAACGTAGAAATTGTGGGCATTGGTATTTTGAGTGGGGAATGAACACATTCGCTTGTATAGCAAATACCGTACCAAAAGTGTACTTGATAAATGCATTTATCCCAAATTTACAATTTTGATATTTCAAAGCAGAATTATTGTACCAGTGATGATATCTAAAATTTATCTTCGTCGCTCGTTCACCGAATTTTTCGTGTGAAAATTCATTCGCTTCACAATTCATAATATCTCCCTTATATATATTTTTTCTTTAAGTTAATTTTTACCTCTCACTTTTTTAGAAATTTTGCCTTTGAATGTATATATGATATACAAATATTTATATGTACTATATATACATTAGGATGGAACGATGAAAATCGTTAGAAATGTCCACCATACTCTGTAATTTTATTGCCAATTTTCAATTTTATATCATTAAAAATACCTCGATGAGCAGTACATGCTTCCCAGACATCATTGATGTCCAAATCAAATTTAGCTAGAGCATTCAGAAACTCAAAGTTGTACCACCTCAACTTGCACTTTTATGCAAATATAATTGAAGGGCTCAAAAATTCTTGAAACTTTTGCCTCCTTTAAAGTATTTTTCTAAACTCAAAAATAATAATTATTCAGCTGTTTGATCTTATAGTCCAAATTATATGGAAATAAATATTATCTCATGCAATATAATGCATTCTAGAAAATGTGTCAAGAGAAAACGTTTGCGCTGTTATATATTTTGAACTATAAACTTGAAACAGCAGAAGAATTGGTATTTATGAATTCAAAAATTAAAGTTTTAAAAATTTCTAAGAGCTGTAATTCTATAAAGGAAAAAAATGGGAGTTAGGATGGTACAACTCTGAGTTACTGATTCCACTAGCTAAATCTGTTGCCGGAGCTCAATGATGTCTGAGAAGCAAATGTAGTGTTTATCAAGAAATTTCAAATGCTATACAATATTAACAAATACAGGATGCTCTCAACATAAGCATTCAATTAAGGGGTGAGCATTTGAAACATTTCTCATCTATCCACCCTAAGATAAGTACATAAAAATATATATATATATTTCTTTTAAAAATATGTAACACGATGTATGGTCTAAACATTTTTAATAAATATACAATATTGTTGTTGTTTCTATCATCTCTCCTTTCGTGTAACATTTTATTTTGGTGAGAACAAAAACAAAACAAAAAAACATAATTTTTTTCTGTTGTTTTTTTTTAAGAAACGAGTAAATAAGAATAATTAATATTAATATAATCTTTAGTATTTTCAATTTTGGTATGTTCCATCATGAATTCTTTTTGATATTTGTTGACTTTTTTTGTAATTTTTGCTTGCTTCTTCTTTGTTCTTTCTTTTTGAGTGATTGTGAATGATGCTTTATTGCCGGTTGTTTATATTTTTACTATTTGCTAATATAAGCATTCGTCATAATAGCAGTAGTAGTAGTGCACATTTGCAATTTCGGCTACTTTTTTAACAGTCTCAGCAGTGTTAAATTACACCAAACTATATTGTAGAGGTTATATTTTATTAATTTTTTGGATAAGAGTGTGCATGTGTGTGTAAGTGTGTCTACAAAACGCTATGTAGTAATTGATATGATTTTTGGCCGACTTTGAAGGAGTTCGTATTTTTCGGTAGCCAATTTAAACCAGAGTACTACCAATACTATTCTCAGTTTGTTGCCAGGACATGATTTGTATAAATTGCTGTTGTTGTTGTCGTTGTTGGTTTTGTTATTACTTTTTCCTTAACCTGCTCTGCCGGCTGGGTATTATTAGTATTTTCTTTTTACGGATTTGTTATTATTATGTTGATTACTTCAACAATTACTGGTAAATATATGCTCGATTTGAGATTTATATGTTTTTACTGTTATTGTTGTTGTATTTTGTTTTCTTCCCAAGAAAAAATCATATTACTCTTTAAAAGTTTTCTTAATAATTTCTACATATAATTATTTTTGTCGCTCATAAAATACAGTGTATCGCAATGTTATTGGATTATTAATAATTATTATTTGAATTGATTTTTTAAAATTATATTTTCAAGATTTTTTGTATTTTTATCTTTATTTATTTCGTTTTTTTCATAGAGAAGATAATGCACTTACATTGAGGTATTCACTTACTTCTTTATTCAATAGTTTTTTGTTTTCCATTTTTTATATTAATTTATTTTTTACACATTTTGTAATAAAAGTAGTAAATCAGAAGTAGAATGACAAAAAAAAACATTTAAATTTGGTAATTACGAAAGCAATCATTTAATAAAAACTTTTTGCATGTTGCTTTTTGTTGTTGTTGCCGAAAGTGAAATTTTGATGTAATTTTATTATTGTTGTTGTTGTTGTGTTTTGCCAAAATGTTGTCATTGTTATTGTTTATATTATTTAACATTTACATTAATTTTCTCTCTCTCTCATTCAGTTGCCGAAATAGTCAATTTTGATATTCAGTTGTGTTGTAATTTTTTATTCTTTATCTCATCTTTTTACATTTTCTTTTTGCAAATGTAAAGTATTTTTTAAAAAAATCATGAAAAAAAAACAAAAAAATTACACAAAATTATTTTTATGAACAAAAAAGAATGTAAAAGACTCAATTATAGAAATTTAATGTCACTTCATACGAGACTACTATGATCTAAGTATCTGTTTTATGAACAGCACGTTTTATTGAGCATAAAAATCTCATTAAGTATGTGCCTTTTCAAAGACAGCTTGGTTTCATACAAAGTGTGAAAACGATCTTTGTTGCCGCCATAAGTTAACACGAGACTATTGTGATCTGTTTTACGATGTGCTTTGTATGTAACTGATTACTATAAATATAAAAAAAAATCGATTTAGCATAGAAATCTTTTGATTATATAGCTTTTTACAAAGGCAGCCTTATTTCTTAAGAGATATCGATCCTTATTGCCGCAAGTGTCCTATGTTGTTGCCATAATGTAAACTTTTGGAATAGTTTACAAAGTCTTATTCTTGACTTGCACACAAGAAATGATCCAGCAAAATACACATTATTCGCAATTTATGTGCAACTTGACAATATGACATATGACTTTATGAGATTTTTTGAATAAGCTCCGTATGATTGCTGAAGTTGAGTTGCTATAATTGAGTCTAGAGAAATAAAATCCACATTTCTAATACATATGTCTGATTCGCTACTTTGCAAATTTAAAATTTATTTTATATGTTAAATGATTTTTCCGCTTTTTCTATACATTACTAAATATTTAACAAACTCTTCTATTACTACATACAGTTTAATAATATACTAATAATAATAAAAATTGTTAGAAAATGGGTGAGAAAAATTCAAACTTAAAAAGCAAAACAAAAACAAAAAAATTTTTCTTGTTCTCTATATATTTATGCATAACAGTAAATAGGTAATATATTTATGTAAGTATGTATGTTAGGATGGATCAGCAATAAAATTGATAGCAAAAAAATCTCTAGATAACTCTGAGAAAATTGCCGAAGAGACCACAGCTCAAAGTCGTGTTAATGAGAGTTGATGAAGTGTTCAATAGTTATTTTTTTAAATAAAATCGAATAATAAATAAAAACATGTAAGTTAGTGTGGGTACATCTCTGAGTTACTGGTTACCATTCGCCAAATTTGACCAGAGAGGTAAATTGACCAACATACTATTACAAAGTTATAATAAAAATTAGAATTTTAGATGTTTAAAAAGTTAGCACTTTTGCCAAAAAATATTTTAAAAAAAACTATTTTATTTTATTAAGGTAAATATTTCTTTTAAACATTTCATCGACTCCAAAGCAGATTTAGAGTTTGCGTCTTTTCAGTAACTTTGCGCTGTATCATCTACAGATTAATAATATGTATTAGTTAATTAAGCTACTAAACAATTCATGAAAAGAAATTACTAGATAATTATTGATAATTTTTATCAATTTATTTTAAATATAATTGGGCTATTGTTGTTATATTAAAATTGCAAATAAAAGAATCACAATTTAAAATGTTGTTCTAGTTGTTGTTGTGGTGTATAAAATACATGTTGTCACTGCATACGAAGAAAGACGCACGAGTGTTTAACGGCGAAGAAGGATGCGTAATAAATATGACTAATAGCCGAAGCCCATATAATACTTTTTATAAGCCAATCCGTCATACACAACTGACAGCTGAGTTAAAATACATGAATTTGTATAAAGTGATGCCCAATCAATCCGTGTCCTTCAATGCAAAGTATAAAAGATGGCCAACTTTTATCTTTAACGTACGTGACGCAAACAGGGTTGTATTTTAACAATAAAAATTATTTTAAAATGAAAAAAAAATATTAAATATTGCATTAGATTGATGTTCAAATAGTTATTGAATGTAAATTAAAAGTGCTATACACATATTTCATTTAAATAAAATACAATTTCATACAAATCAAACAATAAATGGTGATTTTTTATCCGTTGTGAAACGTATTAATTGGACCAGCATACACCGTTTTTTCCGTCGCTGTCAGTTATATGCTTTAACGCAAAGGAACAGAGTATTCTATGGGCTTCGGCTAGAAGAAAGACGCGTAAACATAGTTAACGGGGAAAAAGATGCGTAAGCGTAATTGACGACGAAGAAAGACACATAACCATATTACTATTTATCCGGTCGACTGGTAATATTTAGTGTATTTTGTTTTTTTATATAATTTTCGTTATGAACTGATTACAGGAGTGAATTGATAACCACACCGCTATCAATTATGTTTATTCGTTTTTCTTCGCCGTCAATTATATTTACTCGTCTTTCTTCGCTGTCAACTATGTTTACGAATTTCTTTCGCAAGTACTTTTCGCGGTCAGTTTTTGAGCGCGCGTCTCTCTTCGTATTCACTGATGACGATGTGTATTGTTTGATTGGTTGCTATAGAGAAGAGAAAAAGTTCCTTCGTTCGATTTACTTTATTATTTTTCACTAACTGTTTTGCCATTTTTTGTTTGTTTTATATATATTTTATATATATATATATATATATATATATATATATATATATATATACATATATATATATATATATATATATATATATATATACATATATATATATATATATATATATATATATATACAGATATATATATATATATATATATATATATATATATATACAGATATATATATATATATATATATATATATATATAATGATGATAATTATTATTGATCTTGTTGTAAAAAATACTATTAATGGTGGATTAATGTGGGATGATAGGTGGAAAAATTAAAATCAGAACTGAAAAATGAACAATTAAACAAACAGAAAAATTTTAATTAATAAAAATAAAAAACAATTACAATTACTTTACATTTAGTTTACAATTCAAAAAAAAAACAATATCGTTAACATTTCAGCACCGTTTCAAGGCAAACGCATTATTATTATTGTTGTTGTTGTTACATGCTTTCTTGCTTTCTTTTTATTCATATTATTTCGACTGACGTATTCTAGTTGTTTATGGTTTTTTCTCCCCAATTTGATCATGGCAATTTTTCTTGGTGTTTTATATTATATTTGTTGGCATTTTCTCGTATTTTTGGACTTATAAGTTTTATTTATTGTTATTGTTTTACTACAATTTTCAATATTTTTGCATCAAATGCACTCACTTGCTGCCGCTGCTGCTGCTTCAGTTAGAAATATGTTCTCATCATTAGCGCATTCTACTTCATAAATTTATGGCATCGCCAACCTAGAGAAATGCATATATATGAGTATGATGGATTTTTGGTTGGGCAAAAATAATAGAAAACAAATAAAATTGATTGCTTCATGTGTTAGTCCAATAGTCTATTGTAATAGCAAGCAGTTGTAGTAGATGAAAGTTAATTGATGCAGCAAGCGTGAGTTTGAAATTTAATTTTGTTGATTTTTCTTTCAATATTTCCATTAGTTATATTGTAATTATTTTTTTATTAAGTTTATTATGATTCTTTTTCAACATGCCATGGCTTTTAAATGTGTTCAAGTGTTTTCCTTCCATTTTTTGTGATTGACTGCTTTTAGTTTCCTCTGTGGTGATGGTGGGGCTTTTATTATTTCATTTTTCTTTATATCTTTTTATTATTTAATCAAATTGTTTCAACCGTTATTTTCTATTGTTATGTTTATGTATTTTAATTTTGAAAATTTTGAATATTTTGATATTATTATAATTATTTAATGCTTTTCTTTTTCTTCTTCAGTTATTACTACTATTATTAATAATATTATTATTTTACTGTGTATAATAGTATTCTCTTCCTTTCTTTTTTTTTCTCTTTCTTTTGTTGTATTCCTTACTTAGATTTTATAAATTTTCCATTTTCATATTTTTTATTCTAATGAAATGTGTGAAAAAAATCTTTTGTATTTGTAGTATTGAAACAATTTTTGCAATACGTAAACCCATTATTAATAACATTAATAATAAAAATATTTTAAAATCCTAAACACACACATTCGCAAAAAAAAATATATATATATATGAAATAAACAAATATATAGTCAGTTTGGAAAAAAAAAAATAACAAAAACAAGCTCGCTTACTGACTTGAACTAGCAGCTGATGATTGTGGTTGTTGTGGCTGCTGTTGTTGCTGTTGTGGTGGTGATTGTTGTGGCGGCTGCTGCTGTTGCGGCGGCGATGCTTGAGAGGCTAGTAGCTGTGGTTGTTGTTGTAGCTGAGACCCACTACTAGTGGCAGCAGCACCTGATACACCAGCAGTCGCAGAGGCAGCAGACTGTTCTTTGGCAGCTTTTTGCTTTTTAGTCGGTGGTGGCGGATTCGTTGATAACATCATAGCACGTATACGACGTTGAGCCGACTGAGTATTTGAAAAATATTAATGATACAAATTTATGAATACAAATTTTTATGAAGTAACTAATGATAATTGAAAATTGGTGCAATCAAATTCGATTGTGAAATATTTCATAGGAATTCATTATGTTGAGTCGCTCCACATACAAAGGAAATTAGCTTGCAATGTCCACCCCCTTCCCTTTGTTGAAAGCTCATCTTAAGTGCACCTGGGTACCATTTAAATTTAATTTTTCGGATCTTAAAGCCCTCGAAAACAATAATTCGACAGCTTTTTAAGTTATATTTCAATTCAATGAATAAAAATAAAATTAATTTGGCTTCTTAAAGGATAGAAATAGGGAATAAGTATGCTGGGATTCAAAAATCAATATGGTTTGCTCGTATATTTAACCCTTTTACGGGCACCCTTGGAGCGATGCGAGCCACTTTTATAGCAGAGCCCCTCTATGCGGTAAATACATGGTGGATATGTTTGGATGAAATGTCAAGAGGAAAAATTTATAGCGGTTGGCCATGAATTTTATCGCTCTAGACACGATTTCTTGCGAGCGATGTGGATATTTGTTGATTTTTAGGCCCATGGGATTTTTGCCCATGACAGTCTCCTTAAGGAGTGCAGATAGAGGGTAAGTACAATATGATAATAAAAAATGTTGAAGAGGTAAAACTAATGTGGCCAAACCTCTATTTTACCTTCCTACATTCAATTTGTGGTGTAATTTTTCTATTTTCATGTTTTTTGTGTATTTTATATGGCCCTTAAGGTGTGGAGGTAGAGGGTAAGAAAGCTCAACAAATATAGAAGATGTAAAACTAATCGGAGTTTTTATGCGTTTTCTTATTTTGTATGGGTGCCCTCTTAAGGGGTTAAGTAACATACTTATGAAAATCTTATGACGAAAAACAAATGGACTTCGGTCATATATTTCACCCCTCAAGGTCATCGTGAACGCTCTGGGGTTCTGATTTTTTCACAAAAAAATCAATTTTATAGGGGACTGAACTACATTTACAACTTCAAGGCCCGTGAACGAGTTGTAAAATTGCATCAATCAAGACGAAAATTTCGATATTATACATTTTATAAAATCGAAAACGATTTTCTAAATAAACATTTTTCTTCTATACCTCTGGCAACCAGCTTATTACTTATACGTACATATATCACTCAGCCTTCTATCGTAGTGGAAAGTTAATGTATTTTATCTTCCCAAAACGGATAAACAAATATTGGAAATAAGTAATGTAAACATAAGGAACGTGTACGTTCGTTCCTACAGGTATCCGCTCTGTGCGAAAAGAATTGTTCGATTGCTGTAGCCCAGAAACAATTTTTCCCAAAAGTGGCAATTAATTTGACAGTCAAATTTAAATAATGTTTCCTCTTGGTATAATTAAGTTATTGCTGTAATCCCTACAGAAAATATTGAACTCTAGCAAGAAGACACCAATTAAAGGGATTGAAACAGACTGCGAAGCTCTAATTAAAAGGTAAGACCTCTCGGAAATATGTGAATTTTTATTCTAACAAAATTAACTTAGTCTCTCTTGGGTGAAATATAATTTTTATAGTTCAATTCTTCGTTGCTCATCCCAACTCTCAAATACTCAAGCTCAAGACTTACCTGGACACTGTAGAATGGCCCAATTATATGCACGGGGGTTTCTTCATCACCAGCTGGTGGTGATGATACTGCATGTTCTGGCAATTTAATAACGCTACCGGTAACACGTTGTAATTCTCGGACATTTTGTCCGCCTTTGCCAATTATTCGACCAACCTGTTTGTTTTTCAAATTTATTTAAATAAAGCTTATAACAAAATAGCATACATGATGTAGTTAAACACATACCTGTGAACTGGCAACCAATATTTCAACTGTTAGCCGCACATCATCTGTGCCACACATGAAGCCCTCCTCGCGCATCTTCTCAAATATCATATATTGGGCTTTCCATTGTCCTTCGGGCGAGCCGACAATTGTCACTTTACGTTCGGTCTGCAATTCAGCGGGCTTATCCGTTTCGAGCGGCGCTATCTTCAGCGAGGCGTTCGAGAAACGCATTATACTGCGTATATGTGAGCCTTTGGTGCCGATAATGGCACCCACTGCATTATTCGGTATATAAAGGTACGTGGTCTCTTGCATATCGCTAGTAAAGGCAGGCGGCACCACTGCGGCTGGTGTCTTTGTCATTGGAAAGCCGGGACATGAAGCATACGGCATACTGGGATTAAAAACCATACCATTGCCCGGTGTAGACATCATCGCCATCGGATGTAGACCGGGGAACATAAGACTTTGCGGTGCCATGGCTTGCAGATCATTCTCATAACTTTGGCGCAGTTTCGAACTGATCTGACTCTCGGCACGTGACATATTTTCGATTTGTCCCTTGACAGTAATGATACGCTCCAAATTGAAGCTGTTAATATCATTAATGGAGCTAACCGTAATTTTGGTATCCGTTTCTTGCATGATGCGTTTAATAGTGTTGCCACTTTTGCCAATAATACGTCCGATTAAATTATTGTGTGCAAGAATTTTCAGACAAATTTCCCTAAATCACATAAAAAGAGAAATATTTCAAATAAATTATCCAACGACTGTTTCACAATAAAGCAAGCTTACCCTTTATTTGTATTAATTGCCTCCTGCTGCATCACTTCCAAAATCCGTTTGCATGCATTTGTACAATTCTCCGGATTACCATAGATTGTTATCGCCTTTTCCAGAGAGCCAACATTCTCTTTTCGATGTACATCGACACGTGCACGACTCTGTTGAGTTATCGTGCGAATTGTGCTACCTTGACGTCCAATAATGGCTCCAACCATTTCACTTTGCACCAGAATGCGCAAAGGAAAGTCAGCCTGACGTCCTGGTCCTGGCATACCGGGATATGGAACACGTTGATTACGTTGAGTTCGACGTTGATTCTTATCTAAATGTTCTGAGTGCAATTTATTGCCCTCAAATTCAACACCGTTTAGACCACTAGCAGCTCTATTATGAAGACATAGATAATAAAAGCAAAACAGCAATTAATTTACCTTAAAGTACGGATACAAATTGAAATATTTATAGCTAAATAGATATGATATAAAAAAAAGCTTTTTTCTCTCAGTTTCATTCTGATTTCGGATCAATATAAATGCAAAATGTATTTTTAACTTTCTCTATAAATTCGATATTAATTTGCTTATAAAATATCCATACATCCTTTTTTGTCGTCTATTCTCAATACTTCGCCATTAAATGTAAGAAATTTGTGTGCAACAAAAAAATTTTTAATTCCGATAAATAAATTAAAACAAAATTAATTACTAAAAAAAACAATACAAAAGCAAAAAAAAAAAACTAACAAAACCAAAAAATATACCTTTGTGCCTGTTCAACACTTTCGAATGTAATATGTACAGTCTGAGTATTTGGGTCCTTACTAGAGACAGCCTCACACTGTTTGACGATGCCGTATGGCTTTAGTAGAGGTTCGATGTCTTCGAAACGAGTTTGTAGCGGAATGCCGCTGATTAAAATTTTCGATGTTGAAACACTGTGAACAAAGAATAAGAAGAAGAGAGAAATTTTGAAGTTGTTGGAGAAGACGTTGTTTTTGATTGCATTGTATGTAGTATGTACCTATAGTACTAATAGTTATAGTATATAGGTATATAAGCGAGAGAGAGAGAGAGCGCAGAAAAGGTCATAACAAGCGATCGTGCAAAATATGTAAATGAATAGTATAATGATGATGTTGATGTTGATGCTGATTATCATAGTAATGATGAAATTTGAAAATGAAAGATCAAAAAATGATCACGCGTGATTTGGCGGGAGATATGAGAGATGATGAAAATAGAAAATCGTGTAATGATAATGATGATAATGATTATAATATCTAAGTATGTAATGATGAAGATTATAGATGAATGGTGAGAGATCAATCGTGTCATTAGCCAGAAAGATAAAAATAAGATAATTATTTCTGTATTCTTCTGAAAGCGAGTTGCAAAAGAACACTCCAGTTCACTCGCTTATAAATTGGCTTTAGTTACTTAACAACGCTGACGTCATACATGGTTGTTTGTGAAATTTGTATACGAATTCAAAACAAAAAATAAGCAATTCTGCGGTATCTTTGTTCAATTGAAACCGCTTATATAAGCGATCTCGCATATTTTGTGTTGTTGCTTTTCATGCAATTCTATAAACTAACGAGTGTCCTTTTGCAACTCACGTGCAAAAGAATGTAGCATATGATAAGATGATCATGTAGGAATTAATGAAAATCAGGAAACGCATATTGTAAGATGAACATAGAACAAGAACAAGATTATGGACTGATCATATGGGCAATGAGACAAATTGATTTGAAAGTGAGAGAGAGAGTAAGTGATCAATCAAAACATTCTGTGTTGGTAGATGATGAAAAATACTACGAGTATAATCATGATGATGATGATGATCTTGATGAAATTTTAAAAACGAACATATAAACCAATATGTTATGTCATCAAGCACTGTATGAAGATTATAAATACAAGAAACGAAGATGATTGGAGATGAAGACTAAATGGTATCATTCCCCTATCATCGCTAATGAATGTGAATGATAGCGATGGTTATGAAAAAGATTCAATTGATCATAATAACAATTATGACAATAATGATACTTAACAATCATTAAAAGGACAAGCGAAGGTATGAAATAATACTTCCACCGACGATCACTGTAGTTACAAATACAATATTAAAATGATCAGATGATATTGATAATTCAATTGATGAAGTCATGAAAAAATATTTTCGCTTCCAATGACGATGATGATGGGGATGAGAAGTATTGATCACAAAGATCAATGTTATTGCGTAATGAAAGTTAGACATAATTTTCTTCTTTCCATTCCACATAATAACGAAGGGATGACCATGAAATTTTCAACAAAAAATTTACAATGATCCTGTGCATCAATCAAGTATCACAATTTCTAATGATGAAGATGGTAAGAATAAAGTAGATAATCATAAAAAATATTGAATGAAAAATCACAGTGATCAAACAATTTCGTAATATATGAAATTTTGAAATATACTTCCAACTGATGATCGTAATAATTATTCTAATAATCATAAAGTAGTAAGAAATAAAAAATATAATTATTTCAACGAACGGTGGTGATATAAATGATATTAGTCCTCGTGATCACAAAAAACTTACATTACAGTGATTATGTGATCGACAAAAATATAAGAAATGATAGACCATAAAAAGGTATTTTTAATGATAATCAAGGACGACTAAAAAAAGAAAAATAAATAGAATATAATTTCCATTGGTGATCATGAAATTGCCGACGAAAAATTTCAATGATCAAGTGATCATGATCCTATTGAGAATTACAATAATGATCATAAATCGTATGATCTGGTAAGTGAGCACTAGAAACTCATAGCTTGTTAAGCGAAAGTTTAAATGACAATGAAGAGTGAAAATTGAGTCGAATGATGATGAAATATGATCTCGTTTGTAAAGCTCGTGCTGAACAAGAAAATGAAATATTAAAAATCAAACGCATCGAGTGATCACTAAAGGCGGTGATTATGATGATGTAAACATATGTTTACAGGAATTATAAACGAAATATTTGTTTGTATTGGGAATAAAAAGGATCGCGTGATCATCATAATGTAAAGATACATGACAATGAAGAGCATGTAGAACAATAGTGATCCTAGTAATGGCAAATGAAAGTAGAAACGATGCTAAAAATGAATTTGAATTTTCTGTAAAGATCGTGATGACCAAGAAAATGAAATATTAAAAATCAAACGGATCGAGTGATCACTAAAGGGGGTGATTATGATGATGTAAACATATGTTTACAGCAATTATAAACGAAATATTAACTTCTTCATATGATTGTACTTAAAATAATCATTGCATGAAAATGTGATTATATGTAATTATGGAAATGAAAATAATGATGATGATCATGCCAAAATAAAAATGATCAGCCCTGGTTAATATATGAATAATATTGATTATTATTATACAGGAAAATGATAAGAGAACATAAAAAGAATAGTAAAATAAGAGGTAAAATGCAAAATAATAGCGACAGATAAAGGTACTACCTGCGAAAATAGATTTAAAAGTATTTCCAAATATTATTTGTTCATCAATATTTATATCTTCTATAAGATTTAATGGCAAAATTTTGATATTGATTTTGTTTTTTTTTTAAATTTTTTGCTTTTGTGATTGCTCAAAAAGGATATGCGGTATTTAAAAAATAAATATATCGAAATATTTTATGTAGGTATATTATTCAATAATATGTCAATAAAGTAGCAAATAGGAGCTACATATGTCTACTAACTACATTTGCAAAAAAGAATTTGTACTACAAAGCGTTTAGATAGCTGTTTTACAAATACGAAGCAGTAAAAAAAAAATAAAACAATCAATGATAAAATATTGTTTACATATAAATTTATTATGTTCAAGTAAATCTGGAATTAGTTATTTATCGTATTAATAGCTTGAAACTTGCTAAAAAGTAAATATGAAATATGTTTAAAAACAATTTTATTATTTATTTAAAAAAATTCTGCAGCAATTTATGACCTCTAAATATATCCCCTAAATTAAAATCTCCCAACACACTTACATACCTCAATATAGTCATATCCCAAGTTTTCTCTATGATATATGATATGATGGTATGATTTACTTTGACACTGCGGTAATATGTACACCACGATTGTTCCGATTCTTGATCAAATAATAACAATTATAAAGTATATATTGGCTGGATTTGTTTAATTATTGTCCAATTAATTTTGTTGCAAACAATATTGAATATTGAATTTTATATACACGACCGACGATACAACGAAAAACATACGAAAAAATTAACAAAAATATCTGTAAACTATTTCATTCAAAAGCACTGATGACGACAAAGAGGAAGTCAAAAATTTTGTTTGGCCAAAATTAAAATTTTATAAAGAAATGAAAAAAATTAAAATGAAAACTGTTTTCAAAAAAAGAAGTGAACTGAAATGTATCTAATATTTCAATTTTGAAATATAAATCACATGTGATTTTTTAATAACAGAAAAAAAAACAATAATAATAACTGAAGAAACAGAGTTGGACTATTCCGAAGGATGAATAACATACACCCGAAAACTATGGCTTCCCCAGCAAACGAGATAATCATTTTTACACGTCGTTTATTTGACTCTGTCAGGCCATATTTTATTCATCGACATGGGTGTTCAGTAAAATACCCAGAATTGGCCCGAGAGGAAAAAATGTGTGACCAACCACCGTTCAGTTTTTCTTAGCATGCTTATCCCCATTTTTGTCCCTTAAAGTGACTCCTCTACAAATTAGATCTTTTAAAAATATTCAAGTGCTCCTAGAGGATTAAAATATATGACCGACTACCATTTCTCATTTGCTACGCAACATTTCTTCTAAACATCTTAGACCCTATCTTTACAGCTTAGCTTCGCTGCATAGGAATCGACCCTAGAACTTTGAAATCTATAACAGACCCTCGTTAATTCTCCTGCCGAAACATTTCACTAACATATTCTTTATCTGTACATCTACTCATAACGGTGTTCCATTACAAAGTTTAAGCTTTTTCGATTTTATAAAAATAACAATTTTTTTAAGAGGTAATATGTTGTTTTACGTAAGAAAACCCAGCTAATAACAATGCACCTCGAGATTTAAAGAATAATATGGGACGCGATTTTAACCTTTGTTGGAATTTCAAAGAAAGTACAAAAAGTGGAAGACCAACAAATACTTGGCTACGATTGCTGAAAGTGAAAACGCACTCATTGAAATTTCTATTGTTATAAAGTCTTTGTGAATGGCGTAAGAATCTGCAGACTATGACTACCGCCAAAATTCATTTTTCTAAAAAAATAAAGTTTATTCATTTTACCGATTCAATTTTTCCAATCATTTTTGCAAAAGTTTACCAGGTTAAAGTTTCGGAACAGTTTAAGGTCCTAAATTTCTGCCGTTCGAAATACACTAAAAAGATTCCATCAAATCACATTTGAATTTAATTTTGGACGAAGAAACTTTGAAAATGTAAGTGCCTAATTTGGTAAAATTGAATCTACGAAATGATTCTGAGGAAAACTATGTTAAAACATTCGAGAATTATCAAAAAGACTAATTGATGCTGTATTGGTGGAGATAATTAAAAAAAAAAAATGGTTAGTTATGAAGAGAGAGGGATGATCCTAAATAGTGGCATATCCACGACAAAGGGTGGAGGATAAGATGAAAAAGATGTATAAGAAAAATAGTTTAATGAATGATTTTCACATATCTATATATTATTTTTCTTTTTAACAAGCCCATCGAAAAAAGGGGGATCTATCCCGTTGGTCTCCTTCCTCCTGGCTTAGCCACTGATCCTGAATAGATTTTGTGCTAAAATAACTCTATTGAGCAAAAGAGCGTTTACCCCACAACCGACGGTAGCAAAATGTTCAGAATTTAAACTCTTTCGGAATCCAAATATGAAGTCATAATTTAATCTTCTTTCGGAGTGAATTTATACGGTAATTTCAGGTTCATTGATGTGAAATAATGCTTTTAATCAATCTAACAGCTGACTTAGCAGCAGATAAGATATTTAAGCCACAATACTAACTGAGTGTAATTCGTAACTCATGTGAGGGTGTAATTTCAGTATTTTTAATTAGAATAGTCATAAAATCAATCCAACTGAGCAGAAATAATACCAGAAAAATAATATAATCGATTTCGTATGAAATTCGAGATGATGAATTGAAATAAATAAAACCTGAAACCAATTAATTGGCATTAGTCGGTAATGGTAATGGCTGAAGGGATGAAATAAAATAAAATTCGTTTTTTTCATTTGTACTCCAAGACAATTGACTATAAAGTCGAAAAAATGTGAAACACGATAATGATAGTCAGAATAAGGAACTTAGAAACTCACTATATTAGATAAATTCGAATTGCCTTTTTCCTTTATTAACGAATCTTCAATTTTGTACAAATACGTTATACAATTGCTACTAGTAAAAATTATAATACTAAAACAAGCAATTTTAATATAAACAATTTAAGTTTTTAAGGAAAGGCAGATTTCATTAAAAATATATATTTTTAAAAGAAAACATATAGGTTAACGATTCACGATTTCTGCTACTCGCCCTCAATAGATTTGCCCCTGTTGTGCCTTTTAGCCTTCTACGGTAGGCATCCGGCCGCTGTTTGTGTCATTGTTTCGTCACTTCGGTGACCGTTGGTATGTCAAGATCACGATGCAAATCGCTGTTACGCACGTAGTATGGCGCGTTTACAATACTTCGAATGACTTTATTTTGGTATTAAACTAGTATACTTTTGACTGGCACATCCCCAGAATTGTATGCCATGGTCAAGACAGGTTTCAGAATTTGTTTGTAGATGAGTAATTTATTGAGTGTTGAGAGGCTCGAGCGCCTGCAAATGAGTTAGTGCAATTTGTTTAATTTAATGTCAAATTCACCTCGGTTTCCAACGCAATTTAGCATCGAGTTTAATGCCTAGGCATTTGGCTTCGTGGACATATGGAATTATACACGCATTAATGTAAATTGGTTCGTACGGCGCTTTTTTTAATGGAAAAATTATGTGCGTTGATTTGCTTTGGTTTAGCTTGATCTTTCATTTTTTAGCCCAAGAAACAGTATTTTTAACAGCTTCTTGTAGCTTAGTAGTGGCATTTTCAATAGTATTGCCAACTGCAAGAAGACCAGTGTTATCTGCCAATGTCGCGGTGACATGTTGGCTTGCCAACGGTAAATCGTATGTATACAAGAGGTACAGCAAGGGTCCCAGGATACTCCCCTGCGGTACTTCAGCGCTAATATTTTTTAGGGGTGAATAAGCGTTTTCGTATTTAACAGTGAAGTACCTGTCGTCTAAATATGCCGAAAGCACTTCACAATATTGTGCTGGCAGCATAGTTTTCAACTTATGGAGTGGCCCCACATACCATACCTTATCGAATGCTTGCGATACGTCAAGGAAAACGGCGGAACAAACTTTTTTATCATCCAAAGTGTTTTCAATGGTGTTTGCAACTCTATGTATTTGGTCAATTGTAGAGCTTCTGATGTTATTAAATCAAATCCAGGTGACTTTTTTAATTTCATTTTGCAAATTTATTTTTTTATTTCTTGTGGTGTGACAGGAGTAATGCGGACATTGCATTCAGACACACTTACATTTGCATCGGGTTCACCAGAGCCTTCATTGGGGTTAAATTTTTTAAAGGTGCTCAGCAAATATTTTCGCTTTTTGGTCATTTGTTTTGGCCCAATGCTTTTCATCGATTTTAATAGTTGAATTGGCCTATTAAAAGATTTAGCCACCTTTCACAAAGAGTATTCAGAGTTTTCATCGGCTGTGAGACCAAGCAGATACCGGTTGAATTTGTCATTTTTGAAAGATTTGATTGCTGCACGCAGTTCTTTGCTGGAGATCTAGTTTGGATGCTAGCGTTCTCTTTGTTGTAATCAAATTCTTGAGGAATTTTGGATATATTTTACTTTGAGAAATTTGACTTGGTGTGGGTGTGCTGCCGCAGCTTTCACGCTGCCAGCTGCAGCTGTTTCGTGAAAAGAAGCCTGCGTCATCGAGCTGCTCGCTAGTGGTGATGAGGTTAAATCTGACTGATTGTTCCAGCTGTTATTGAAAATATTTCCAATCGGTGAGAGTATTTACCAACTTCGGTGGTCTTTGATCTTGCATCTTGCGAAATTTCTAAGTGCACCAGCGAATGATCTGAGCTTAGATCAAACTCTTCAGTGACAGAAAAGTGAGCTGCAGGTATATTTTTGAATATAAAGAAGTCAATTAAATCTGGGGTTTTGTTAGTATCCGATGTATCAGTTTGTTAGTTTACCAGTTGATATTGAGTTGTAACCTACACGCTGCATAGCTTTGTACAATTCTCGTCCTTATGTCGTGGTGAGCTTTGAGACCCAAGCTGTTTGTTTAGCGTTGACGTCGCCTCCACTTGTGAAACGTCCTTGAAAGCGGTTAAAAAGGTCTCCGAAGTTTGCACTTTTCAGCTGCTGTCTTGGAGTGTATTTAAAGGAACTAGTGATAGTGGTTGTTTAAAAGTTTCCACGGAAATGTATGTGGCTTGAAATTCTTTTTTGCTTATTTCTTCATTTAAGTGATGTCTAATTGTATTTTTTACTATGGCAGCGCTGACTCTCCTTATCAGGATGTATATAGCGTTATATTATACTACTACGTAACCTTGCCAAAAATGGACGAGCCACGCCTACTTTTTATTGTAGCTCCCATACAGTGGCTGTACTTCTTTTAAATTGAAACAGCTGTAACTTCTGCAATCCTCTGGCTACAATAACCATAATTAACGGTTAGATTAACATGATAGTCGGAAATAATATGGCCAAAATCCAGCGTGCCACGCCCACTTCTTATTGGGGCTCCCATACAAAGTCGAGGGAATTAAACAAACACTTTTAAGCCCCATAACTTATAAACTATTTAGCGGAGAAGAACGAGATTTAAGGTGTGGATTAGCATTGTAAGAGCAACTACACTTACATGAAATGGGCTCGCCACGCCCACTATTTTTAGTAGCCCCCATACAAAATGAATGAATTTCTTTTAAATTGAAATAGCTGTAACTTCTGCAATCTTCTATCTAGAATAACAATAATTGGCACTTAGATTAATATGGTAGTCGGAAATAATCCGGCAAAAAATCAATATGCCACGACCACTTCTTAATGGGGCTACCTTAAATTGTTTTGTAATTCTTTTGCAATAATAGAGCCGCGATAGTTTGCTGGGGTCGGCTCGCCATAATTGCAACACTTTGGCTAAACAGCTAGTGGTTTCTGGTACTCAGAAGTTTAATGTTTGCCAGCGCACTTAACGCATCGTGGTGAATGGCACTTTTTGCACTGGTGAATAAGATTAGATGATTTTAATGGTTCGATCTTTGCAATGGTGTTTAAAATGTTTTTGACTTCGTAGATTTTCCTCAAATCTTCAGATGAATCAAAAGTTAAGGAAAACATATCAAATGATTCCTTGGTTTTCCATTTAAGTTTGTAGGTTTCACTAATAGCTATCATAGCTGTAGGGAAACCAAAAAGGAATCAACAAACATTTTGCAGAGAGCTCTAAATAACGTTAGCAGCTGGAGAAAGCGATGGCGTATTAAGCTGAACAAAGTCAGTCCATGTTGACTTTTCAAATAAAAATATTCGATATCTTCCTCTATACATTGACGGCGTTCAGGTTACTTACTCGAACCCAGCGAAATATCTTGGAATCACCCATGTTGCAAAGCTCCGCTGAAAAGAAACGAGATAAGCTCGAGCTAAAATATAAAAGTATATACTGACTCATGGGTAGAAAATCAACACTTTCCATTCATAATAAAATTGTTATGTACAACCATGTACTAGTTGCAATTCAAATAATGTATTTTGTTGATTAGTTTATTTATTTGTACAAGAATATTATTTATTTATGGATGCAGTAGCTCATTGGTTGGTGTGTTGGCATTCTAAAGCTTTTAAAAGAACTCTATGACAAAGCTCAGAAAAAGTGATGTCACAAGGGTTCTGCCATTCGGAACCGGCTAAAATAAGTAGGTCCCTTCTAATACTGTCTAAAGTTTAACACGCACAACAGTAATGGAAGAGAAGCTCGGCCAATGAGCCCTTTGTGGCTTTAAGTGCCACATGTATATATATATATATATATATATATATATATATATATATATATATATATGTGGCATGTGGCACCGTCTTGTTGAAACCACTTGTCAGCCAAGTCCAGCTCTTCCATTTTGGGCATTCACAGCAACGTTCCTGCCTTCGTCGTCTTTGAAAAAGTACGGTCTAATGATCCCATCGGCCCATAATCTACACCAAACCGTGCATTGGTGTAGATGCATTGGCAGTTCTTGCAATGCTTCTCGCTGCTTTTCACACCAAATACGGCAATTTTGATTGTTCACGTATCCATTCAACCAGAAATGAGTTTCGTCGCTGAACCCAATTTTCCGATAAAAAAGTGGATCTTCATCCAACTTTGCTAGCGCCCATTCACCAAAAGTTAGCCATTGTGGTAGGTCGTGTGGCTTCAATTCTAACCTTAGTTGTACCTTATTCGGTACTCGCCACCAACGCAAATAGGTCCAAAGATCTTGCGTAGGACTTTTCTCTCGAAAACTCCAAGCATTCGCTCATCCGAGGTGGAAATTGTCCAGGCTTCAGCGCCATATGTTAGGACAGGCATGATGAGAGACTTGTAGAGTGTAGTTTTCGTTCTTCGAGAGAGGGCTCGACTTCTCAATTGCTTACTCAGCCCAAAGTAACACCTGTCAGCAAGAGTTATCCTTCGCATGATCTCCAGGCTGACGTCATTACTGCTGTTAATGCTGGTTCCAAGATAGACAAAGTCCCTTACCACTTCACCACGTAGTTGTCAACAGTGACGTGCTGTCCAAGACGCCGGGACTCTTTGTTTGTTGACACTAGATACTTCGTCTTGCCCTCGTTCACCGTGAGACCCATCCGACGCGACTCTCTTTCCAACTCTGAGAATGCTGCATTGACTGCTCGCGTGTTCATGCCGATTATGTCAATATCATCGGGATACGCTAACAGCATGACACTTTTGTTGAAGATAGTGCCATTATATCGTAGATCAGCAGCTCGTATTATTTTCTCCATAATAAGATTGAAGAAGTCGGACGATAACGAATCACCTTGTCTGAAACCCCGTTCGGCACTAAACGGTGCGGAGAGGTCCTTCCCAATTTTCACTGCAAACGGGAGTTATGCAGTGTCATTCTACAAAGTCGAATGAGCTTTGTAGGAATACCGCACTCAGGCATTGTTGCGTAAAGGTAATCCGGACTATCGAAAACGGCTTTATAATCAACAAATTGGTGGTGTGTGTCGACCTGTTTTTCTTGGCTCTTCTCCAGGATTAGGCGCAGTGTGAAAATCTGGTCGATGGTGGATTTACCAGGTCTGAAGCCACACTGATAAGATCCAATCAGGTTGCTGAGCATAGGCTTCAACCTTTCACACAGTACGCTCGATAGAACCTTGTATGCGATGCTCAGGAGACTTATTCCACGGTAGTTGGCGCAAATTGTGGGGTCTCCTTTTTTATGTACAGGACAGAGAACACTGAGCCTCCAATCATCAGGCATGCTTTCATCCGACCATATTCTGCTTATGAGCTGGTGCACGCGGGTGAGCAGCTCATCGCCTCCGGTCTTAAACAACTCGGCAGGCAGGCCATCAGCACCTGCAGCTTTGTTGTTCTTCAGCCTTAAAATGTGAAATTGTGCATCAATTTCATTGAAAAACTTATTTATTATTATTACTGTTTGATTTTGGGTGCTTTTTTTCTGAATTTCCTGATTTGGTAATATTTTTGTTATACTCAAGACAATAATTAGTACCTTCGCCTTTTGTCATCTTAATGGCAGATTTTTCAGAAAGATAAACGTATCTTATTTTATGGTAAATGGTGACGACAGGTGACGTCAAGCAGTTTACAATTAGCTTCTAATAGTAAGTCACTATGAAGTGAGTTTCTGAAAGAACCGTGAGAC
The DNA here is from genome assembly GCA_963854835.1 of Megamerina dolium. Lineage (NCBI taxonomy): Eukaryota > Metazoa > Arthropoda > Insecta > Diptera > Megamerinidae > Megamerina > Megamerina dolium. The sequence goes on from OY978527.1 coordinate 20,637,389, forward strand.
AAAGTTGAGAAAAAATTAAGTCGCTTGTAGTATTCGATATGGGCTACAATGAGTAGGTCCCTTTTAAAACCGTGTAAATTTAACGCACACACACAGTTATATCGAAGGAGAAATTCGGTCACTGTTAAGGGTTCTTCAGTGTCAACTTATTATTGATCTACGGTTGATTCCTATGCAATTATGAAGTTATTTATTTTTTTTTCAGGTGCTTATGAATTCATGTTGTGAGTCTTCCTAAAGAATACGTATATTAATACGTCATATATTTCACTCCTGCAGGAGTACTCCTGGACCTGTTTGTATGTATGTTTATTTGGTAGTGGAGGCTCATTAAAAGAGTAAGTATGTCCAGCAAAAATGTTGGATTGGATAGTAAAAATTAACGGGAGTCTATCACATATTTCATCCCTAGAGGGATACTCTTCAGCGGAGGGAGCTATTTTTGATAATGAAGACTTCATTTTTGTAGAGGAGCCCTTCTAAGGGATAGAAATGGAGAATCAGTTTTTTTTTGAAAAAAATTTCAAGTTATGCATTTTACCCCATAGAGGAACTCTTGTAGTAGTGAGAGCATATTTTATAAAAACGTACATTTTGTAAGAAATAAAAATAGGGGGTAAGTATGTTCTGGAGAAATGTTAAGGTGAAATTATTATTAGGGTTGGTTGGCCATAATTTTTAGCTTTGTGAGGACAATTTTGGATATTTTTGTGAGTGTTTCAACTCGGCCTAGGATTCGAATTCAGCGATCCCAAAAGCGCTTTGCGACCTGATTTAAACTAAATTTTATTTGGACACCTCTGCTTCATAGCGTTTTTATAAAAAAATCTTCATTAGACAATTTCTTTCAAACTAAAGCCTCGGCGTGGAAAGCTCTATTTTATACGGAAGTTTTATTCCAAAATGGTTATTTTAAACATTTATTAGTCCTGTTGATGGGCATTTTGTTTATTATTACAACGCCAACAGCAAAACAAAACAATGCAGACGACAGTTGGTCACACAAATTGCATATATACGGATACCTTCATACATAGCTAGCCAATTCATTCAACTTCGCATTGTTAATGTTGTATTGGTCTGGGAATGTTGCCAGTGCTGCACTTATTTATTATTATTACTGTTTGATTTTGGGTGCTTTTTTTCTGAATTTCCTGATTTGGTAATATTTTTGTTATACTCAAGACAATAATTAGTACCTTCGCCTTTTGTCATCTTAATGGCAGATTTTTCAGAAAGATAAACGTATCTTATTTTATGGTAAATGGTGACGACAGGTGACGTCAAGCAGTTTACAATTAGCTTCTAATAGTAAGTCACTATGAAGTGAGTTTCTGAAAGAACCGTGAGACAAAGTTGAGAAAAAATTAAGTCGCTTGTAGTATTCGATATGGGCTACAATGAGTAGGTCCCTTTTAAAACCGTGTAAATTTAACGCACACACACAGTTATATCGAAGGAGAAATTCGGTCACTATTAAGGGTTCTTCAGTGTCAACTTATTATTGATCTACGGTTGATTCCTATGCAATTATGAAGTTATTTATTTTTTTTTCAGGTGCTTATGAATTCATGTTGTGAGTCTTCCTAAAGAATACCTCTGCTTCATAGCATTTTTATAAAAAAATCTTCATTAGACAATTTCTTTCAAACTAAAGCCTCGGCGTGGAAAGCTCTATTTTATACGGAAGTTTTATTCCAAAATGGTTATTTTAAACATTTATTAGTCCTGTTGATGGGCATTTTGTTTATTATTACAACGCCAACAGCAAAACAAAACAATGCAGACGACAGTTGGTCACACAAATTGCATATATACGGATACCTTCATACATAGCTAGCCAATTCATTCAACTTCGCATTGTTAATGTTGTATTGGTCTGGGAATGTTGCCAGTGCTGCACTTCTGTGTAGTGGATGCTGTGCAACTATTACTACTGCTGTTGTTGCTTTTGATAGTGTTATTATTATCGTTTGTTGCTCTCCTCCATTATGTACTAGTTATATAACAGGTGTTTTTTAGAGTGATGCAGTTTCCGATTGGGATAAAAAAATATAGAAGTTATCAAATTTGGTAACTCAAAAGACGTTTGTACTCAGTAAGGTTCGCAATTTCATCATGAAAAAATTCACCGCAATGCTTGCAAATATTGAAATTTTATTACAAAAATCGTAGTTCTGTCATCCAAACTCAAAGATCGCTACAGTTCGCTAACTTTATTCAGTAATTAGGTTTATTTTTGGCTGAGTGGGTACGTGAATAAGCAAAACTGTCGGATTTGGAGTAAAGACAATCCACCAGAAATTCTTCAGACACCATTACATCCACAAAAACTTACTGTTAGCGAAGGAATCATTGACGCATACTTCTTTAAAATGCGGCAGGTAACAACGTAACGGTCAATGGCGATCGTTACAGAGCCATGATAACTGACTATAGAATTCCCCAATTGGGTGGTATGAATGTGGAAGAGATGTGGTTCCAGAAAGACGGCGCTGCATGCCATCCAACGAACATAACAATCGATTTATTGAAGGAAACATTTGACAACAACGCTATCTTTCGAAATGGATTCGATTTAACACTTATTTTCTATTTTTGTAGGGATATGTGAAAGACCTAGTTTATGCTGATAGATAAACCAGTAACTTTGGATGAATTGCAAGCCAGCATTAAGCGAACTATTGCCGAGATTAGGAAAATTCCACATTACGCCACGTGCCAGCCAGTCGCGGCTGACATATGTCCGAAATCACATTCAAACTTTAATTGTATAAAATTATCCTTCCAATAAAGCAATTTTTAGTTCAGAATATTACATTTTGTATTTTCTTTCCCTAATTTGATGTTGTTTCACGCTTAAAAAATACCCTGTACATATAATACGAATACTTGTATGTATATATAGTAATTTCATCCATAAAGAACCAAAATAACAGCAAAACGAACAGTAACAACAAAAATAATTTTTAAATCTACACTTCTTCGTATCTACATAAACTTACACACACACACACATCCATATATATATACCACCTTCATCAAAAAGTTCCCGGAATAACCACCACAGAACTCTAATTGGAACAATGGGAGCGCCAAACGGTGGTTATTCCGGGAACTTTTTCATTGATGTGGTATATATATATATGTGTGTATATATGTATATATATGATATGTATTTATAATATATATATATATATATATATATATATATATATATATTATATATATACATATACACATATATATATATTATATATATATATACATATATATATATTATATATATACATATACATATATATATACATATACATATATATATATATATATATATTATATATACATATACATGTATATATATATGTATACATATATATACATACATACATATATATATATATATATATATATATATATATATATATATATATATATATATATATATATATATATATAATATCAGTCAGCCCAGCCATGACAACCAGCTACAAACCGTCAACTCGACTGCTTGTATACGATTCACGATGTTTGTAATTATGTATATGACAAAAAAAAGGCATCTTCTTCTGCTCGAGAATAGTCATGATACAAGACTGTAAAAAAAAAAAGAAATTAATATGAAGCATTTATAAGTCCCGAAGGGTTCTTCGGCAGATGTTCTCTTCTATTACTGTTGTGCGTGTTAAATTTTGGACAGTATTACAAGGGACCTACTTATTTTAACCGGTTCGGAAGGGCAGAGCTCTTGCTAATTACTTTTTCTGAGCTTTATCACAGAGTTCTTTTAGAAGCTTTTCCATGGCAAATTGTTACTGCCGGAAGAATTGCCAATTGCTTTCCGACAGGTGGGTACCGTTCGAAAGAAAAATCATATCGATATTAAATTTGTTTTGCTTCAGCCGGGGATTGAAATAGCATCTGAATTCTGCACACTTTTTGACATGTTAATTTGATTTTAATTTTTTAAACTTTTTTTAGAGATCTCCTTGAGAAGCTTTATTCATTGCGTTTCGGAAAAATATTCAGAAGATTTTCAGTGATATTTCGGAAGAATAGTCCATTATGGAACTTTTGCAACTTGAAAATCAAACCCGATTTTGACAGCGATTGAAGCCGTTTTTCTTTCTTCCCTCCTTTTTGTTGAACACCTTATGTTTTTACCACCGACTGTTTCTTCTTCTATTGCTTCTATTATTTCATTTATATTTTAATTTATCTCGATTTTTGTAATCACCTAAATGCTCTCCCTTTTTTGTTTTACTAATAAGTTTGCCGACTTCGATATTATTTTAAATTATTGCATTCCCAAACAATTATTGTTAAAATTGCTACTGTTTTTAAATTCACTATTATTTTTTCTATTACTATTATTTTAATGCTAAATAAGATTTCTAAATATTTTTTATCCATAATTCTCTCTTCCGTAAATTAACTTTGTAATTTCTTTTTTTTTTCTCTCTCTTGATTCAGTATTTATTTTAATTTAATTTTGTATTTAATATTAATTTTATTTTTACTTTATTTAGAAAATTAATTTATATTTTTCTATTTCTCTCTCCCTCTATCTGCATTTTATTTCCTCTCAACCTCCCTCTACGTCTCTGGTGTAGGCTTTGCGTCTCCATTGCAGTAATCCTGCAAGGGGGCGGAATGTCTACGCCAGAAAATTACGTCGCGGGCACTATGCCACCACTGGTGCCACCTTTGTAGAATGCGAGTTGCATCCCTGTTCTTAATCAATGTTCAGCAATACATTCGGTTATTTGTTCTTTTTTCTTTCTCATATATTATTTTTTTTCATTTTTAATATATATACATATATCTCGAGTTTCTTTTTGTATAAAATTATATCGCTAAAAATGTCCAATGGTGGAACATATTCAATTTAATAATAATAAATTAGTGACGTTTATATATACCACGAGGTTTTTTTGTAATAAATTATATATTGGGAGCGCAAATTAAAAATGCGGGATTTACAACAGATGGCGTAGTTCGGGATATAAGCATCAGACCATACTGAAACTATATTCATGTCATAACCTCATTCCATAGCTTTCATTTTCAGTATGTGTCATTTGCCCGGAGTGTAAACAACATAGTTTTTTTTGGCTCTCAATATGCCAAGTTTTGTGCCCACAATACAGCATTTGCGGGAAGTTTTGATTTACTTCTTTAATTTGGAGAAAATTTGGTGATAAAAAGTGTACTGATACGAATACAACAGCAACAGCAAGTAGCAGTAGCACCACCATCACATCAGTGCGCGCGACGTAATTTTCTGGCGTAGACACCCACTATAACTCTGATTATATTACAGCTCCGTAGATCCATTACCAAACTGCTCTACAATTGAATTTTTAGTAGTATATATTTAATTGACTGTGATTAAACCGTTCTTACAGAGCTCTTTTTGAGGGTTTTTACTGATGTTGCAAAATAATAGTCCATTATGGAACGTTTACAGCTTTAAAATAAATCCCCCAATTACGGCAGTATTATTGAAGCATGTTTATATGTGGATCTCTCCCATTCATAAGCTTTTCAGTAATATTTCGAAGGAATAGATCCATAATCAAGATTCTCTTAAATTGTTATTTAATTTTTTGTCGTATTTTATGTAAGTAATTATTGAAAGTTTTTTACAGAACTCTTTCAGAAGCTTTTTGGTGCATTTAGGATGGTCTATTATGGAAAATTTAGAGCTTTAAAAGTAATTCCCTATTTACGACAGTATTATTGATACTATTTTACCAATATATTTTGCAAGTAATTTCTCGAAATTATTACAAAAAATTGTTAATAATGGTTGTCGCCAATGTAGCTTAACGTCAGGTGTCTGCAGACTGCCTGTTTATTGATAATAGAGATGTGCTGGCTTTATCCAGGTACTCCATTTAATGGAAAGTCTTGAGAATGAAAAAGAATATTTCTCAAAACCATTTTTTCTTTCTAAAATATGAAGGTGAATATATGCGGGTACCGTGCCGTTCGGAATCGACTATTATATGTAGATCTCTTCCAATCACTATCGAAATTGGTTGTATTCTTTTCAAAATAATTATAACAACAAAATGAAGGCTCTCTCACTCTAGTCTGTCATCTTTCAATTGCACTCTCATCAAGTTGTTTTGTGGCTTTCCCTTGATCATGTTTGCGTTTTGAATTCACTGCGCGTTTAGATATAAATTGGCGGATCAATTATTGTCGTTGTTGTTATTGTTGTTTATGTTCTTTGCTTTACATTTTTCATTTGTTATTGTTGCAGCCTTTTTGGATTTAACTCCTTTGATGTTGCTTTTTACATTTGTACATGTTTTCGCCGCCGCCATTGATTATTGTTATTGTTGAAAGTTATAAAAAACAAAAAATGGATGGTGCTACTATTGCAACTCTGTAAGTATGTTGAACTTGTTAGTGGTACAATGTTATTGGTGTGCATTTGCTGGCTGTTGTTGATTAGTGTTGTTATTGTTGTTGCTGCTTATGTTATTTATTTAATGAAAGGTATACACGCATCAACCGTTGGTTCATCATGGGAATGTTGGATAAACGGTTGTAAGTATAATGTATAGTATGGTTGTACAACCAACTTTGATGTTGGTCCAACCGTTGTATGAAAATTAAAACGTTTTAATTTTTGGTGGACGGAGTTAGCAGTTGTACAATGAATTGGAACGTGTAGACGCAGATTGTACAACTTTTGTTGTACAATCTGCGTTGCTTTGTTCACATATATCGTTATAGTTGATTTCAATGAAAAAGCGGTATCATCGATTCCGCGTTTTGCGAAGTTTTCAACGTGATGAATATGGGAATAAAAAAGTTGGACAACGCATTGTACATCGTGTTGATACGTGTATACTGTATACTCTGCATAAGAGTTGTCGACGGATATGTACGTTAGTGTTGCATTGATTTTGCATATTTTTCTTCTTTTCTTGGTGCTGTTTCCAAGAATTCCATGTACATACATATTTGGGTATACATATGTGTGTATGTGTATGTGAATGCGTTGTTGTTTTCATTGAAAATCAGTAATACATATTAAACATTTTTTTTATTTCATATACGTACGAGTATAACATTTGTTTAGCTTAATGTTGCAATATTTGCATTCCTTTACATGCGAAGTGCCGCGATGTCGTGGCGCGGTAGTCTTCAGTTTTACATCTGTGTGCGTGTACATTTATGTTTATTAATGTAAAATCTGGCGCAAACATTTATTTATACATTTTTGTTTGTTTATATATTATTGTTGTTGCTGCAGGAATTAAATTTCATTCGTTCTGTGGAGAATTTTTATTAAAGACAGCTGGCGTCATTGACGCCAACATTCTATGTGCAGATAGACGTTTTAACAACAGCAGCAGCAGCAACAGCAACATGTTTCGAAAAATGAAAGAAACAAAAATTCGAGTTAAAATAACTTAAAAGATTAACCACAATTTCGGTATTTTTGGGTTTACGTTTTATCAACATGGTATGGGAGGTGGAAGTAGTTTTCATCCGAGTAGTTCCATTTTCCAATATATCTATTGTGTAATCGGACTAACTTTACATATCAAGTTTTAATCCGATAGCTTTATATTTTTGCGCGCAAAATTTGAAAATATATATTCAACAACATACTTTTGTGTGGGAGGTGATAGTGGTTTTCATCCGATTACACTTATGTTCTAATATATAAATTTTGTTGAAAAAGTAAGTTTATATGCCAAGTTTTACTCCGATAGCTAGTATATTTTCGCTCGCAAAATATGAGAACACACATTCAACAACATACTTTTGCCTGAGAGGTAGGAGTGGTTTTCATCAGATTACGCCCCGTTGGTGATAATAATCTCATGTACCAATTCTTAAGCGCTCTAAAATTACAGCAGTTATTGTGCGAACAGATAGACAGACATAGCCAGATCGTCTCAGGTCGTGTTTCTGCTCAATAATATAAATACTAGGGAACAAACAAATCGAAATTATTTTAATACCCTAAATAAAAAATTACCATTACAAGTTCCAAATGGCATCTGAAAAATAAACATAAAATTCTCTTATGGTATGGGTACGGTTCATGTATTCATGTACATGGCACTATATTGATCGGGAAATGTTGCATGAATATTTCATTTGGCGTGTTCAGTGACAGTAGGTTGCATTGAAGACATTTTAGAGCCCAAAAAATATCTTGAAAATAAACTATGAAAGAAAAATAATCCTAACTGAAGTTGTAAGGCTAATAGGTCGATTATTTATAGCAACTTCGATTGCTTTGCCGAAATGATATTTGTATGGAACTAAAGCAACTAAAGTCACCAATTTCAGTTACTACAGAGTACTTATGTTGGCAACTGCACATTTGTGATTACCAGCTGGAAAACAATCGAAGTTTGGTTGCTATCGATAATCGACCTATAAGTAATCTCTATATCAAGGTTGGAAGGAGAGCGAAATCACCCAAATGCAAGTAAGTAACTGAAGGATACCAATCATTGGCGGTAGTTAGCCAGTTGTTATAAACTAAATCATTCGTTATGTGAGCACGCTTCAAAAAAACGTGTGATTATGATGTCGCAAAGCGGCAGCAAGTTCTTAATAGGAATAATCTGAGAGGACGTTCAAATCATTCTCATAAAGATCATAGGACAACATGTAAGTTGACCACTTGCACATCCTGCCTTGAAGTGGAGGGCACTACATACAGTACACTTTTTGTGCTACTTCCTCTGCTTGGATGTGATATTTTGAATATCTCTCTCTGTCCACTCAGTAAATTTCGTAAAGAAACAGATTTATTCGAGCGGTAGTACATATTCTTCCATCTATTTCTATCAATAACCCGACTGCTGTCTTTTCCATATCTGTCCACAGCATTCCTCTTCGTGAATTCCACTTTTGTTGAACTGTTGAGTGTATCTGGTGAAAATTGCAGAGCAATCTTTGCAAAATTGTATATTGGGGTAGTAAATAGAAACTTTGCACGTTCTTCAAGCAAATAATAGTACAATACAGCATAAATATTATGCGATTGGATTGGATTTGGGCCTTTGACTTGCATTTCTTTGAAAATCAAAATACTGAACACGTTTTTTATAAAAACGTTTAGACCCGTTTAAGCAACTTTATTGATTTATTTATGGTCTATGAAACCACAATGTTTAAATAGAATAATATACAAAAATACTTAGAAATTATAATAATTCATTTAGAATGGATCTTAAAAATTCTTTAGGACTAATAATATCAATTTGACTACTATAGGACAGACATTACATGGAGTTATTAATTGATTATTAATCATTATGAATTAGAGCACTAGAAGAATAATTTGTTCTACAAGCATTTTTATTTTTTATTTGTTTTAATATAAATCACATATAAGATATAATAATCTTTTACATGCGCAGAGTAAACATGAAATAACAACTTCAAAGATATTAACAACAAATTTAAATAGAGCAAATTCAAGTGACAATGAGTTCTAATAGGCGCATGAAAACAAAGTATCTTCAACAGAGTAGGGCTGTCAACCCTTCCCATTACATCTGCCAGAAAAAGCACAAAAAGTATTCTTCTTTTCTACAGTCTTCAAGTTAATGAGTTTACAATGACCAATAACAATGGAATTAGTTCTGAAAAATTTAAAGATTGTAAGGCAAAACTCATAAACGAGTTTTTCAGACGCTTAAGGCGTATAGCATTAGAAGAAGATTCCAGATAAAAGATGAATATTTCAACTTTGAGCAGAATACATTGATTTTAATGTATAACGATCAACAAAATGTTTATTGTAACGGCGAATAAGAGTCCAGAGCGAATAGGCTTTACGTGTGACGTAATTTAAATGAGCTAAAAATGTAAACTTGGCAGCAAAAATAACACCTAAATCCTTGACTCTCTCAATCTGATTCAATGAAGAAGATAGTAAGCGCATTTATTCTGATTAAGGGACAAGCCAGAATTGGTAAGGTACCAATCATAAACAGAATTGCTGCCCTCTAGCAATTTTACTGAATCTAGTAACTTCCTGACTCTAAGAAATAAATTAATATCATATAATCGTGCAGAAAATATTGAAACTCAGAAAATTGTTACGCAAAATAATAGCGTTAATCTTATACAAGCAAAAACGTCATCATTCGCTGAAGTCACAAAAGAAACTGGAAAAAGCAGTAAACTAAATATAAAAGCAAGTAATAAAAATATCTTAACTCAGATACTTAACAATTTTAATAACCAAGAAGTATTCAACAAAAACCATCGTAAGCGGCTAAACGATCTTGAGCAACAAATCAGATTCAATACTAAACAATAAATGATTACATGTTACGAATTATGGCATGGAATACAAACGTCTAAAAAAATAACAAAAGGAGCTACGGGTTTTATTAGACCTAGAAAAAATTGATGTTAGTTTAATATCTGAGAAACATTTTACCAGACAATCGCATATTGAATTCGAACATTATAACGTTTATCATACTATACACCAGAGCAACTGTGCAAGGGGGTGGCAGTGCTATAATTATTAAAAAAAAACATTGAACAATACGAAGAACTTAATCTAAGTACTGATATTTTTCAAACTACCATTATAACAATCAAAACTAAAAACCAGCCACTCCCGTTGGCGGCTATCTACTGCCCCCCGAAAAACTCTATCTCTTCAAATGAATACAAAGAACTTATTAATATGCACGAATTCAAGTTTATAATGGGTGGTGACTTCAATACGAAAATACCCTTTAGAGGTCGGGCTTAATTACGACAATAGGACGAGAGTTATACAAAGCAGCACGAGAAATGGGATGTGAGTTCCTTTCTACAGCCAAACCAACTTATTGACCAACGGATGTTATTAAAACCCCAGACCTGATTGACTTTTTCATTTTAAAAAAAGTCTCAAAGAACTATGTTCAAATCAAATAAGGCTTAGATCTCAATTCGGACATTCCCCTATAACCCAACCCTTTACAACAAAAACATAGATTGCAACAAGTTTACATATTTTCTCAAGAAATCCAACAAGCGGCGTGGAATAGCACCCCCATCTTGAAGAGTAAAGTAATTGAAACGAATCTCCACAAAGAAAATGAACAACTCAGAACAACGAAAAGACAACTACGCCGATGGTAAGAAACACGATCACCTAGAGATAACGTTATCCTTAACGAAGAACCTAAGGAACTTACACGAGATATAAATATTATCAAAAATGAATGAATGAATAGATATCTATCAGAGTTAACAGCTGATAAAAAAAGTGACTATTTTCTTTGGAAATGCACTTAAAATGACCAAACTTATGTAACATTTATGTAACTTTTACTAATATTGTGATCTAAGTCCTTGTATACTCTTGAACTTTTTAGAACTCTTTCCCATAATCTCTCTTTGTTCGTCAAGTTCACACTTGAGAGTAATATGCCTATGTTATTATTCCACAGTCTCTTATCCGAAATGTCATAAATCAAGTCAATATTAAATTGCTTTTGCCCAAAAGATTTGTATTTTTACAATAATTTTTGAAAGTCTATGTGGTAGTCTAGCAGCATCGTAGTCAAATAAAGTATTTTAAATATATTGGAAGACCTGTTTCCAAAAGCAGACAGTATGACGGTGCGTTTGTAGGTAGGCGAAATATTTTTTTCAAAAAGTAGAACTGTGTTCTATCTACCTCTTCAAACATTTCAAAACCAAAAATTTCCGCTGCGTAACCTTGTATTGCCATTGTTACTGCCAAAAAAGGTTCCATATCGCTGGCAATTTTATTATTTCTTTGGCAAGGAACGTTCTCCACTTAGCGTTTAAGCTGTTTTTTGCTAAGCTGCTTCTATTTAAAACATGTTTCTTAAAACTTAATTTTGGAGTCATTTTTACACCTAAGTAACTATATTCTGTCATAATCGGTATCTGTTTCCCTTTAAAAGTCCACCTCTCCCTATCCGCTAACCTACCACCCTGCCGAAAACCATTATAGCTGATTTTGTTAAATTTACACGCATATTCCATATAGTACAGTAATTTTCAAGATTAGAAATCATTCTTTGCAGTTCATTCACATCCTCAGACAATGGCTATGAAATTAGCCATTTTACTTGAAACACCCAAGTTATGCAATTTATAAATCAGTAGATGTCTAGGAATATTTTTCTTTCGAGCGGTAGCCACCTGTCGGCAAGCAATTGGCAATTCTTCCGACAGTAACAACTTGCCATGAAAAAGCTTCTACAAGAACTCTGTGACAAAGTTCAGAAAAAGTGATGTCGCAAGGGTTCTGCCGTTCGGAACCGGCTAAAATAAGTAGGTCCCTTCTAATACTGCCCAAAATTTAACACGCACAACAATAATTGAAGAGAAGCTTGGCCAATGAGCCCTTCGAGGCTTTAAGTGCCACATATTTATTTATTTTTTTAGATATCTAGGATCAAATGCTGCTTTAACATCCACAAAAAAAGTATAAACTTTCGTTTTTTCCTCAAATTTAATATGAATTATTGATGTTAAATTGTAAATATTGTGTGCCGTGAAATGCCTCTTTCGAAAACCTGCCTGATATTCTGTGATTAAACTCCTATTCTCCAACCAATTTGTAAGCCGGTCGTTCAGTATGCCCATCATAATTTTGGCAATACAATTCATAAATGAATGAATGTGTATCCATTGTTATATAGCTTAGTGTATGTTTTTGCCAGCTCGTCAAGGAATTGTACATTTGCGTTAATAAAGAATTTATAGGGTATTATATCTAAGCCTGGGGCTTTTCCAGTTTTAGTTTTATGTAACATTTGAAGAATTTCATCTGAAGAGATCGGTTTGTCTAAACTTTCATCCGTTACTAATAGTGTATTTGGTGTGCAGCGGTGATTGGATTTAAAAGCTCCTTAAAATATTGTCTAAATGTTTCTGCAGATATATCACATCTTGGAGCTGAGTTTGCGCCTCTAATCACTTTAACAAGGTCTCACCACTTTGCGCTATCTTTTACTTCATTAATTCTTCGATCTATATCGTCAAAATATTTCTTCTTACTAAGTTGGCATAAAAAAAAATAAATATGTAGCACTTAAAGCCCCAAAGGGCTCATTGGCCGAGCTTCTCTTCCATTACTGTTGTGCGTCTTAAATTTGGACAGTATTAGAAGGGACCTACTTATTTGAACCGGTTCCGAACGGCAGAACACTTGTGACATCACTTTTCTGAGCTTCGTCTCAGAGTTCTTTTAGAAGCTTTTTCATGGCAAGTTGTTACTGTCGGAAGAATTGCCAATTGCTTGCCGACAGGTGGGTACCATTCGAAAGAAAAATCTTATCGATATTAAATTTGTTATGCATCAGCCGGGGATTGAACCACGACCTACAGATCAGAAGGCGAACACACTAACCACTGAGCTACGGCACCCACTAAGTTGGCATAGTTCTTTATATTTCTTGTTTGCAATGATATATCGAACTTTATATTCGTCATCACGTGTTTTACGAAATTGTCTTGAAAGCAGCCAAGCAGCAGCAGCCAAGCATTTCCAGTTGAACCACTTTGATTTTTTCACTAACTGCCTCGCAGATTGTTTGCGAACTGCTGCCGTAAATATAATCTCCGTAGTCTTCTAAATTCATATCATCGTTTGTTTTTTTCTTTTTGTTCATTTCATTTACAATTCGTCTATTGTATTCTACTTGCGAACTATCTCAAAACTTCAGCTGCAGCGTAAGCGTAATCGGCATGTGGTCTGACCATACCTTAGTTTCTACCTTAAAGACCAACGCATATTTGGCCACATATCTCGATATGACACAAACATCGTTTACCGATTCTCCCACTGCTTATAAAAGTCAGGTTTCCCTGATCGTCGCTTTTCGTCATTCCGTTCAATACTACGAACCCATTATTCTCACAAAAATCTATACAAATTTTCCCATTTCTATTGACTACCTTATCTCTGGAATTTCGTTCTTGCTTACAACCAAAAATATCGCTCTGTAAAATGTTGTCCATATTATTTGCATATATTGTATTAATGTTTGTAATAGAAAAAAAAAATGTTTAAATATGCAAACGACAGACAATTACCATGTTTAATGATTGTAGAAATATTATTAATAAAAATAATAAACAACAACGGACCCAATTAGAGATGTCATCTTCAATACGGAAATAACAGATTCTGTTAGCAAGATAAGAAGAATATCAATTGAACATGTTAGAATGAAAACAGATTTTAGTTAATTTATCAATAAAGTCTCTTGGTAGAATAATTTCAGACCAATATCTATGTACTTTTCATTCAAACAATAAGCAAAAAATGTTTAATTAAATATTTCTTAACCTTTGGAATTGGTTAAACAGCTCAATTTTATTTTTAATTTAATGAATATCGGTAATTTCTATGTTATTAAGTAAAAACATGTGAAAATCGATTTTTTACGATTTACAAATGCTTCCCCCAATCTAATTTTTTGACATTTTCTCCGATTTCAATGATTCCTTCCACTTTCATATGCTTAAAAGTCATTTTAAAAGTTGTATGGAACCAATCTAGCCCCAAAAAATTTTTCATATTTACATTTAAGTCGTAAATCTCTATTCGATTGTTTTCAATTCGAGCACACTGTTTATATGCAACCAAACCAATATATTGCTAAATAAAATTTCTCTATCATTACTAAGATTTGCTATGCATCCATTCCATGCTAACTGTAACAAGCTTCTGCAACATGGTCTTCGATATCGCTCAAATTTTGCACATGGGCTTTCTGATCCGATTTTCATAAATATCGTTGAAATTAATGATTATAGTTTAGTCGAAAAAGTCTTAGGAATATGGGACGAAGTTTTGAAAATTAAAAAATGGAGCTTTTTAAAAAAATGTTTTTTAGGAAACATCATAAAGATAATCAAACTGACATACTCTCTGACTTATAACCTTTCCAACGATATTTATGAAAATTGGATCAGAAATATTTGACTTATGTAAGTTTTTATTGCCCCTTGTTAGGGACTTTTTTGATTTTTGACACCTCCATAACTTCCGTTAAAATTTTTTTTTTAATTTTACCAAGTCCATTTTCAACCTGAAATGAATTTAGCCCATGTGCAGAATTTGAGCGAAATCGAGGACCATGTTGCCCGAAATCACCACTTTTTGTTATATTTAATATGAAATGGCTCTATATGTTTCACTCTGCACCCAATCTTACATTGAGGCACTCCCACACACTTTTATTTAGAAATGCCATATTTTCCATCATTTATCACAACCAGAAGTATCATCATGAATAGCATCCTTGTCTGTATCATCATCACTTTTATTTTCTTCGTGATTAATAGCAAAATGTGGGCAACTTTTTCTCTTTCCTTCATCTTTTGCATTGTCCTCTTTTACAATCATTTGTACAATCATTGTACCCACATCTAATCGGTAGGTGTATAGCGAAAAAGACTGCAAAATATTATTGAGTCTGAGGCAAACAGATACAACAGTTAAACACAACAGATAGATAATAGATATGCTCATACTTATGGATAAACAGCTATTGTGGATACATTTTGATCTGACGCCACTTATTTCTTTAAATTTATTTGTTTTTGTTTGTGTGTTGTTTTCATTCTTTTTTCTTTCATTTTGAAATACGATCAAAAATGAAAAATTCAAAGCCAAAACAAAATTTAAAAATCAAAACAATACCAAAGAACATCAACAATAAACCCAACAATTATATTGACTTTCTGTATTACGAGTAGCAAAGTATGTATATTTATTGTCCACTCAATGGTCTCTTCCTTTATGAAGTTTTCTTTTTGTTGCTGTTGATTCTTTTATTTCTTCTACGTATTTTCTTTTCATACTGATTTTTTTCATTGTTATAAAGACACATACGTAATTGCGGTTGTCGTTAAATACAACGATGGATGCAATTCTCCCCTTTTTATCATCATCATCGTCAACAACATATATGCATTTTTGTTCGGATTGCACTTTAGTGCGCATACGTTTGAGTTGAAGTTGTTTGTATATGCTATAGCTATGTGGTGCAAATGTGTTGTGGAATTTTTATGAATGAAATTGTGTCGTAGGTGCAATTGTTATCGTAAGTTGCCCACACACTCTTGCCCCCATTTGCTTACATAGTGTATATTGCTATCATTGAAAGACACGTTCTCTCAGTCTCTGTCACTTGCTCAATTGCATTCTCTCACGCTGACTCTCTCTCTCTCTCTTTTACTACCAGAGTCTTCTCAAGGCACTCTACATACATCTCATTCACTCGCAATATAACAAATTGCAGCTTTTCGTTAATGTCGCTAGCACACACACACACATTTTTTGAATATATAGTAAATAAATACATACTATTTTCTTTCTATATCATTTGTTGCTTTGTGCAATTGTTATTGTATTCGTATTACGAGTATATCGAGCTCTGCGTATAAAATGCATTCGATAAGTTTTTTATTTATACATATATATATTATATATGTAGATATACATATGTATGAGTGCTTAATATAAACATACATTTATTAAGGAAAAGTATTGCAACTGTACATATGTAATACATTAGCTGCATTCTTTTGTAAACGAGTTGCAAAAAAACCCCAACACGCATATTATTTCCCTTTTATATATATATATATATATATATATATATATATATATATATATATATATGTGGCACTAAAAGCCCCAAAGGGCTCATTGGACGAGCTTCTCTTCCATTGCTGATGTGCGTGTTAATTTTGGACAGTATTAGAAGGGACCTACTTATTTTAGCCGGATCCGAACGGCAGAACCCTTGTGACATCACTTTTTCTAGGCTTTGTCACAGAGTTCTTTTTAGAACTCTTCCCTTTTACTTGATTATAATTTCCCTTTAGTTACTTAGCAACGCTGGTAGTATGTATGGTTGTTCGTGAATTTTGTAAACGAAATAAAAACAAAAAAAGAAGCAATTCTTTGGAATCTTTGGTAATATTTAAAATTAATTTGTATTTGCACTTGCTTTATTTTGTTTAGTTTTGTTTATATTTACAATAATTTGACGTGTTGTTGAAATTTCCTAAGCACATTCCAGTAGCCTATTCACAATAGTGCGGTTTTTTTTACTTTACAAACCTATAACTCAGGTCGTTTAAAATATAAGCAAGTTCAATTGAACTCGCTTAAAATAAGCGACGTCGCTTATTAATGATTTTAAGTTAATGTCTCGGGTATCTGCCGCTTAAGTCCCAAAATCATGAAATATTTAAAAATATATTAAAACTTATAGCATATTTAATAAAAATTATATTTTTGAAATAATTTGGTTAGTTTGGTAGTTTTAAAAATACAACCATGAAATTTGACATAACATATTGGACTAAAATGTTTTACCTTCGTGACATTATTCATAAGAATATGGTGAACGCGATAGTAACCATAGATAGGCACACTGCATGATATATTTACTGCATTACAAATGGCAGTAATCAGTAAAATTTTACCAGTAAACTTTTACTGATTACTTTAAAAATTTCCAGAAAATATTTTTTACTGATTACGGAAAAAAAAATTGCAGTGAAAACATCTTTTTACTGGTTAGTAATCAGTAGAAAAATATTTTTACTACAATTTTTTCCAATAAGTAATCACTAAAAAATATTTTTACTGCAATTTTTACAGTAACCAGAAAAAATTTTTTTACTGCAATTTTTTCCAGTAATAAGTAAAAGTTTACCGGTAATGCAAACTAAATTGCATTATTAGTAGAAAATTATACTTACCGCATTTTTACTGATACTGCAAATTGCCCATCTATAATAGTAGCATGTGCTAATAAAGTAACGACAGGGTAGGGATTTGCATGTTTCGGGACAAAATTTAAAGTGTTTTTCTTTCAATCAATCCAAAAGTTATTCTTGCATTATGTCTCCTTTTTGATAAAATTTTCCATTTCAGTTTGACATTTCCTAATGTAGGTGTCCCATTTGAAATCCTGAATATAAAGATGAGATACATATACCTTTTGCCGATATAGCTGTCCAAACTAAAATGCACCACTTTGGTCTTTATTGTTCCAGGCGTAACTGAAATATTTGGCATCTCAGAAGAATTAGCCGATTTTCTTTGACGACCTATTTTTTAAATGTTAACTGGTGGCCGGCCACTTTTGTAACACCGAACTGTCATGTTGACTTTTCTTCAAGGCATATTTATAAGAGTTATGAGATGATAAAAAGAGTATCTCGTCCGACACCTGCATTTATCAGCTTGCCCTTGTACATCGATTCTCATATTGCAAGGCATTGTTGTAATTCGTGAAACACTGGCGAAAGGCCCAAATTGATCGATTCCACCGTGTCCTCAACATTTGGGATTGATCTTACAACTCATTTCGCATTCGGATTGACGCTTTTACTCTTATAAAAGATCCACATGGAAATTGGGAGATGAGAATTAGGCAGGACATTAATGAAAACGCGCAAGTAACTTAGGAGGAGTCAATGCATCCTCCTATAAAAGTGACTTTTTATTGTGTATTTTGCACTGGCGGCATTAGGAATCTATTTTTGACGAAGAAGGCATGGTTACTACACTACGGACATTCTATAATAAACAATTTTTGTCCAATGCCTGTGGATGTTAATGAAGACGCACAAGTACGCCACGAGACGATGGACGAAGAAGGCACGCTTACGTATGGTATTGAAAACAAAATTTTGTTCTAAAATTTAAAGATCATAATTAGTGATGTCATGTTCGAAATACCAACCGAAATGTACCAAAATGCCATTGAAACTGATTCCAAAAGACATTCTCGTGGAAATTATATAAATTTTAAAAAGCCAAAATGAATAATACTTTATGTACAATATGCAGCAATATAATTTTTCCCTATGTAGGATAAAAGGGGTGACTTCGACAGGTTAAGAGAAAATCATACTTTGAGAAAAACTGAAATTAGAAACCCATGTTTGTTTATACACAGGCTGACCATATGTATTTTCATCACACTTCTGCATTGTAACTAATTTAGTATATTACTTTATTCCAGTATTATGAGCAAAAAAGTATGAGTAAAAGAATATGTCTAAGTCTCCCCATTTCAGGGAGGCTTCGTCAGTCATCAGGGTGGATTCAACATTAAGTGGGAGGGTTTCACCACTTCATATACTTCGCAATAGAACCATAAAAATAAATAAGATACTTTTCATTAAAACGTTTCGTAGGATTTTTGATTCATAGGCATTTCTTTTAGTACTTTATTTTAACAAAAAGAAAATCAATTTAAGCAAAAACGAAAGTAATTCATGCAAAACAAAAAGAGCCAAAATATTGAACAAACATTTAAGTTAGAAAATTTTTAAGAAAATTTGCTCTGAACTCGTGAAGATCCTGGTCGTTGTTCAAGTGTTGTGAGACATTGCAAAATGTCTTGTTTCAAAACTAAATTTTATGTTGTTCCAAACGATATATTCAAAAACATATCGTCTGGCTATGCCATATTTAAGCCCATGATTCCAAATCGAATACTTTTCGAAGTAAAGAAGCTATTTCCTTTTGTAGATGTTTGGCATCATATCTGAAAAATAATAACTAATTATTCAATACATAAGTATGCAAACATACATATGACAGGCTCCAACAGTTTGTCGAATCCTCCCAAATGCTGTTGTCGAACCCTCCCGCGCTTATTTAATTTAAACTTTTCACTTTAAAAATGTAATTAAATTTCTTCTTTGAAAAATCATGTAAAGGTCCAAATAACAATTTCTTCTTAAAATTGGTAAAAAAGAATCTGTACAAAATTTGTTTTACATTGTGTCTATTACACATGAAAATTTACTGTTAAATATTATATCAATTTCCTCGAAAATCGAAAATTACGTCTGCACACTTTCACGTTTTAACTTTTACTGAATACTTTTTATGACAGTCTCACACTCATTTTGGTAACTGTTCTATCTTGGAACGAGTCTAACTGCAGTAACCCCACTACTATAAATAAACGCATATAATAACAATATTTTGCAAAGCAACATGCATCGAAAATAAAAATAAATAAAAAATACATATAAAAATCTAACGGTTATTTGTTGTCCGAATTTGGTTTTTCATCCAAATCTTTCAAGCAATATGTTTTTATTTTATGTAGGTATACCTTATCTCTCTATATGCATGAAGTCGTATGTACTTATACGTACGTTGTCTCGTATTTATCTGTTTGACTGTATTTCTGTAAAATGAATATGATGAGTTTTCTAGTTTTGCATACTGCAATTTTTTTCCTGCTGATTATGCAAATTATGTGCAATATACTCGTATTTATTTTTACAGATATACAGGGTGGCCAATATGCAAGTTTCTTTTTAAAAATTCAAATATTTTCGGTATATTCTTGGTTTATTTGAAAGAGAAGCCATTTCTATTATTTATGGAACACGACTTTATTCATGTGGCTGCCTCGGTTGGCTTCGCAGTAGCGTATCCTGTCATCCCAGTTTTCCAAGACATTGGTGACGATTTCTGGATCTATCTCACGAATGGTTTACTTGATATTTACCTTAAGGGCTTAAATCATTAATGGATTGTTTGCATAACATATGTCCTTCACGGCGCCGCATAAAAAATAAGTCTAACGGCATTAAACGCACTGCCTGGGCTACACAACATTGACTTTGGAAATAAATTTGCAATATTTCTTAACGTTGTTCAAGCGTAAAGAAATTCTTTTCGTTCAGCGGAGATGATGATACTGACTTTCTGTCAAGATTTCTATTGGTAAAGAGCTGTCACTGTAAAAACAACATATATTTAAAAAAAAAAAACAGAACATATTCCACCATGTATATAGTAAATATTGTGTACTTGCTTGCTTGCTAGTACTGTTGTCCCATCAACTTGTTTTTGTGAAAATAAATAATAATGTATATAATAATAATCATAATCATCATCATAATAATAGTCATAATCATCATCATAATAATAATCATAAGACGCTTGCATTTTCATTTTGTGCATGTTCATATGAATGTTTATGTGTCTGGCTTAATGCTTGACATAATTTACGCTCATTTCCGCGAAATAATATGCATACATTCATATATGTATGTAGGGGAAAGACCCCGGTTATGGGGCACGTTTTCGTAAATCGACAAGGCACTATATCGATTCCTTGAAAAACAAAAGAAAACTGTTGTGGAATTTTCTAAGTCCTTGTTTTTTGCTAAAAGAAAATTTGTTCCCGGTTGTGATCCACCCGAAAATAAGAGTTGAAAATTGAAAAACTTAATGTGAGATCAATAAAAAATTAAAATATATGAATGCTATTTATTTCTTTCATTGAAAATAAAGAACATATACAATATATAAAAAAAAACATGGCAAAACTTAAATTCAGATAATTTTCATCAGAATTAATAAAAGCGTAATGTTGCAAAACTCATTTTTATTAGAAAAATGCAAATTTTGTATTGCGATACCTTTATTTATTAACTGAGTGACTTCAAATTTTGTGTAGATTACCATTTTAGTGAAAGAATAAAATTCACAAGTTTCACAATTATAAATTGAAATACTACTGTACCTACCGAATACAAATTTAATGATTTTTGTTTAAATTTTATAAAATACACCTAATAAAAGGATGACTAAACCTCCGGAACAATAAAATAATCGAGAACTGCTTAGAGCTTTCTATTTCCATTTGTCGTTTGTAATGGCCAAATAGTATGTAAATTAATATGTAACTTCTTACATTCAGAATATTTATACTATGCTACTACTATAGTTGGTTGAAGAAGTGACTCATTCCATGAATCCAACTAGCACTTCCGCTCCATTTTGTTGCCACATCCTCATTTCCAACTGTTAACAGCTCGGTTACATCCAGTTCGTCCGATTTAGAAACCTCTGGATGTCGTTGATGTTTGTTTCCGCTAACTCTTCAAGATTGTTGAAGAGTGGCTTACCTAAGGTATCCATTCTCTGTTTCCAGTTTCCTTTTCTTCTGCTTGATTACAACTGTGACAGTGAACGTTATGATCAATTCCCATTCTGGCTGCCTGCTCTCCGATGAGCCAGAAGCCAGTGATGACTGCCGTCAGTCTGGAGACATCCCTACGATTCCTGTTTATCAGCGATGTTGTTTGTTTAAGATTGTATCCAGGCGATAGTGACCTTCTGGTCTTACAAGTTATAAGAACTATCCATCTACAATTAGTTATTTCGAGGTATTCGGTGTCTATAACTCTGTTAACCGCACTCAATGGTGTGAGGGTCGGTTCTGCAAGAGTTTCTCGCATGACATATCCCGTTCTAGCCAGTTCGTCAGCTTTTTCATTTCCCTCTATATTCCGATGTCCCTGGACCCAGATCAGGAAAACATTGTGGCGTTTGCTCAAGGTAGTGATGCTCCTTCTGCTTTGTTCCACCAGGTTTAAAGTTATGATTGCTGAATTCAAAGCCTGAATTGTAGCTTGGCCACCCGAAAGAAAAGCGATGTTGTTTTTGAATGTCCAGTCGCTCGAAGACGCTCGATAAATTGAGAAGGCGCACAGATTTGTTGACATTTAGTCCCTCAGAGTATATACCTGCTCCGACACCACAACCCATTCTGGAGCCATCCGTAAAGATTGTGGTGTCGAAACTGTTTAATATGGATCCCGTTGTCCAATCCTTCTGCAAGGGTAGAAGGACTGTGAAATTCTTATTGAATATCACCTTCGGGATGATATAATCAGTCTTGTCAGAAAGGTTTTGCGTTTGTTTTGTTAATAGACATCCATGACCGTAAGTTCTTTCCTTCCAGCGACCCGCCTCTCTTAACCTTATGGTGGTTATGGTTGCCGTTTTTTTAATATTTAGATCAAGTGGAAGCTTGCGCGTCAGGACATTAAGAGCATGACTTAATCGCTCCTACCGCTGCTGCACATACTGTCCTTTGTATTCTGCCAAGTTTGTTGACGGTATAAGCTTTGTCCAAGGTTTTCCACCAAACATTTGAGCCATATGATAAGATTGGATGTACAACCGCTTTGTACATCCATAAAGTTAATTTTGATTGGAGACCCCATTTCCTACCAATTGTTCGGTTATTAAGGCATATGGGTTATTCAGGCATATGGGGCAATACCAGCCTTCTATACCCGTTGTTCTGTGTGATGCTCCAGTTAAGCTTGGAGTCCAAAATAGTATAGTATAGGAATATAGTATTTTGCTTTCCCCGCCATTAAACACGTTCACAACCTTACCAACAACTTGTTCGATTAGTTGTTAATACATAGTCAGAAGAATTATAACGAACTTGACGTTAATAAAAACATATGTTTGGACGTATCACACATGTATTACACATACTATGTGTCTGTTTTCTACTAAGTAATAAATAATATTTACGAAAACAATAATTATCGCAAATTGTTTTTAAATTTAAAAAATAATAAGCACTAAAATTAATGAACATTTAGTATTTACGTATATAATATACAGTATGGTGGATCACGAAAAAAAGTATAAAAATTTCACCCATAAATTTCGAATGTTGGAAAATCAACAACTGTGCTATGATAAAAAAAAATTTTTTTTGGTAGTTCTAAAAAAGTTTAGAAAAATTGTTTTTCGGTCCGAGAACGTTTCAACTTTATCTTTCAAACTATGGTTGAAAATTTGACTTTTTTCTTTTGTGGGGTTCGATTAATATTGTATACCTTCGTTGAAAAAAATATGGAAATCATTTATTTTTGTATTAGGATATCCATAATTAAACCTTAATTGAAAAATTACTACTATTCGTTATTTATTTCTTTTAATTGTAAATTTTATATGGAGGCTATGATTTTTTATAAACGAAATGACTTTAAATGTTGTGTGGAAGAAATTTGCTGAAGAAATAAAATTTTCCAAATTTCAGCAAGATGCATTGTTCTTTTCATACAAATTTTTCGATTTATGTTTTGAAAAATACAAATTTCGTATAGTAACTATATTTATAAAATTTACAAGTACAAATTTTGTGATGCATTGACAAATATTGAAACCTTCCACACAGATTTGTGGTTCTCGGATTAAAAAATGTGAATTTTGTATGGGAACTATGAACGAAATGACTTCAAATAACGCGTGGAGGGCTGTTTTGTTGAAGAAATTAAATTCTCTATATTTCAACAAGATGCATTGTACTTTTCATACAAATTTGACAATTTTTATTTATAAAAATGTATATTTTATATGAGGACTATGCTTTTTTATGAACGGAATGAATTCAAATGTTGTGCGGTGTAGTTTTGGTTTTGTGGCGACAAGTTCCTCGTAACAAAACTAGGTGGAAATGAAACATTTCATGGAATTTGGATTACTTCAATAAAATTAAATTTTACCAAAGTAAAAAACAGGCTGACTAATATGAAAATGAATGCGGAAGGAAGGAAGGTAGAATATGAGGCATAAGTAATAACATCAGCTGTAATATATAATAGCCGCGTTTTATTCGACAACTCGATATCTTTGTGCCAATAAAACATCGTATGTATGTGACTTGGAATAATGAAATGAGTATAGATAAAAAATTCGATGGCGCATAAAATGAATACTAGCTTCTTGTAAACACACAAATGTATCTAATGTCTGCTCGTCTCTCTTTTAATAGATAAACTTGCACAGATATATATGTACTCATAGAGTTCATAGTTAAAAAGAGGATATTCGGGGTCGTTTTTGAATAATTGTTAAAAAAGTAAATATAAAGTGATAATGAATATACAAGGTGCGACAACTATGTATTAAGACTGCCTCTAGAAAACACAATTAAAACACGATATCTGCTAATTTTTCGGTATATTTAATCGAAATATTCTCCTCCTGATTCAATACACTTGTTACATCGATTTAATAGTGATTCAAACGAGTGTTCCAGCTCATTTTTCGGAATTGCCTACAGTGCCCTCGTCGAAGCCCGTTGTATGGTCTGAATGTCATCAAAAAAGCATCCTTTCAACTTCAATTTCAGTTTTGGAAACAAAAAGAAGTTGCGCGGTGCCAAATCAGGTGAATACGGCGGGTGATTCAACACACAGACCTGATCCCCAGCCAAAAATTGACGAACAATGAGTGCTGTGTGTTAAATTGCATGTTAAAATTTCAACATCAAACGAACACGTGTTTTGTAAAATGAATGTCAATAAACATTAAATGTCAACCAAATGCCATGAAATTTTGACAGTTAGTAGAGGAAGGTTGAAGCTTCAAAACGCAAGTGCTCACACATAGATGGCGCGCTTGGTTGCTGAGATATGGTTCGAGTCTTAATACATAATTGTCGCACCTTGTACAATATATAAAGTTAAAATAGTGTGTACATAAGAGATGTAAACAATAATATAGTGTGTGTGTGTGTGTTCGATACAACATTGAATGGAAAATAATGTAAAGATTGAAATAATTTAATAAAGTAATGAAAATAAAAGAATTAAAGGCACAAGCGCAGAATAGCATGGGATCATGAAACGTGTTTTAGATAAATAATAACTGCTATTTTAAATTCTTTGAAGCGATGAAATGAAAAATTTTAACAGAAAACTTTAATTTTAATTGTAAATAAACGAATTATCAGAATT
Organism: Megamerina dolium; assembly: GCA_963854835.1. Classification (NCBI taxonomy): domain Eukaryota; kingdom Metazoa; phylum Arthropoda; class Insecta; order Diptera; family Megamerinidae; genus Megamerina; species Megamerina dolium. Next base: position 20,662,979 of record OY978527.1, read on the forward strand.
TGACAGTTTATCTGAAGTACCTGTAACTGTAAGTGTAAGAAAATAAACGAAGCGAAAATAAGAGAAACATAGCAGTTTTAATTACTATAAAATTGATTAGGGGGATTTGAGCGAAAGACTCAATTGGAATAGGGCTGCTGATTATTTTATTAATAAAATATATCAAAAATAGTGAAATAATTTTGTTTCCAATTTTTTCCGCGTTTTCTTTTCTTCTGTTATAAAATTTTTGACGGTTAAATAAATAGATGTCGATAAATAACATCTTTGTATAGTGGCAAAAACGATAGTAATTGGCAGCACTGAACTTAGCGAGTATTGGGCTGTTAAGCTTTTTTAGCAGCTGTATAAGTTAATAAAAGTACAAACGAGATCGTACTTTATTGATCGAATATTTTTCGACGACTGGCTAACATCAAAACTAACTTGAACTAAATATGAATTATTTTATGCATTCAAAAAGTACAGCTAGTTACCTAAAAAATAGAATCCCGTTTTTTAATGCATAGGAATATACATACTGTATGCCCATATGTAATCAAGCAGCAAAAATAAATAATAGTGCATATGTACATATACACGGTGATATTTTAAGGGCCTTCGGATTTGATTTAGAAAAAAAAACACATAAAATTTAGAGAAATGTATGAAATCTTTACTTGAGTCGATAGAACGATCTATATAGTTCAATGTTTAAAACGGTTCGTACGCTGGGTCCCATTTTGGCATACTCTCTCCAGCATATCGGCCGGTCGCTATAGACACGACCCTTAACATAGCCCCACAAAAAATAGTCTAAAGGCGTTAAATCGTACGATCTAGACAACAAAACGTGAAATAAACTGTTCACCGAACTCGCCTCTCTATTGAGCCATTGTTTCGCGTGCTGTGTGGCATGCGGCACCGTCTTGTTGAAACCACATGTCAGCCAAGTCCAACTCTTACATTTTGGGCAAAAAAGTTTGTAATCATCGCACGGTAGCGCTCGCCCATACACCATAAGTTTGCCGTTGTGGTAGGTCGTGTTGAAACCGCACGATTCTTGCACCAGCTGTATTTTAAAAGGCTTTACACCTAAATCCTTCCGCAAAATTTTCCACGTAGTGGAGTAACAGAGGCCCAATTGCTGCGAACGGCACCGAATCGATAATTCCCGCTTATCAACAAAACTGGCGGATACAGTTACGATATTTTCCTCTGTCCGCACTCTACGCCCAAACTGACCGAAAAATGGAAGAAGTGCACGATGCACTTTCTTAACCGAGCATGAATTTTGATAATAAAATTCAATAATCTGCGAGCGTTGTAAGTTTGTAAGTCGAAAACAGCTGAGCTGCTAAAAACAGTGTTGCTAAAAAATTACCCTGTATATATCTAGTACATAGCATAAAGAGGAATACGAAATTAACAAATTTAATAATACATAACTAAGTTAGAGTGGTAGAAAAAAATTTTGTTGAGTAGAGCAATTACATTAAATGATTATAATTTAATTATCGGCTGCTACGCCGAACAACGAGTATGCTAAGATTTTTAGCGTCTACAGTTATACTCGCTGAAGTCAACGCCTTAGTTGTTGTTTTGCCATATATTTATCGGTGTTAGCTAAGTACGAGTGTCGAATAAAGCACAGCTAATGAAGAAAATACAACAGAAAAATATTCGATTTTTGCTTTATAATTGAAAAACTTACCGATTTATATAACGTGACATTTTGTCAACTCTTTTACGCATTTGATAGTTATTATTCGGATTCATGAATAATATGATGATTTTGTAAATTGAACAATAGTATATATTTGCAATACAGGAGAACGATAGTTATACTAATACACCTTTTGATTTATATGTTTAAATGAAAGCAATGTGCATTAGAGGCTCATAAGATTTATAAAAATTGTAAACTTTTTTATTTAGTATTTTAACATGATTATATAGCTAATTTAATTTTTTGTAGAATTAAATTTGGCACTTTTTTGTTTTTTTGTGTTACACAATTTGTTACTTGTTTTTAGCGATAATGTATGATTTTATACTCCTATTTCTTTGCTCTTTTTATCGATCTTTCAATGCTTTTTACTCTTTATCCATTTTTCACTCTGTCGAAATATGTATGTTTTCTTTCTGCTGTAGCTACACAAATTCAGGAAAATGCTCTTTCTAATATTCTTTTCAAATTTTTTATTAAAGAAAATAAATTTGATTCAATATTTTTAGTATTCAATATATAAAAGCGTTTAGTCAAACGTAGACATTCAGTTCAGTTCAGTATCTTTCGACCTCTCACACAGTAGTTTTCCACAGTCACTCCACACACACTCACTCTCTTAGAGTATAAATATTAAATTCCTAATGCCTCTTTTATATTTCAACACAGTCACCCCACATTGGAGCTGCTTGTTATTAGATTCTCTTATTTTTTGGTCTACACCAGTTGAAGGCGTTTATATGTACTAATGTTTTCTGTCTAGCTATTGTCGTCATTGTACATATGAATATATTATAACAATAATAATAACAACAACAACAATAACAATCTAAATGCACATGTATGCAAGTATTAATTACAAATGAGACCAACTAAGATCATATTTTATGGTCATACAGCCTTTCATCGGCCCACCTGTTACTACGAATATTCAGAAATTTTCTTCTAATCCACAAGTGATTCACCAATTGCTAATGCATCCGGAAAAATCTACTGTTTCGTTCAAAATGTCTTTTCTTTAAAAGCAAAGAAAATCTAGCTGTTAACATCAATGGCGACGTTTTTTCCTCAAAAGTACGTGTACATTGTCTCGAAAATCTTCGGTTACATCAGAACGGTGCCATAAGTTATACTGTTCGAAAAATCATAGATTTATTGAAGAAAACGTTCGCTGAGAAGATTATCTTCACAGACTGAGCTTCAAGATCATTTGATTTGATACTTATGGACTATTTTTTATTGGCTAATTGGAGGCACTGGTCTGCGAGAACAAGTCTTGTACCTTTAGTAGTCATAGAATTAGTGCCATGAAAGAATCTACCGGTAACAAAAATCGGTTTCCCTAATATTTGTGTTTTTTATTTCAAAATGGAATCCTACAACTTCTAGGAATACCCTAGTACTACGCAAATTTAAGCCAGACCAATATTGTTCGCGTATGAGCTTAATGTGAATGTATGTATGTATGTACTTACTTACAAAACATTCAAATTCCTCAACATCAAAATGTATTATTTAATAATTCATATAGATTACCTTAAAAAGAGCAACACTATCAGCAGAAAATATTATTAAAGCAGTTGTAGTGATTTGTAGCTGATTTAAAAAACCCAACCGCATTTGTTGAAGAAAAAAGTACAAACTATGTATTTTGCTAGGGCTATGCACCAAAACACAAGTCTGGGATTGCGATGGTGAAATTAAATGAATTGACATTACGAACTGGTTCCTCATTCACCATATCATTCCAGATTTGAAGAAAAGAGTGGAAGTGAGTTATGCCGAAAAGATTGTCGCTGAGATGAAAGCCTATTAAATTTTTCTAGTCAATTTGAGAAGTATAGAAACGCTCAGCATTTTGCAGTCCTGTGAAAATAATCAGCTGTTTCGAAAGAACAGCAGAATGGAAAGACTTAACCCGATGCAGTATCAGGAAATTATACAATTATATTACGAAAATCAGCGATAATTGTAACACAGCCAATGAAATGATGACACTATTGCGAGAATAATTCGGTGAACAGTTAATTTCAGCCACTTACGCTTTTCTTTCATGGAAGAAAATATATGGGAAGTAATCAACAAATTATACGCTCTTTGATATGTTTTCATAAACTACTTTTTTGTGCTCTTGGCTGATACAAAACATAATCAATATTTTATCCACTCTCCTTAGATCCATCCGCGCTGGACATACTTTGGCTCAAATCTTTCGCGTAACCCGGTGGAAATGTGTGCCATTAGCGGTGAATGAAAGCGCCGAGCTGCTCAAATTTCTGAATGTTTTTCCCCAGAGCCTGACCTTGGTGTGGCCCAAACATTTTCAATTGGATTGCAGTCTGGTGACTGCGGCGACCAAATCACTTGATGCATCTCATGTCGCTCATACCATGCAGTGCACAAACTACATTTGTGTTTTGGTTCAATCAAACCCGACATCCCAGTTTCGTGTGCCGTAAAATTTATTCGCGGTGATTAATAATGCACGTTGATATAAATGGCACATACGTTTGGCGATCAGTATTTTTTTGAACACGATCAACCTACCAAAACCACATGAATTTCCTGCGGGTGTTTTACTGTGCGTTCTACTATTTGCTTTTGTACACCAAGTACGATAACCAATACGACGATTCATCAGTATAAAAAACTTTTCTCTAATCGGTGTGTAAATTTTCAGTCGCCCAATGCATGTGTTTTCGATATGAATATCTGTAACAACAGTTTTTGCATCGTGGAACGATATTTTAACTCTTTTTCGTATTGTTGACTGCGACACCTGTATATTACGACTACGTAATCGTTGGGCCTCTTGACTCAATGAAGTACCTGGATTTTGTGGCTTGATGTTAGGACGATCATTACAATGTTTTCACGTTTCCTCCATTGCTCCACCTAATGCTTGACGAATGACTTCGACTTATTCATTATTATGGACCACGATGAATAGAAACTAAGAACACTACTTCAAAACGCAGGGAATTCATGTTTTCACTTCACAAATCATAAAAAAGACTGACAGCACTGTCAAAATCAGTTTGTGGATTAGACATAGTTTGCATCTGGTCACATTAATAGAGATTTGACATTTATTAACGGTTATTCGTCGTATTTTCTGCGGTGAATCACACTGCATATCATGTGATATCATGACGCGACTGTTTCCTTTGGGACTACATAAAGTCCAAAACCTACATAGATAAGCCTCAGAACAGATCTTATCCAAAGTTTAAACCAACATTTGAAAGAAATAATCCTTAAAAATAAATGCAAAGGATTGTTCTCTTGTGCGATAATAAAAGTAAAACCGATAAAATTGATTTTTATTTTTTCTTCTAAGTCCTACTCTACCTTACCTCGCCTCTAAAATCTAAAAAAATAAAAATAAAAATAAATATGTGGCACTTAAAGCCCCAAAGGGCTAATTGGCCGAGCTTCTCTTCCATTACTGTTGTGCGTCTTAAATTTTGGACAATATTAGAAGGGACCTACTTATTTTAACCGGTTCCGAACGGCAGAACACTTGTGACATCACTTTTTCTGAGCTTTGTCACAGAGTTCTTTAAGAAGCTATCTAAAATCTCTAAAATCTGGTCACTTTAAATCTAACAATTTCTCACTCTTTTACTCTCGTGTTTCACTGTTTTCACAAATTCACACAAAGTGACCTACACACGAATACGAAATGAAAGAGTGAAATACAATACGTATTTATGTATTAAATAAACAATTGAGAGATAGGAGAAAAATATGACTTACAAATTATCACTCGTTTTAGTAACTGTTACTTGCTAGTATATAGTCGCGGAAGAAATTATGATAAAATTACTCAAGTAGTGAGCATTTCAAATATAGGTGGTTGGTTTAAATAGAAAGCAGAGCGTAAACCTTATTATATTAAATCATTATATTAGAAAGAAAAGCATCTTCTTTAATAACTTAATTCAAATTCACATACATTTTATTCCAAACCTTTTATTTTACATTTAGTGCCTGCCATGTGTTACGAAATTTTTGGTCTTCATACAATTTTGATAAAGAACATATGTATTTGTAAATTCCACCTAAAAACGAGGCACATACGTGTATATATTATATATATATATATGTATATATATATATATATATATATATATATATATATATATATATATATATAATATAAAAAAATAAATAAAAAATAAAATAAATAAATATATATATATATATATATATATATATATATATATATATATATATATATATATATATATATATATATATACAGTATTGTGCAAAACTTAAGCAACTGGCATAGTGCTCTCATTGATTTCAAATTTACTAAAAAATAAAAGCGCTTAGATTGAATGTTTTAATATTTAATTGTTCCTTCATTAAATACATAAAAAACAACAACAACAAAAGTTCGGTATTCTTGCGAAATTAACTGTAAACAACAAAAAACAAATTATACTCATATTTCATCTGTGCAAAACTTAAGCAACTCGGAGTGCAAAGGTGTACGATATTTCTTTGTTCAGAAAATAACGGATCTTTTTCGGAGTTTTTTCTGCTTTGTGCATTAACATTGATCTAACTCAGTACAAAAAAGTCTTTCTTAGCGCACAGTTCTTTCAAACATATTGAAATCCAAAATGCAACGTGTCCGTTATAGTCATCAATTTAAGATGAAGGTTATATCGTTATTTAAGGAAGGAAAACCACAGAATGACATTGCAAAATCATTAAATATCAACAAATCTATGAGATCAAGATGGATACGATTATTTGAAAAAACTGGTAGCGTTACAGATCGAAATTCAGGAGGAAGACCCCAAAAAATTTCTTATAGGGAAGCTATTCAAATTAAAAAATTGATTAAAAAAAATCCGTTCATGTCTTCAAAAGATATAGTAAATACTCTTAATTTAAATGTCGATTCAAGCACAGTAAGAAGGCATTTGATTAAAGTTGGTTTAAAAAGCTACAATGCGGTAAAGAAACCAATGCTTACACCAAAACATGTAAAAAAAAGGTATGTTTGGTTTAATGCCTTCAAAACAAAAACAACAACATATATTTTTTTTCCAGACTTGAATTTGCTAAGAAGTACGTGGGCTGGTCCATAAAAAAGTGGTTTGGCGTACTGTTCAGTGATGAAGTTAAAATAAATTTATTTAATTCAGACGGAATAATAAGAGTTCGACATGCGAAAGGTGAAGGCCTCAATCCGCCATACTGTAAAAAGACTGTAAAGCATGGAGGAGGGAACGTCATGGTGTGGGCGTGTTTTTCGGGGAGTGGACTTGGTCCGTTGCATAGGATTGACCACAAAATGGACAGATTTATGTATAAGGACATCTTAGAAACTGCAATGTGGCCTTTTGCGGAATGGAATATGCCACTTCGATGGGTGTTTCAGCACGACAATGATCCGAAACACACATCGAAGTTTGTGAAGGATTGGCTACAGTCAAATAAGATTCAAGTGCTTGATTAGCCGGCACAATCGCCCGACTTGAATCCTATTGAAAATTTGTTTTCAATTTTAAAACGAGGCTTGGGCTCAAAGCGCTTTAAAAATAAAGACGAACTATTTTTAGGCCTCAAAACTGAATGGGAAAATATAAATAAATCATATTTAACGAAATTAGTAGCTTCTATGCCCAAAAGGTGTGCTGCAGTAATTAAAAATAAGGGATACTACACAAAATATTAAAAGTTGCTTAAGTTTTGCACAGATGAAATATGAGTATAATTTGTTTTTTGTTGTTTACAGTTAAATTCGTAAGAATACCGAACTTTTTATGGTTGTTGTTTTTTATGTATTTAATGAAGGAACAAATAAATATTAAAACATTCAATCTAAGCGCTTTTATTTTTTAGTAAATCTGAAATCAATGAGAGCACTATGCCAGTTGCTTAAGTTTTGCACAATACTGTATATATATATATATATATAAAAATAAATAAATATGTGGCACTTAAAGCCCCAAAGGTCTCATTAGCCGAGCTTCTCTTCCATTACTGTTGTGCGTCTTAAACTTGGACAGTATTAGAATGGACCTACTTATTTTAGCCGGTTCCGAACGGCAGAACACTTGTGACATCACTTTTTCTGAGCTTTGTCACAGAGTTCTTTAAGAAGCTTTTTCATGGCAAGTTGTTACTGTCGGAAGAATTGCCAATTGCTTGCCGACAGGTGGGTGCCGTTCGAAAGAAAAATCTTTTCGATATTAAATTTGTTATGCATCAGCCGGGTATTGAACCACGACCTACAGATCAGAAGGCGAACACACTAACCACTGAGCTACGGCACCCACACCCCATATATATATATGTATATATATATATATATATATATATATATATATATATATATATATATATATATGTATATATATATATATATATATATATATATATATATATATATATATATATATATATACATATATATATATATATATACGAAGCACTTACGTATACTTATAGTTATAACTGTTTGTCACACTCATTTAACAAGATTCGAGGAGTGCATTTAAAAACGTATCCGGTTAAATTACTATTTTGCACATACACATTCAAACACACATATTTCTACTTGCGCTAAAAACAGCGCTACCAGACAAAACTTCCGGATTTCTCTCTTTTTGTATGGAAAAATAAAATGCATAAAATGTTTGTACAATACACCCGATGTCGATGGCAGGAAAATATTATATTAACTGGTCAGATATTATTTTCGGTAATTAGAATTCTTAATGTATGGGGTATTTATTTCTTTTTCGTCTTAAAATTGTTCAAATATTATTACCATTTTTTTATAAATTTATCATAATATGGCAACCAAAACACATTTTTGAGATACTCTCTCACACTCTCCTATTAAAAAATGTACTCATTCTTCATTCGTATATTCGTTCGTTGGTTGGTTATTTGGTTGGTGAGAATTACTATATTGATGATGACGATGTTGACAATAAAAAGACGACAAACAACGACAACATCGACGACGACGATTACGCGGTAACAAAGAATGACCGGCGATGATGATAATTGAAAAAATATTAGAATTGCCTACTTTCTTAATTTGCTTTTCTGCAATTTTGCTCCTACTCGCATATGCATACTTTTTTAATTCATAAATATTCCAAATTATCTATTTTGATTATTTGACATATTAAGAATGATGTTCTCGCTTACCCTCCGTTTGGTTTTACTCTCTTTTAACTATTAACTCTGATACTAAACGTGTTCCATTCATAATGACTGAAGCGACTAACATTTTTTATATGAAAACGTATATGAAAAAAAAAAGAGATCAAGCACAGAGCTAGTGAGCAAGATAGAAGTAGTATTAATTTCATATATGTATGTAAGTTGTGCGTTTTTATGTAATTAAATTAAGCTACATTCCCTGCCTGCCTTACTATTCTTACATTATATTGTTACAATGACAAAACATATGGTTTACTGCTTTAGAATAAAAATAGAAGAAGAAAAAATATAAGTAGTTCATTAAACTGTGTTAATTTACTAGTATGTATGTATGTATTCATTAAAAATAGAAAAATAGTAAAATAATAGTAGGCATACAAGAAGCGAGCATTTAAAAATAATTGCATTAATTAAAAAATTATAATAAAAAAAATTCGAAGAGCATATTCAAACACTTAATTCAATTGCTATTTTTTTCATTATTTAAATGGCAACATTGTCATATACATAACTAAACGATTAACATAAAACATAAAACACGCACACATTTGTATAGGTGGCAGATACACCAACACATGTGGTTACATATGTTCATATATTACACAGGTAGTCTCGTACAAAGAATTTATCAATACTAGAATATCACCATGTCAAAGTAGGTCAGTTAGTTACTTCAACATTTAGACATATGGAAAAAACGAGGACTAAGGTAGATATACCACACATCCAAATATGTAAATAGGTAAATAGCGACATGGTGTTGGTGGCAATACATAAGTTTACAGATGTTTTTTTTTAAATGTCACATTTGCCATTTTGTCCATTTTTTATATTACTAATTTTCGAACTTATCAGTTTCTTTTTTTTTTTGTGAAAAACCAGCTTAGGTACCAAGTCTTCTTAAATCAATAGCTATATATTTATACTGTACTGTAATAAGTACAATCTGTGCGCCATTAAAACTGCAATTTTTATGTAAAAACTCTATTTCGGAAAAATTGTGAATATAATCTGTAAATGTTTGATCGTCGATATGTCATATGTGCACTAATTTATTTAACAGTAAAATGAAAAAAATGGCTATACTAATCTTTCGAAATTGAGCAGTTATCCATCGATAGAGATGTATATTTCAACTTTATGTTTGTGTATGTATGTTTAAATTCGTAACTAGTCTCTTCTAATGCTGTACAAAACTTAACACTCACAACAATACTAGAGGAGTAGCCCGGCCACAGGGGCTTTTGGGCCTATAAGTGCCACAGTGATAGATCCCCCCTTAGCCGATGTTTAAAGAATAAAAATAGTAATATCTAGATATTTTGAAATCATTCGTTAAATTTTTTTTCTTACTCATTATCATATTATTACTAAGATCGAGTGAAAATTGAATTCTTGATTATTTTTTTTCTGTAACACCCTGTAATATTATGCAGAGTTTGCAATTAAATAGGCTATTAAAAAAAATATTTCTTATATTTAAAACTTCTTAAGAAATAATCACTTTAGACCTTTAGCTCAATCACTGCGAGTCGTTAGTGTATGTCGTTAAAAGCATATTTTAATTGTCTTTCGGTACTGTAATGTATGCGTTGATCACACTTAACAGTTTAGAAAAACAATTTTTTGAAAGAAGTGATACCCAAAAAACACAAAATTATCTCAAAACCATACAAACATACCCGATCATTAAAAATTGTTTAATATAAGATTAGGAGGTCAATAATATCTCCTTTACCAGAATTTCTTAATATTGTTTGACTGTAAAATAGAGTAATTTACCATATCTCAAATTTTCGTAGTGTGTATATATTAGTATCTTTATTTACTAAAATGAGTTTTCAAGAACCACATAATCTGCATTTAATTTAGTAAGAATTTTGTTACACAGGTAGTCACAAACGCGAGTTGTTGCTTTCAATACAAAATAAACATTTGGAAGAGTGAAAAAGAGTAAAATCTTATAACTTGACTAATAAAGAGTAACCGTATAGCGTATAAAAAAAAGCGTGCACTATACAAAAAATGTACAATATGAAACTGAGAAAAACATTTTTTGTTTCATTGTACAGAACTTTTTTTGCCACTTACGCCAAAAACTTTGTGGATATCAAAATTTTTAATAATATTAAAAATGCATAAAAAATTTCTTTAATATATTTAAGGGACACAACTGATTTTTGTGAATTGTTTAAAAAAAAAGTATTGCATCGAATGTTTTAAAATTATGCAGATATATGTGTGTTCAAATGAAAATATTCGATTTTCAGCAAGTTATCCATCATCTCCTGAGTCTTCAAAAAAAAGTTTTCCCACTGCAGCAGTGATTGTAGCCTTCGCAGTGAAAAAAAAAATTAAAATCTTGCAGAAAAATCTGATGGTTTCTGGCCTGGCATAATTATATTTTTCATTCAATCATAATACTGGAGGGTCATTGTATGGAAAAACAAATACAAAATAAGCTAAAAGAAGACCCAAGTCGATCAGATGATTTGTTATCAAGTTACAGCTGCAGCAAATTTGAAAAATTTAGTTTTAGAAAAAACGCGTTTAAAGGTAAAAGTACTGATTTCATTGTTCATTGCAGCTGTTCTGTAGAAGGATGCAACTCAGAATCTATTTGAGATTTACACTTGAAATTTTAATATGTTATTTTTAAAGTTATAAATTATCAAAAAATGCAAAATCAAAAAAAAAAAAAACAAAATTTTCAAAATTTCAAACTAGTTGTGCCCCTTAAGACACCATTGAGAAGGTAATTGTACGGCCTTTCATCTGATGTAATACTTTTGATAGGTTCATTGGGGATTATTTCGAGAAAAAAATATATATATAAAATAATTTACTTTTCTTCATCACTAAATAATTAAAATTTTATATACAATATTATATATCACTAAAAGGAATTCTTTTGATACACATATCATAAATATAATTTCCGGTTTCATCAAATAATTTCGATCAGAAATTACAAAATACGATGGAATTTATTCTTTCTTTTTGCCTCAGTTTCGTATTGTACATTTGTTTCCAATTATAATTGAATACAACAAAATTGAGGGCATTTAACACTATATATCCGATTTTGTCATTTTAACAGCATTTCAAGAAATGTCAACAAAAAAAAATCAACACGAGCACTGCATTTAAAGGCTAAGTAGTAATACAATAATAAATAATTACAATAAAAAACTAATAATGTAAGTATTCGAAGCATGAATCATCCAGCAACTGTATCCAGAAACAGTGTTGCAGAGTGAAACTCATTCATATGTTTATATAGAGACTAGAAGGAATAGCAAACGACACTGATACGCTAAAATACAAATTGTAATGCAGTAGTGTTATAGAAAAAGCAAAAATCAATTTTTAAATAGAATTGTTAAAATTCGCTCTTTAAAATTACGCATTTAACAATTACTTTTTTCGCATTTTCACCAATTTTATATGCATATTATTTTTTGTAAAAAAAATAAGTATAGCAAATTTATAATCATAAATAAACACAACATTTTGCACACTCTGAAAAATAAATCGCCTCTCAACGCATCCAACTTTAACTACTATCCAACATGCAACAGTTTACGTGTCTCTTTTTATGTACTGCTAACTATTTGTTACTCTTCTTCATATATATAATTTTGTTATTATAGATAAAAAGTAACAATAACCGTCATCAAATTTTATATTTCCACATATTTTTTTTTATAGTTTTTAATTTTTGCTATACTATCTACATATTAAATGATTAAATATCATACACACATGCTCATCAACGCATTAAAATATAAACGAAAAGGCGGCAACACTACTGTGGCTAAATGAGTATATGTCTCTGAACAATTATTCTCACTGCGCTCAATTTAGGCGACTGTGTGTATGACAACGTATGATCTATTCGTTTATCTGTAAACACTATAACGGCACTAATTTTCGCTGCTATTGTTGTTGGTCATATTGTACAATAAAAAAGAAAATCCATTACATATTAAAGGCAAAAAAATCGTCTAACTGCCAATGCATTTGTATTGCTTATTCTAATTGATTTTGTTAACGTTCACTGAGAACACTCATATCCTCTACTACTCCACACACACAGTCACTCACCTAATGTAACACCCACTCATTAGAGAGTTCATTTTCATTTATTAAAACAAATTTACAACGTGCAATACCGGATTTTTGAAAAATTGATATACCAATTTCTTCACACAAGTAATTCTTTTTTGTTGTTGTTTTTGTTCCAATAGTGTGAGAAAAAATTAGCAGATAAAAACCAATGAGTAAAATAAAAAAACGAAATGATGTAAATGAATGCCGTTTGCACTTTGCTTAACAACTCGTCCCAAACGACCGCAAAACGTGACGTCCTAAACTAAACTAAATTCATACATCGCAATGCAAAAGCAACAATTTTTTTTCGCTTCTCAAGCTCTCCTTCTCTCTCGCACACAAGCACGCCGCTAACACAACCAGGAATGCCAACCTAAAAATCAAAGAATGGCGAAATTAACTTTTTTTATGCAATGTCATAAGAGGTAGAAAAGCTAAACTAAACTAAATAAACTTGAAGAGAAAGTAACCGTTTATTTTTTTATGAAAGTTTGCCATTTGATAAAATATCATCCTATAATACACAGCAATACATAGAATTCGTCCAACGTTATTATTAAAATGTACATTCAGTGGATCGTAAATTGCATGCAGAATATGATCAACATAATCTTCAAACTGAAGTCGAAATAAGTTTTATATGAAAAAAATTTCAGAGACAAGTGTATGTAGCAAACATAAAACAACAAAGATGCGTGTATTCACGTCGTTCGCAAGAAAATATTGCTATGGTTCCACAAAATTTAACAAAAGTATTGTAATATCTGAAGCAGCAAAATGTGTTATTTTGAATCATATTATTTTTAAAACGAACATGGCAAACTTTTATCTTTCATTTAAAACAAGGTTTAAGGGAAATGCAATTGTAGAGATCCACAAATTTTAACAAATGAATAATAATATCTAGAGCAGCAAGATCACCTTAAATTTAGAATTGACTTGTGTGACTTATTTCCCATACAAAAAACTGTCTACAACTTTTATTAAAATTTAAAATGATCTTAATTTTGATTATAATTACAGACCTACTTTTATTGCAAATAATAGCAAATCGATAGATTTTTTTTGCGCGCCGTGGAAATAAATGGCGAAATTCGGAAAACGAAAAAAAGGGTGAGTATGTTGGCATCCCTGATCATGATATGAATGTGTGCTCTCTTTTGTCGTGCCTACAGCAGAAGAAACAAGAATCGCAAATCGGCAGGTCGTTTGGTTGCTTCGTTGGCTCGTAACGATTACGCTGTTTTTTTTCGATATGTATTTTATATTTGCTTCTCCTTCTTCTTCTATTTTTAATAGTATGGCAAATCGCATACAATCAGCGATAGCTGTAGTTGTAGTTTTTGCGTTTCCATCATCGCGATACTGACACAGTAGTTTCATATATTGTCAGCGTTGCCAAGTATTGTAATTTTTTTATCTGTCCCATACACGATTTTATGAGTGCATAGCTGAGGGTCCGTGTGTATTTTATTTAATACAATATTTAAAGAGTGCTTAATACTTAAGAGCGAGTGATATTATGTATTTGCTGATAAAAAAAAAGTGTATACATTTTGCAAATATCTGATATTGAGTTAGATCTTCGAGTCTGGGTTCTTGCGGTCATACGCTCTAGATATTCTATGGATTCTGACGAAAAATATCCGTCTGACATGATTTTTACAATTTTTCGCTTTCCTCTGATAAACCCATTAAACAAATTTAAACATAAATTTTAAAAGTTTAAATTATACAAATTTAATTTTTTCTTATCTTCGAAAATTTGAATATATTAAAAGTAAGTTTTTAGTAAAAACTCAGACATATTCCTTCAGAAGACTTTAATAAAAAAAGCATTGCGCAGTTTTCGAAAAATTATATGTAAAAACTGATATTCGCATTTAGTTCCTCGAAAACAAAAATAAAAGCGCGACCTTTTGAAGTTTAAGTACTGGGTAAGGTCTTCCTTCTCATGGGATCATTCATCATATAAACTTGCTAAGCCAATAGAGCTATACATATATTAAGTAGTTCGAAAATTTGAGGAAACTTTTGAATTGTTTGTTATTAGTAGGATATTCAATGCTGCTATGGGCTTTTTAGCCCACCAACGCGTAGTTAAATTATTAAACTTTATCTTCGGATCGTTATAAATCGGAGGGAGTCTCGCCCGTATTTCGTGTTGGTTTTATAAACATATTCACTATTCATAGCGTGACCCCATAAAAAGTGGATGTAGTGGATTTTACACACATTTTATTGCAAGTTACTCGCTTCTGTGAAAAAAACATGTTGTCTAAATATACTGTACAAAAAATGTTACTTTTTGTGTATCTAATGATACCATCTAATTTACATCAGAATTTTCTGAAAACGCGATTTTCTGACAAATCACATCTAACACCCACTCGTACTGTGCGGTGAATATGTACGTGTAACAATCACTTTTTGTGCAACCAAAGAAGTTTTTCTCAAAAATCACCATAAATTTTTGCTATCATCCAATATACGCAAACATTTTCTTGTTCACACTTTCTAGGCTTCATTACTTGTATTAACTTAATTTTATTTGGGTGTAACTTCAGGTCGAAGAGCAAAATGTGCCAAAGGAAGTCAAAGCACTGAAATGCTAAGAATGTTAGGCATGAGAATATTATGTCATAGTTTTGAGAGGTAACATCCAGAGAGGTGAACAAACTTTTTTTTCATAAATCACCATCGACTATCCTTCGTTCTAACGCCCAATCGACGTACTTTTGTGACGTATTCATAAAAAAGCGATTTTCTTCTTTTCTTCTATACACGTAAATACTGACCTGTTCACACCCTATAAGCTTCATTTCGTGCGTTAGCTTTAACTACAAGTCAGAATGCAGAATTCCCCACATTTTTACAGTCGCAAATGTATATTTTTATACCAGTTAGCTCTTAACGTTATTACGAAGCTATTGATATCTGCGAAATTTTGAAAATTGGCTGAGTTTTATGTGAATTTATCTTTTTCATTTAGAAATTTAAAAATGTTCTTTTATAAAATATGAGCCTATAGATTTTACGCTTTGTGTGATTGACAACTGTGAAATTAATAACAAATTAGATCATCCTGTAAGTCAGTGTATTTTAATGTATCACTGCTTCTTCAATATACCAACCTTTCGGTTTTTCTCAATTACAAGCGTTAGCATTTTCGATAATGGCAATACCCGGCCGGTGTTTTCTGTTGATAGTTTTCGTTCGTCATTGGTTGTCTAAAACAATAGTGCGCTTAGTCAACACGTGTCGGTAGGTAAGGGATCAGTTCCGATCTATTTCATAGAAAAGCCATAAGAGAGATTAGTCAAAACGTATTGGTAGGTAACATAACGTTTGAATCTGTAGAAATTAGATTTTCAATGGAGCATATGAGAGTGAATCTCCTTTCTCTCTATCATATTTCTATTTTATACTAGACTTGGCTATCTCTTTCTTACCCATAAAGCACATGGAGTTATCCATGATGACTAATCGCACTCCGATTTTTACATGACTACTTCACTTTCTGTTACCTTACGTGTTGACTAATCGCAATATTATGAGTATTTTTATGTTTTGGTGGGAATGAGTAATAGTATTTTGTTGCATACTATGAGGATTCATTTGCACCAATTATTATTGGTATACTAATTTCATTAGTACTCATTTGCGATCTCTGTTTTCGTTACAGTATTTGGTAATTGATAAATATCTTAATTCATAGTTTCGGGATAAGTGAATAAATGAATTAATTAATATACACACACGGCTATGTATCTACATACATATACGCAGTGGGTATATGGCATTTCCGGTCGCTTTGTTTGCTTGCATACATATCTGCTATTCAGTACTCTCGATTATATTTGCTGTTTTTGCTGTACGTTGTTACTTTTATTAGTACGTATATACTTACATGCATACAAGCATATCCGCATGCATGTACTCGTTAGTATTTATTTGAACATAAATGTTGTTGCACCCTCTCACTCACTCTCTTTTTCAAATTCATTCCATTTTAATTTTCGCTCATTGGTTTTATGTGTGCTCTGATGATGTGCTTGCTGCATCTATATATGCATGCAAGTGAGCGCTAGATATTAGAAAATGTTATAGGTTAATGAATAATGAATAGGTTATTATTTTTTTTTATTAGGACTGTTCTTTTTGGTAGTGTTATTGTTGTTTAATGTAGTTATGAGTCTCGTTTAATAATAAAAATTGTTATCATTATTTCTTATGGCCGCCACTGGAATTGTGCCACGATGCTGCGCCATGTGGGCAACAATAGTAGCAGCAACGGAGGTTAAATGCTTGTTGTTGTTGTATTGAAGAATGTTGTTACCACATTGCTTGTTTTGTTGTTTAATGTAACAACACCGGTGTTGATGATTAGACATTGAATGTATAATTATTCAAACAATTGTATTGCATTTATCATTATCACATCATCGTCGTTATCGCTATCATTATGTTTTGTTGTTGTGCAGTTATTATTTTATTATGAGTATAATGGTATGATTATGAATATCAATATTCATATGTAAAAATAATACATACATACGTACATGTACGTATGTATTATGCAATATAAAAGTATATTTTCGAAATATGAGTATCTAAATATAGCGTTATACAGCTGAAAATTAGTACGTATGTTTATTTTTGCATACTTATACCTCCCATAGAGAAATAAGCGTTTGAACGTAATTTTCTGGACTTCAAAAATATAAAAATGCATCTATTGAGATGAAACATGGGATATAAATCACATTTATTTTTGTCAACAAATAGAGCAGTTTAAGAATGGATATACTCGGATGAAACTATTTATACATCCCATACGAAAGTATGATTTCGAATGTATGTTTTTTGATTTTAAGCTTGTAAAAATGCAACTATTGAATTGAAATCCGCAGCATTCGTTTATTTTTGTCAACGAATAGATTAGTTTGAGAGTAGGTGCCATCGGATTAAAATTATGTTTACATCCCATACAGAAGTATGCTTTTCAACGTAAGCAAGAGTTTGAACGCATGGTTTTATTTTTGAGCATGTGAATATACATCCATCGTCCTAAAACTGTGTACATACGTTAATTTTTACCCACCATCAGACAAAATTGTCAACTAGCCTAATCGTACAAAAATCACAACTACTTCCAACGCAAAAGTATGTTTCCGAACGAATGATTTCAGGATTTGGGACTAATACTTTAAAAAAAAATTAATATGTGGCACTTAACTGAAAGCCCCGAAGGGCTCATTAGCCGAGCTTCTCTTACATTACTGTTGTGCGTCTTAAATTTTGGACAGTATTAGAAGGGACCTACTTATTTTAGCCGGTTTCGAACGGGAGAACCTTTGTGACGTCACTTTTTCTGAGCTCTGTCACAGAGTTCTTTTAGAAGCTATTTCATGACAAGTTGTTACTGTCAGAAGAATTGCCAATTGCTTGCCGACAGGTGGGTACCGTTCGAAAGAAAAATCTTTTCGATGTTAAATGTGTTATGCATCAGCCGGGGATTGAACCACGACCGACAGATCAGAAGGCCAACACACTAAGCACTGAGGTACGGCACCCAATACCTAACACCAATTTAATATTGGGTTGGTTGATCTGAATTATTCGCATTTTCATTATAATTAGATTTCTTTCCATTCTAATTAAAAAAAAAAAAAACACGCAAAAATAGACGAAGAATTATGTTTTTGAGGTTAGAAAGAAACCTGAGGGTGATGACGGAAATTCGATCACGAATTCGGAATCAAGGGCACAAAATCCACAGAGTAAGCCTACTCTGGTTCGTCGCACATGCTATTTTTTTGTGGGGGAATGTCTCAAATATTGTTAGCTATCCCCGGTTAATAATACTAATACTAATGGCAGTTCTGTCAAAAGCAATAGTTTTCATAATATCACTTTTGCTGTGTCATCGAACTGTGTAGACGTGTTGCTTCGTTTTAAAACAAATATCGTACAAAAAAACCGCAAGGTAAGTAATAACTTTTTTAAGTGGAGATTCGTTAGTAAATCGTTGAAAAACCTAAGTATTATTTCTAAATTTGTAGATTAGACTAAATATTTATCATATAAAGATATGAGTGAATATAAACATTATGGAAAAAAACACTATTTAATTTACAAACTGCTATCCACACCCGGTTATGAGCCACTCGAGTACCCGGTTGCGAGCCAGTTTATAAAAATGAAATTTAGCAATATTATGGTGAGTCATTGTCTTTTCGTTGCATTACATGTATATAACATATTTTACATTTTATTGATAACGTACTAATGTTTATCATATCGAAAAAATTTGGTAAAATTCAGCATGTTTGTAAAATCATTCATACGTAATTAGCATCCTAAAAAACACGCTTTTACGTTCAAGCAATAGAACTTACGCAAACACACATATGCGCTATTGATTTTAAATCAATCAACCCATGTGATTCTTGTTGGCTTTGTGATTTTAATCATCGGTATTCTCATACCAATTATTCTGGGTGATTATTCGTTTGACTCAACAACGATTATATTGATTAACATCTTGATTCTCTTACTGGAAACGAAAGTTCGTTGCGTCGAAACAGCTGTTCTTTCGTGTATTTCTATTCCCTAATGCGAATTCGTCTCCCTAACGAAAACTAGTCGATAACAGCTGATTGTTATTTTCCGAAAAAATTTGAATTCTCTAACACGAGCATGACTTAAAATGAAGAACAGAACTGTCAAAATCAAACGAACAAGCTGTTGTTATCGCGTAGGCCGTTCAAATGGACAATTCAAGCAAAAAAGCCAAGATATAATGGACAAAATATTAAAATTATTAAAATAAATGATTTAATATCTTTTACAGTGTTGAAAAAAACTACTGGTACTCAATTTAATGTGCTAGTAAGAGAGTTGGAGAAAAATCCAGACTTAGCAAGAGGCGCTCCAATGTTTGGTGCGAATAAGAGTATCGCTGACCTGCAGTGGAATGAGTTAGACAACAAAATAAATGCACATGGACCTCTATAAAGAAGTGCCACTGAATGGAAAATGGTAACTCCTATTTTATAAATGGTAGGTTGTATAAAGAATTGAGCTTCCAATATGTTCTTCCAGATTTGGTTGGACCTTAAAAGCCGTAAAAAGAAGAAAATTGCGGAAAATGCCTGCAGCATACATACCACAGGTACACTCCATTTTGGCATTCACCGCTCACTGATTTGGAGAAGGCGATCGATAGGATCCTGCTTGTATTAAAAGCTGCAGCACCAAGTGGTATAGTTTTGGGCGTAAGACATGTATCTATACGCTCAGAACAAGCGAAAACCACGATAGACCTTGAGTTATCATTTCAACCACATCACCTGGTAATGAGCTGCTCTCAGTAGTTGTTACAACTTCGTTCCACACGGCTTCAAAAATTGGGATTGTGACACCTACCAGGCAGCAATCCACTACTCCAAACAGACATATACCAGCAGTATCAACGCAAAAACCAACTGAAAGAGAATTTTCCAGGAGCTTATAGCCTAGTCAGCGAAGGACCAATCCTCTGCAGCAAAAGTTCAAGCTGAAGCTGCGAAAAAAAATGGCAGAAGAGGCTATGATTCAGGCTTAAGCCACCAGATCCATAACAGAAGCGCTGCAGGGGTTGGTCCAGATCACAATCAGGCAAACGCAGTCTACTGAAAGTTTACAAGACAAATTTGTTTAGTTTTCTATTTTTATTTTAGTATGTTATTTCTTTAAATGAGACAGATTTTTTTTCAACATCGAAATGTATGCGAGAATTGCTATTGTCTGATACATTTTCATAAAATTTTAATTTGTTAAATTATTTTTTGTTTCAATTTAAATTTGTCAAATTAAATATTGTTTTTTCTTTTTTTCAACTTATACACAAAGTAAATCAAACAATTTTGAAAAGTCTTTTCGAGCGAAAAACAAGAACGTAGGGATGAACGATAATTATTAATCGTGATAGAGAATTCCGAATGCAGACGATTTCGTTTGGACACGAATCGTTCGTCTGGCTTTTTGTTAGAGATGGAGAATCAAGCTGTAAGAATCGTTCCAACTATGATGGTGATTTTATTCAATGCTGATTTTTGTTGAGTGATTGAATATAAAAATAAGATGTTCAATCAGGTGGCTCATATTCAATCAAACGACGCGTTCGCAACAACGCGATTAAATGTGAGTAATTTTAGTGTATGATGAAATGAGCGAAAAAAGTGATTTTCGTAGTCCTCCGGTACCTACATTATTTAAAATTATTTACATTAAAATTTAATTTTTCGAAATCTTAGATTTAAATTAGTTAACTGATTCAATTTTCAGGGATTTACAACTGAAAATTGAAATAAGAATCATTGAAAGAAGTTGAAGTGAAATTTATTTGAATTTAAGTTTTGCTAAGTTACTTCAAATATGTTCAATTTTAATAAACGAAATAACAAGCATTCATAAATTTAAAATTTATGTTGGTCCTACATTAAGTGTTTCAATTTTAAACTGATTTGCTGCATCACAACCGAGGACAAATTTTCGTTTACAAAAAAAATAATGACATAGGAAATATCTTAAAAGCTTTTTTGTTTTTCAATGAAGAGTGCCTTTGGAAAAATGTAAGCTAAAAGAGTAAGATTTCATGTGAAACAACTATCGAAAAAAAATTAATACACGCAATTTAATGTTATTTTACGAAAACATGGGTCACAACCGGAGACCTTCCCCTACTTATTTTTAAAATGATTTCAATACTATATTGCAAAATGAATATGCAAAAAGTCAAATACAAAGAAGTAAAGAAAAAATAATAAAGAGATAAAGAGAAAACAAAGGAATTACTTACAATCATAAAAAAGAGAAATTTATCGATGCCAGATGCTCTACAGCAATGAAATTAATATAAAAAGCAAATAAAAAAATTTAAAACCCAAGTAAAATGAGAACAAATGGAAACGACCAAATCGAACAAGCACAGCCAAACCAAGCAACACAAAACGATCAATCGCTCGACCATTAAGGCATGTACCTACATAATTTCAACCCTTTTTCGAAAGAAATTAAGATGAATAACAAAAACAACAACGACAAATTTACAGCAAGGAAATTATATGTTTATTGTTTGTTATTTCGCGGGAGGGAAATATGCAGCAGCAACAACAAAAGAAAGCATTTCACCGTCATGCTCGCACGACGATCATTCAATGATCACGCAGTCGAACAACATTAGGGCTGACTAAGAGTAAAGCTGCAAAGAAAGTTATGAGCTGTAGCTGCATGCAGGCTAACAACAACAACAATAATAATAATAATAATCATAATAATAATATTAATAATAACAATTATATGGGAGCAGAACAGAGGGTTGATCAACCAGCAATAATAACTAAATGTAATAAATGCAACAAATGTCAAAAAGAAAAGTAGCTGCTTCTCTCTTGGTTTTTTTTTATTGCTTCGGTTATTCTTTGCTTTTACTTCTTTTAATTTGCTTCATTGTTTTTCTTCTTATTTGTTTAGTGTTATTTTTTTTAAATTTTCTTTCGGTCGCAGGCAGGTTGTTTAAATTCAAAGCGACTCCGTTTGTTGGTCGATCCATCGGTCGTTCAGTCGGGTGATCAGTAAGTAAGCTGTCCAAAGCCAATACCAATACATATCCGATGTGTGTTTATCCGTCTACATCGATTGATTACGACGTTCACATATATTTGGATACATTAACAGAATGCAACCGAGAATGCAGCATGCTGCTGTTTCTATCAAAACAGAATGATCACACATATTCGGATCGACAACGATGAACAAATGACGACCCCAACGCTGGCCAAGAGGCCAATGAACTTATATATATGTACATACATATAACTCACCCGTCTTCCCCCCAACACCATTCAATATACAAAACATATGAGGTACATACATATGTACATATGCATTTAGATACATATCGTAACATTAGTATGAATATTCACAAATTTGTTGTACATCTGCCCTTACGGCGTATTCATTTTTGGATTACTTGAGTTACCGTTTTACGTTCTTTACGTTAGCATTATTATATTATTATTATTATTTATTATTATTTTTGTTTGTCTGGCTGTGTAGTCGAGCAATTTTTGACTTTTGTTTGAAAACACTCTGTATTAATGATTTGCTTGTTGTATGCATTTTTTGTATATACCTACCTTTATCAATAAGACATGTAAGCAAGCAATTATAAATGTACATATTCGTAGACTCGAGGGCTTTTTCTTGAGTAATTTGATGAAATAAAAGAAGACAGAAGAACAAGACAGGATTTTCCGCACTCTTATTATGAATCTTTCTAATATTAGCTAGAACTATCAATCACCTATATTAGCCGATTTTGAATGGTAAGGGCTCTGTCCGAAAACTCATTCTAAGAATTGGTTGGACCCATTAGAGCCGAAGTACGAATCTGAGTATAGAACGCTCAGAAACCCAACTCAGTAACAGGTAGACTACCGAGGAACTATTTAATGGCACATATATGCCGTAGCTCAGTGGTTAGTGGGTTGGCATTCTGACCTATAGATCGTGCGTTTGATCCCTGGCTGAAGCATAAATATAATATCGAAAAGATTTTTCTTGCTAACAGTACCCACCTGTCGGCAGTAAACATTTGCCATGGAAAAACTTCTAAAAGAACTCTGTGACAAAGCTCAGTGATATCACAATTGTTCTGCTGTTCGGACCGGGCTAAAATAAGTAGGTCACTTCTAACGCTGTCCAAAATTTAACACATACAACAGTACTGGAAGAGAAACTCGCCCAAAGAGCTCTTCCGAGCTTATAAGTGCCACATAATGATATATATTTTTCAAGACATTTCTTTCTCGACTACATTTTGGGAAAATTTGTGACCGAAGCTTCAAGCTTCTCTGGTATGCTGACGAAAAACTTTGATTAACTCCACACTCTTTCCCTTGTAAAGGCTCCAAAGAAACATATATCTGGTGATTACCTATGAGTACAAGTTGTGCTAATGATCTTGATGCTTTACTTGATTTGCTTGCTTTGGATGTCCAAATACAAAAAAAAATCTAAGACAAAAAGTTTATGGAGTCTGTCACTTTGGACTTTATATACTATAGGCCATTCATGTGTGAGTTCTATCCATAAAAGGTGGTGTCCTGAACTCAAAGACTTGCGAAATTTCTCTTATAGTTGAGGAGGAAGGAGTTCAGTGTACTGCTTGATGTTATCACAGTGCGCAACACATGATCAAAATGGGCGTTATCACAGGTTTAGCTTGCTAAACTTGCCTTGAAGAAGTAGTTACTACGGAGCAATTTCTCTCAGTTACTGCCCAGCTTTTTAGAGAAAAAGGTTAAGATTATTGAATGGTGATATAGCAGAGCTTTCTTACTTACTTACTTATGTGGCCATAACAACCGAATATCGATTTAGGCCGAAAATAACATGCTTCGCTAGCCATCTCTGTTCTTCGCTAGCTGGCGCCAGTTAGAAATTCCAAGTGCCGTCAGGTTCTCCAGTACTTGGTCTTTCCACCGGAGGTTTGGTCTTCCTCTTCTGCGTCGTCCTCCAGCAGGTTCCGAATATAACACCTTCTTAGCTGGAGCGTGTTCTTCTATTCGCTCGACATGACCTAGCCAGCGCAGCCGCCGGATTTTGATGCGCTTTACTATGTCAATATCGGCATACAGCTCGTACAGCTCATGGTTGTACCTTATTCGGTACTCGCCACCAACGCAAATAGGACAAAAGATCTTGCGGAGGACTTTTCTCTCGAAAACTCTAAGCATTCGCTCATCCGAGGTGGAAATTGTCCAGGCTTCAGCGCCATATGTTAGGAGAGGCATGATGAGAGACTTGTAGAGTGTAGTTTTCGTTCTTCGAGAGAGGGCTCTACTTCTCAATTGCTTACTCATCCCAAAGTAACACCTGTTAGCAAGAGTTATCCTACGCATGATCTCCAAGCTGACGTCATTACTGCTGTTAATGCTGGTTCCAAGATAGACAAAGTCCCTTACTACTTCAAAAGCGTAGTTGTGAACAGTGACGTGCTGTCCAAGACGCCGGGACTCTTTGTTTGTTGACACTAGATACTTCGTCTTGCCCTCGTTCACCGTGAGACCCATCCGACGCGACTCTCTTTCCAACTCTGAGAATGCTGCACTGACTGCTCGCGTGTTCATGCCGATTATGTAGCAGAGCTTTCTCATTATTATATTTTCCTTTCCTCCTTCCTGCTTCTTTACTTTTCTCGCTTTTGGCTTTGGAAACTGTTGACTGGGAGCTTAGGATTTATCCTGCTGCTCTCTTAACTCTAACTCTGACCAAAATGCAATTAACGAAATTTATGCTCTTGCTCCACCCGCACTTCTTGGATTAATTAAGAAAACTGAGAAATTTGAGATAAATAGCAGACTTTCTTCAACCCTATCTTCCCTTTCTATCTGTTGCTTACTTTTCCCACCTTTAGATTTTGGCAAATGATTTGTTGAGTGCTTAGGTTTTGTCCTGTACATCTCTTAATTCGAAACTCTTTAAAAGGCTTAACACGTACCAAAATATTAAAGTTGTGGTGTAGACTGCCTGCAAACTGATTTCTTTAAGATTAGCCGCGCGCTACTTATGCTATGGAAATTGGCTGTGGTTATAGTAACCTCACAAGATGGGAGTCTAGAATATAAGATCGTTTAAAATTTTTCATGTAAAATACTCTCCAAATTGAAATGATCCGGAAAATTGTCCGCATTTGTTAAAAATGACCCAAAATAAAGACACAGCCAGTTATTTTTTAAATAAAAAATTGCTTTTGATAGTCAAGTGAAGGTTTGCTTGTATGGAACTAAGTTTGACTTCTGAAGCTATCATCTTATTGTAGAAAGACACTGCTTGTTGTGTTCCTCAACAGAAACATCCTTGACCGTTAACTACAGACCGTTGTGCTTTCAGACAAAATACGAGATATCATCAACGTGGTGATTGGGAAATCATATGAACTGCTGATATAAACCACAATAGTGCCATCTTGTCAATTTAAAAAAATGCTTAGTGTGAATACTTACTTTTGGCATCATGCGGGGGCATACAAAGAGCACGGGATCTTGGACAACGTGCTGCACAATTGACAATTGTCGTTATTTTCAATGCAGAACAGCAGCCAAGAGATTAACCGAGTATAAAAACTGCCAGCAAAAATTACCTTCAGCTGATTGATCGATTTACGACTAAGTCTAGCTCACTTTTCGAAGAATAACAGCTAACAACTTTAAGCATACATCTGTGATACTACCTGTCCTATGACTTTTCAGAATAGGTGAAACAAATTTTTAAAAGTTTCAAAAGGTATAATCTGTTAAAATAATCCGTGGTAATTAATTTTAAAATTACTTTCCTTTATCTCTTAGGCATTGTAGCTACAAAAATCGAGACGTACGCACGTATTTATTTTACTTCATTTTAAGATCAATAATCATCTCAGCTAACGGCTATTAAAGTAGCAACGATCTGTTCAAATTCTATTTGCTCAAATTTCAAAACCTAACCTAACTCTAACATTATATTGTATCCTGCGAATGCATCTTTTTTGTTTAAAATAATTTTCTGTTATCTACACCACATTTACTCATATATTGGACTACATATTTATGTATATGTTTTCACATATGTATATACAATACATAGAAACAATTTAGTTGACATTGAAATTTCTATTGAATTTCAACTTACTTCCAGAAACCTTGAAATAAAATAACAAGAACAACAAAATCCCATAAGAACAACAATTCGTCCGTCAAGAATCTTTCTTCAATATTCATACGTTTAATAAGAGAAAACAAAATTAAATAAAAACTTGAAGTACAACAATGACAACAACAATCACTCTATGCTGCCTACCTTAAAAATGCATTACAAAGCCATGTAGACGCAGAGCAGTTAAGTCCCGTTTTAGAAGAACGAGAGAAATAAGCAGTGCTGTACGAAATTTGTTAGTAGATATATGAAGACTCTGAACATTACCCAAAAATAAGTAAATTCTTGGAAATTTCTGATGAACTAAACACAAAATTTACCTTGCCAAATGAAATAAAAAAAAAACAGAAGCATTTCAGTCAAATTCAGAGTGAGCATGAGAACAGCGCGTCGCACAGTGGTCCGTCTGCATATATGTACATAATGAGATGTGAAAAATGCAAAGAATCATTTGAGAGCAACGACATTTGTTACGAGCCACATTTAAATTCAGATTAAGAAATATTTTGAAAATTCATGTGATGGATCAATCGCCAAGCCCACCTATAAACGAATTGTATGAATAAATTGCTTCAAAATCTGATATAATAATTTAATAAAAATTTTACTACAAAATATTATAGCTGTCTTTGTTGATTTATTGGCCTCTTATTTTATAATTTTTGTGGTTCTTTTGGGTTCTATTCCAGATATAAAAAATTTGTAAAAATGCTACACATTTTCTTATTACATCAAATTTCAAAAAATTTCCTGATAATGTATATCTGAAACCATATAGGATGCTTTCTTTAAGCAAAAAATAACAATTTAGAAAAAAAAAAAAACAGTATACTATAACAACATTGGTATTTGAAATGAAATTATCATTAAGAATATAATTTTTTCCCCATTTTTATATATGGTCTACCTTGAATTCTTATAAAATATGAACAAGACTATGATATTAAAAATAAGACTTCATTTCATTGACAAACATTATGCATTAGCAGAAGTTCGAAAAATTGATTATTTTTCGCCATGGAATCACTGTGCATCGTTGTTGCCACCGCCATGTTAAACGAGAACAACAACTAGTAAAGTAGTGTCTGCATAGAGTTGTACAACAGCAAGGAAAAGGTGTTCAAACAGCAGTTAAATGTGTTGTTTAAGCGCTCAAACGAAATCGTTTTTGAACTAATACGACAGATAGAGACCGGCAAGCAGACAGACAGACAGAAATTTATTTATGTGTGTATGTATAGTGAATTTTGGCTGAACGGACGGACGAACGGATATATGATTGAATTCATATATACATGCCTGTGGACGTATTTGAATGGTATGCAGAATATTATGAAAGCAAAAGAAAAAAGGACAAATTGAATGAGGTCGAAATAGCAACGAGCAACACAGATTGATATTGGTACGCGAGGGAAGAGAGAGCGAGAGAGAGCGTAGGAGCGATCTTTACGTGAAAGCATTAAGAAATAATACAAAAATCTATTAGAGATGCATAGAAGGAGAGAGAGAGAGAGAGAGAGAGAAAGAGAGAGAGAGAGAAAGAGAGAGCAAGAAAGACAATAAAATATTCAAGGTTAAATAACAAATTGCATGCATTTATGTATTCGTATGTGTATATGGTCATGTTCATTACCATAATGATGTTATTGTGTCCGACATGATAATGGTCATTATATGTGCAGTGATCCTCAATCACATTGACTACCGTGTCATTATAATTTTTGAAAAAGATGATCTTATTAATGGTGATATTTTATTATTGACTACAGTGATCATGCTCATGATCTTTAAAATTATTCTACTTGATGTTGATTGTCAACGAAGTTAAGTACGATCAGGTCTGGAACATTCACCTTGATATGAAGCTGCTAAAATACAGCTATGATTATAAATATATCTTGTAGATCGTTGCAAATTAATAATGATCTTGCGATCTAACTGTCTTAAAGTGATGGTAATTTGAGAGATCGATTATCATAATGAATTTGCTATTTTGAAAACGTATTTTATAAAAATAGAACTGATCATGCAAGTATGTGGTTGTAGTGATCATGAGCATGCCTGCTGTGGTCATAATATTAATGCATTTATTATGATTATCATGACTGAAATTAGCTAAATAGTTATGGTTAGTGGTCTTTACAATTTCGCAAATGAAATTTATGTAGACTTAGCTTTGATTCTAAGTTATAGTAATGACCAGAAGCATATTGTGAAAAGTGGGTAATGATTTTCATAAATGTTGAATTTGCTGTAAGAGATCGTTGAGATCATAATGTACTCAATACAATACATATACTCGTATTTACTATAATTTCGCGATTTTGCATAATAATTTCTACGATCGTAATGCTTAATATTGATCTTCTATATTTATATTTGTCGACAATATGTTGATGTTGTAAGTCAATAAAATTATCACATGGTGATGTTCATCGCGGAAATGATTTTTAGAAACGTATTAGATTCAATTATAATGATCTAAATGGATATTTAGCTTAGCGATGATCATCTTAATGATCATACATGTTACGACGATGCTGACAATATGATCATCTGAATAATAATAATCATATTGCATATGTGAAAAATTGTTTTAGAAGAGAATGCTGATATTGATTGATTATAGTGATCTTGATGTGTGCAAATTTTAATTTATCTATGATCATTACGATCATGAGATCTAGATATAAAAAATATGTACACCATTACGAGATAATAAATACACTGGTGTCCTTTCTAATGATGTCAACATGAAGCTCAATATTCACTCACAACTGATCATCGTAATGAGCTATTTTTCAAATACAATCTTTTATCGTTTGTTTGTTTCTTTATCGTTTGTTGTTCAGTACTCGAAAGGTTGCGAGTGTCTAAATATTTGTTTAGATTGTATCTGTATTGTATGAGTACATTCGCACGTCCGCACTGACTACCTGCATAAAGTGTACTTGGTACTTGTACAAGTACTTGGGTACTTGTAAGCGATTATTTGTATTCTAAAAATTATTTTAAATTATAAAGAATTTTGGAATTTTGCTTTTTGGAACAAATTTTCAATGCTGCTTATATTTTGTCCAAATATAATTGGTTGTCAGTATTAAAAAAATTATATTTTGCGTGAAGGGTGAAAAAACATTTATTTAGTGAATTATACAGAAGCACGAAATTTTAAAAATGATTTTTAAAAGTATACTTAAACATTTTTAATGTACCATAATATACTGATATGTAGAAAAAAACTCATTTCCAAAAGAATGTAGTGAGTCGGTGGTAGTGAACAAATGCAGTGGGCCCTTTCCAGTCCTTTCAGTCAGCATTCTGAACCTGATGACGAGTGTCGACAACGAGCAAGACCGAATTTTCGATGAAAGCATGGAGGATAGAAGTCGTGCTTGGAATTTATAACTGGCGCCAATGAATAAAAGACAGGAACTTCTGCCGAAGGACTCTACTTATATTGAAAATCAATTGTTGATTGTAGTGGATATATAAAAAATAGACCACCATAGATTTTGTATTTCAATATTGAAATCTTCATTAATGAAATGTATATGATGGGAATAAGTCTACCTTCATTAATCGATTTTCAATGGTAGAACTTTTTCGGAAACTTTTTCTTGAGTTTTTCCACAGAGGTGCAGCAAAAGCTCTTTCATAAAACATCTACCCAGATTGTAACAATATAAAAGAAGAAAATTTATGTATTACTGACAAAAATGCTTTTAAATTGGTCAAACTGGAAAATTGATCAGAGAACCTCTAAGATATAGCTCAACGCACTAATCACTGTAGTACGCGACCCAGTATTAATTATGCACGAAGAAATATTCTACTCTATCCAGCGTCATATACTACCAACTAAGACAATATTAGGGACCTTTCGTAATTGAACCTTTATGAAATATCATAAGATAAAATGAAAGATTGCAAATGACTGAAACTTTATAGGCGACAAGGATTATATTTTTTGTCCATGTCCATTTATACCATAAAGAAACGAATACACGCCACTCCTAAAAGCAAGAGTTGCATGTCCTACCGATGCGAGTAGTTACACAACATGGATTTTGGTCGGATTTTCGCCATCACCCTCAGGTTTGTTAATAATCGAAGAATCGATGTTTTTTGATGTTTGAAAGAAACTTGTAGGATATGTAGGAAATTTGATTTCTTATTATGAGAAACAACAATAGTGATGGCAAAAATCTAAGCACGGATTTGGGATCAGTGACATATATCCGAGGAATGTGACTACTCTGATCCATTGAACTCCTACTATTTTTTACTGTGATAGCTCTACCATACATTTGGTCCTGCTGTTCTGGTGTGCAGAGCTTCTGCCATCCACTTGGATGTCAACGAGTCAATTTTTATTCTATTTAATGTCCTCTCTACCACTTCATGAGAAGTATTATCATGGGCTCCCTCCACATCAAGGAAAACGCATATAGCTATATCTTTGTCATCTAGTGCCTTTTGCACTAGATCTACTATACTCTTGTCTCTGTTAATTTTCCCGCTCTGTAAGCATGTTGATTGGGGTGTATTGGCACCTGCTGTAAGATTCCGTATCTTATAGCCTAGAAAGACGGCAGCCTAATTCCGGATTACCGAGTTAATTCAAATTAACTCGGGCATTAACTGCAGCTAATCCGCATAAACTCTATGAGGTAATTCTCAAAATAAAAGAGGATTAGGACAATTTGCTATAGCAACACTGCTGAAAATTGTCTATTGTGAATTTTTCTCGATCCATTCTACAAAATATTAGGTATGTTCTCTAACAAAAAATTTTAAACAATTGTTAACAGTTTTCAACATGAAAAGCGTTGGCGAACAAATAAATCCAGCTGTCAATTACGAACTGTGAATGTCAATTTATAAGTTTCTGATAGTTTTCAGTTTACGTACTTCTTGTAGATTTTCTCATATCGAGAGTGACAAATGACAGAAATTGATAGTGATAGTAATGTAAGTGAGCAGACCTAATAAAACAGCAATCAGCCGTTTAGTTAATCCGCAATACTGCCGTCTGTCAGGTTATTATTTTATTCGGATTAAGTGAGCCGGTAATCCGGAATTAGGCTGCCGTCTGTCTAGGCTATTATATAGTTGTCTACAACTTTTTCAAGCATTTTCAACATGAAAGATGTTAGACTTGTCGGTCTGAAGAATTTGGGGTGTGTGGTGTCCTTTTCTCGACCTTGGGGATGGACATCACTCTTGCCTTTCTACGGTAGTATTTCTTTATGCCCTTTTGTAAAAGAGCAGGAAAGATACAGTCCGTTCCTGGCGACTTGAAAGGTTGAAATATGTTGAATGCCCATTCAAGTTTGGCTACGGAGATGATTTTGAGCGTTAATTTCCTGGTTCCAGCGTTTGGGCTTGGTTGGTCGAAATGTAGATCGACTGATCTCTTCTGTAATATATTCTGAGAAATATGTCCCTTTATCGATTGTCTGTGGTATAATTACCATCCTCTATTTTCGGGGATATTAACATGTCTGGTCTAGCTTTTGCAAGGACTTTATATAGTTTATTTGGGGCTGGGATATACTTTCACAGTAGTTCCAAAAGCTGGTAAGTTTTGCCTTTCTTATCTCTTTATTATATTCTTTTAGCTGTGTTCTGTATTTTTGCCATTTCCATCTTTTGTATATAAATATTCTTATATGGAATTTGTGCTCCTAACTTATTGCCATATTAAAATGTAAAAATCATTTCATATTTAATATACATATATACATATATACAAAGTATCATTATCGAGATATTAAATTAACATGTAGGAATTTTCTTAATTTGTATTGTAAACCATATAATATTAATTTAATTGTCCCCCTGCATAGTAGAGAGGGAGAGAGAAATATGATAGTAAATGGTGCTAGTAAATGTTAAATGATTAGCATATTATATGGAGACTTTTAGTAATATTTCGTCGTCGTTAAGCGAAACACAATTTGAAAGTAATTTATTTGTATGTTAGATTTATATTTGGTTGATCTGATAAATAAAATATTGATTGTATTGATATTGGTTCCACAAATATTAATGAATGTTATATACCATTAAGTCGATTTTTAACATATAAATTTATACGAACTTAATACGATAAAGTTTAATATACCGCTTCGTTTCGCAAATACCACAGAGCAGGAAGTATTAAATGAGTGTTTAATGTGAAACAGTTATAACTTGACAAAGTGTGTGACAAAGCTTAGGATGAGTGATATCACAAGAGTACTACTATTGGAATCGTCGAATATAAGAAGGAACCTACGTAAACTGTGTATTATTATTATTATTAGAGGGTTGTATTGCACTGCGACCCTAGGTCTATTTTGCACCCCATGATGGACTGGAGTATTTCTCTAAGTCTAGCATCCATAAGAAAGTTTAGTATAGATTTTACCCTAATGGACTTCCGGTATTATAAATTCCCCACGTTTTTCTTTTTTGTGTGTATAAGTGCTGGGCACATTCCCAACACATGTTTTCCAGTTTCATTCTCCTCCCTGCAATGTCGGCAAGTTTCATCCGAGAAGATGATAATTCAGGTGATAATTCAGCCCTCAGTGTCCTGTCAATAATCCCGTGATGATTGTTATATTATTCTTGTTCAACCGAATATATTTCTCAAGTCGTTTTAGATTATAGGTGGATTAGGTGATAATTCAGCCCTCAGTGTCCTGTCAATAATCCCGTGATGATTGTTATATTATTCTTGTTCAACCTAATATATTTCTCAAGTCGTTTTAGATTATAGGTGGATTATAGGAAAAGTGTCTTGGATTGGGACAACCCTGGTAAGCTTTCCCAGTATGATTGTCATAAACGGTGTAAATTTAGCATCAATTTTTCAGTATTTTCTGACTGATTCCCCAACATCAGTTTGGATTTAGAAAACAGCACGGCACAATAGAACAAGTCCACCGCATTGTAACTCTGATAAGGAACACTTTTGAAGAAAAAAAGTATTGCTCAGTATTGTATTTACAAACTCAAACTATTACTGCCTGCAAATGTCAGATATGCCCAACAATAACTATACATTCATATCGATCTTTGCTGATGATACGGCAATATTGTGCTCTCGCTCTAACCCCATAGAAGCTACTCCTGCAGACTCATGTCGATTCTCTCGAAATCTGGCTAGCAAAATGGCGTATAAAAGTCAATGAATCAAAGAGCGTACATGTAAGCTTCATGCTAAGGCCAGATACATGTCCCCCACTTAAAATTAATGGCCAATCAGTTCCACAATGTTCCTCAACAAAGTACTTGGGTATTCACCTCGACAGAAGGCTGACCTGGAAAAATCACATAGAGGCAAAGAAAACTCAGATCAAGCTCAATTAATCAGTTATATTGGCTGTTACACAAAAGATCAAAGTTGAATCTCTAATACAAAGTGCTATTATATGAAGCAATCCTGAAGCCAATCTGGATTTATGGTATTCAGTTTTGGGGCACCGCATCTCCCTCAAATATCGAAAAATTGCAGCGAATACAATCCAAGTGTCTGCGAATTATTGTAAACGCGCCTTGGTATATGAGGAACGTTAACATCCATCGAGATTTAAATGGACCCACAATTTCTGAGGAAGTTGCAATGTCCTGCAGAAGCTACATTCAAAAATTACACAATCATCCGAATCACCTTGCTAGGCAATTGTTGCTGAGCACGGGGCATCGTCGATTAAAAAGAAAAGACACACTGAATATTCTGTGAAATTGCTATACCTCGCGACTTAATTTTAGTTAGTTTGTAAGATTTGATTACTTATTGTTAGTTTCTAAGTATTATAGAAAGATTCAATAAAAAAGGCTTATTTAACAAAAAAACAAAAAATTAATTTTTCAGTAGACATGTTTTGGGCATACCGAAAAATTATTTGCAATCATTAAAGTGTGCCAAGTAATTGTAAAAAGATTGATCCCGGAGGCAGTGTCGTCGAGTAATTAGTCAGCTTGATCTCAGAAATTCAACTGAAGACTTCTAGAAGTCAGCTTAGCCAAGAATTGGATGGGCATTTTGGACGTTTACTGTTTAAAATAGTTAATCTGGAATCAGCATTCCGCAGTAAAATTTTTTATTTGTCATGAGCTCACATATTCTGTAATCTCGAATCTCCAATTACAAATGGAAATCGTATAATTTAATACGATTTCTTTAAACAAAAAAAAAATAATAATAACAAAAATAATAATAATATAAAACTGTCGAAATTCCGCATAAAACCACAACTTTTAATAAATCATTTTATACCTTTAAACTATCAAAAATGATACATATTATACAAGCACACCAATACGTGAATGAGTAATTTTCAAATGGACTTTAATAAATTCAAAAATGAAGAAAAATTAGAATAAAATAATCAACAATTTTTAACTAAAGTGTATGAAGTATGTATATTCATATGTATTTATCTATGTCAAAAACATGTTGATCTTGCTAAAGAATTTCCGGAATATTTTTAAAAGAAATATAATACAATATTTTATGTTTTTCTTCTTTTTTATTTGTTTTGTTTTCTTTAGAATATCTACATAGATAATAATCAATGCTCAAAGATGGCGAAATGTCTGATATAAATACTAATTAAATGAAAAAAATTGTTTGTGTAGTATGGCAAGTGAATTTTCTGAAGGGAAATAATGCAATAAAATAAGCAAAGAAATAGAAAGATCACTTTAACTAAAATTTATGCCGGAATCCTATAATAGACAATCGGATTGTAATCGAATCGAAATGAAAAAGTGTAATTTGCAGAGTTACAAATTACTTCCGTCGCACCATACTGTGTGTTTGTACCGCTTGCCTAACGTAAAATTATAGCTCTGAGGAAAAAAATTCAGTTCAAATGAGAAGGTTATCACCGAGGCAGATGCATTTGCGTAGTATTACAACCCGTATTTTTCGGAGAGGTTAAAGAAATGGTATAAACATTGGAGGAAATATATCGAACTAAAATGAGATCCCACTAAAAATTTGTGAAAAGCTGTGCCTTTATTTCTAACTTTGTCACTGAGCTCTTAGAATCGCTTTCATTGTAATTTGTAAAGGTCGGAAGAATTGCCAATCGCTTGCCGACAGGTGAATGTTGTGTGTGTGTACGAATTCACAAGATGCTACTTCGAAGAAATTCCGTATTTGGAATGTATTGGAGGCAGCTAAGTAAGTAGGTTAAAGTAGATGCTCGGAAGCGGCACACTTAGGTTAGTAAACGTCCATTTCTGGCAACGCTAACTTCACGCCAACTCAAGCTATTTGCAGCTTAAAATGTAGCATGTGATGCCACTCATCGTTGAGAGGCTTGTGAAGCCACCTACATTATAGCGATCTTATGTGCTTTGGACCAATGGAAAAGCACCAGATATATGCGCACTGGATGAAGAATTGACTTTATTCTTTCTCACCCTTGCAACTTCTGCAGAAATCGTGCATTAAGTGGCCTTTTCTGATTCCTTAATAATGTAAGAAGCCAAATACTTCTTGTAGAGCTTCTGCTTTCTTTGATGTAGAGGGCTCTGTGTCTAGACGCTATAGAGGGAAGACAATATGAAAATGGTTAACTTCAAGTGAATATAAGAGTTTAAAAGTGGCGAAAGTGTGAAAGGGGCCTTAAAAATCGCAAACCGTTCGGCTCTAAAATAAAAACCATACTCCAAACTAAAGACCATCAAATTATCAATAATAAAGTCAGTCTTCAATTACAAAAAATTTTCGATATTTAGTGTTTAGTTTTAAAATACGGAAAAACATAACAGGTATTAATATTTCAAATGGAAGTCCTACATTCTTCGGAACTTTTCCATTTTGCGCATGATGAATCCTTATTACAAAAAACTTTTATATAGACAACGTTGCTTGGAAATGGATTAAATATCTGAGCATTCGTTCAAGAATAAGAAACTGATCAAAAGATAAGGGTTTAATTAAAATCACCGCTATATTAATCTGCCAATCTACCATATGTAAGAGAAGGAATATTTATGGATAATAAAAATTATAAATTGGGTTTTCACCTACTTCGTATATTATAAAAGTATGCAAGAATATGTCACCCAACTAATTTACATTACATAATCTATGGGAATTTATAGTGTACTCATAGTTATGAGCCCTCTAAAGCTATTGCAATAAAAAAGGAAGGAGATGAGAACAAAAACAAATCAGATACAAACGATAAGCCAAGAAAAGAAGAGGGTTTTACACACATACACCAGAAGGTTAGTAAAGGATCATAAATATGGGAAATACATATATCGAATATAAAACTGAAGAAGTAGAAAATTTCAAATAACTGACTGACTGAATGACTCACTGACTGATTTAAATGACTGATACAATATTTACAAAAGATAAAAAGATAGATAGATACATATATGTATATGCTGGTACATATACATTTACGTACGATCAATAACAAACCAATAAAGGCGTAAAGAAAAACAAAAACTTTTTTTTTTGAATCTTGAAAAAAGAGGGAAGTAACTATATAACACAACATAACATACAATACTTTTAGTGCGAACTTATCGTATGTCACAGATTTGCATATCGCTACATATCTATGGTAGCTACAAATTGTATATTAACAATGTTGGTTTCAATTTCTTTCCTATACTTAGATCTATGATGAGTGTGATGAGATAAATATCTACGTACATAATTACTAATACATACAATAGAACAAAGGGGTTGAGGATGCGCAAAACATGTGCAACAGCATATTCTATTATACTTAAAGCATGAACAAATTTACATGTGAAATTTAATATTAAATAGTTGCGAAAAACTAAAGAATACGAGTTATATGTAATTTAAGAATATGTATACAATGTATATATGTGTCTAAAATTAAGCTTGAATCTGGTAAATGACATTTGTGGCGAGGCAAGTGAATAATGAAATTTTTGGGTTTTTTCGGGAGGGGAGAAAATATTGAACAGCAACAGCAAAAACAATGAATTTAATAAATTCACGTTTCTTCTTTCTTCCTTTGGCTTGGAGGTATTGCATGAATACAAAAAAAAAAGTACTTACATCCCAGTTAACCAAGCTGAACGCAGTACTTTATACTTCGTTGAGTTTAATCGACATTAAATAAAAATTATAATAAAATTATTTTACAAAGAGTTACGAGTGTGGGTGAACAAGCCTCTGAAAATTGAAATAAGCAAAAAAGGAAAAAGGAAAAAGTGATTTTAGTGTACTAAACACAATTTTTTCAACAAAAAAAAAAAAAAATATAACGCAAAGCAAACAAATGTTTTGGAAGTATTACAAAGACTCTTCGCTATCGATTGGAATCATTTATAACAGGTTTATCCAATTTTAGCGTGGTCGTACCGGTACAAGTTTCGCTGAATGTTCTAATGGATAAGAAAAAACTACATGAAAGATGAGTGCTGCCACGTTTGTCCATTTCCTCGACTTCTCCTGATGAATCGAAGCCGAAAGAGGCCAGTGTGGATCTGTCAGCCAACAACGTCATGGCTAAAATTGTTTGGGATACGCGCGGTATTATTCACATCGAATATCTTGTTAAGGGTAAAATGATCACCGAAGTATATTATGCAGTGTTGCTGGATAGATTCGACTCTCATTTGAGGCAAGAACCACCGCCAAAAAATTGTCTTCTACCAGGATAACGAAACGGCAAGTTCGAGGTAGCAATATCATTGCAAGAATTAGGTTACAAATTGCTTCATCACTCAGATTTAGCCCTCTCCAACCTGATCCGTTTCCAAACATTAATAAAAAGCTCGGCGGTAAGATATTTGTGCAAGCGATTAATAACGTTAAGAAAAAATAATAAAATAACATGAGTATGCTTAAATACATGAAATTTTAAAAATCAATTATTACATTTCACTACTCCCAAATTTGAGAAATCACTCACGCTTGAGTGTTCATTAAACATGAAAAATACAGTTTTCTTTTGCCTAACCTTAAGTTTCTGGACACACAATCCAATAAAATAGTTTTAAGTTTTTACAACATTCAGAATATAGAATTTGACGAATCTTCTTCTAAAGTAGATAGCAACTTTATCGTCAAATACAATAGCACCCAAAAAAATCAATATATTTCAGTGTATTAAAGACATTTTTATTTGGATTAGTTTTATGGAAAACTAAAATATGCTTTCTTCGTTCCGTGTAAATATTCTTTAGATACCTCGTACGAGCAAGAGATAAGAATTCGTATACATTCTTCAAGAAGAAGGTTTAAATAACTGGCAAAAATAGTCGAAAAGCACTTCTGTACTAAGTTTTTCGTTTGAAGATCTATACTACAATTTAAAGGGAATTTCATTGTAAAGCGACTTAACCCTTTATACCACATTTTCATATGTCGCAAATTTCATTATTCTGTTATCATTTTATATATAGGTTAACAATGAAATACAATTCAGTCAGCGATGTTAACATCGAAAGTGACGTTATGAACGATATTAGCTGATCCGTACAATGTTAGTATTAACTTAAGAGCAAGTTATAATATTAACAGTGAAATCAATGTTAATAAATGTGATAAATCAGATGGTTCTGTATCCTTACTGTCTTTCCGGTCACTAAGCATACAAAGTACGTTTTCCACTGGGTATGAGCAGTAAAATTTCTATGTTTTTATATTTTTTTTTGTACATTTATTTGGGGCTTGCCATTGTCTTTTGGATGTTTTTTTCTAATTGATTTCACTAACACTCCTCAAATAGTGTAAATCAGTGGATTTACATCAACTGATTGATAACCATTTGATTTTTTTTAAAATCGAGTGGTTAACTGTTATATATTTAGCAGTTATATGCTGTGTTGGCAACTAAGAAATGGCCAATTTCACACTTAGATGTCTTTGGTTATCTTTTTTAATGGCTTTTGTCAATGATCTCAATCGCTGTATATGACACATTTAGCTTCTCTGCTATCTCTCGTACAGAGTTATATGACGATTCGACTCGTTTATGGCTTTAATTTGATCATCATCGAGCTCATCTGTTCGACCTGCTTGTTGGTCATAGTTGAGTGAAAAATTGGTCAAAACAGTTCCGATACCGTCTTTCTTTTAAGGCTTCCTCACCATACACATCAAGTAACTTATTTGCAGCTTGCTATGTGTTCTTTCCTTTACGGAAACAAATATAAAATATGACGAAAATGCTCGTGTTTGCACTCCATATTAGAACTGACGCCAAACTAATACCATTTAACAAATACACGCAATTTGGTTCTAAAGCGAAGTAAGACTGACAGCTAACAAATGTCGAAAGAATAAAATATGTAATTGACAGAAGCCATTTAAAAAAATGACCAGACATCGGCAATTATTTAGTTGCCAACCCAATATATAGCTATGCACTCGAATGTATTTATAAAAAATAATTCATTTTTCATAGCGTTTACAAATAGTAAAAATAAAGGGTTTGTTCTTGAAATATGGCAAACGAAAACAAAACTAGTACAGTGTTTTTTGCCTTGCTCCCATTTCATTCCTGTGATTTTTAAACGATATTATTCCTTGCTGCTTTGGTTGTTGATATTTTATAGCTTTTTATTTGTGTGTTTTGTATGCTTCACCTCCTTTGGTATTTTATACATATTAGTATATGGAATAATTTTTTTGAGGAAGATTCAAGAAAGAAATAATTTGTATTTTTTGAGAATATTTAGCACTTCCTTCTAATGTTATGTATAATATATGGCTGTATCCAAAGAACGATGCTCATTGAGGTTGTTGTTTATCAATGATTGTCTTACTAATATTTTGTCGTTGTTATTCACTTCTTCATTCACATACATATGTACATATATGTACATAGGTCTTACTTATTTTATTTAGATTTAGAAAAACAGTGAGCATAATAAAATAAAAGGATGTGCAAATAATACTACATATAAGAAAATATGATATTAAGGATTGTATGCATATGAATATGTATATAGGAGTAATATACATATAATGGCAGTATAAATAGCATGCATATAATGAAGTTTGTATGTTTATACAAGAAAACAATTGAAATTAAAAAATATGTTTACTTGAAAAAAAAAAAAGTAAAATAAATTGCCAAAATATTCGTATCCGTGTTCACACCCTTCCTATAAACAAAGTAAGTATATAATAGTAAAAAATATTTTTTTTGTGTATCATTGATGAGGAAGAATACATAAAAATTGGTGGAATAGCAAGGAAAGGAAAAGTAGTAAATTTTCTAATTATTTTGGTGTTTTATCTGTGTTGATTCCGCATGCAAAAATAATCCCATAAAATTCCAGAACTAAATTCTATTCTTTTGATGATGTCTTAGAAGATAAAAATCTATTAGGCATTGCATAAAAGAAAACTAATTGGTAATAGAGTATCCAAAGATTCTGGATAAAACTCCTAAAGCTTCACTTCCAAAATGGTTGTGCATATTTAATTAGTAGACCGTTGGCCTAGTACTAACTTTAATAATAATTCGTTTTTGATGTAAGACTTTATCTTGTGTTTAATATAATTTTATGTAAGAAATTATTTAAAAATGAGTAAAAGTAAATCTTTAAATAAAAAAAAATTGCTTTTGGGGATTTGAGCCCTGGTTCTTTCCAATGTAGAGCAGAGTACACTTTTTATGAGCTTTGTCCCAGAGCTCTTTGTTACTACCGGAAGAATTGTCAATTGCTCCTTGCCGACAGGTGGGTAAGAATTCGAAAGAAAAGTTCTTTAGATATTAAAATTGTGCTTCTACA
Organism: Megamerina dolium; assembly: GCA_963854835.1. Classification (NCBI taxonomy): domain Eukaryota; kingdom Metazoa; phylum Arthropoda; class Insecta; order Diptera; family Megamerinidae; genus Megamerina; species Megamerina dolium. The sequence goes on from OY978527.1 coordinate 20,704,491, forward strand.
GCCGGGGATCGAACTCACAATCATCACATCAAAAGTCAACCTTAAAATAAGTTTCTCTTTTTTTATTTTCAAATAAATGCTGTAGAGTGAAGGGAGTGAACCATAAATTTGAGAGCAGATAAATCTGGTTGACTTTATAATTCATTTCAGAAAAGCGTTAATGAAAAGTAAAAATTTTATGAGTGTGTTGGTATTACGATCACGCCATTCTTGCTGGGTGTAGGTTTGTATATACGTAGCTACAAATTTAATAGCAATTGTCGCATTCTTATTACACAAGAGGTGTGTCACTCTTAGAATTTCTAATACAAACTAACATAGCTATTGCAACCAGAGGTAATAAACATACCTTCGAAAATTCCATACGACAATAGGTCCTCGATCTAACACTAATAACAAACAACTCACTTGATATGGAGAGTCTCAGATGAACACTCGATGTCTGATCATATACGTATAGTTTTTGAAATCATGGGATTAATTAAGAGCGTAGTGCTCTACAGAAGTCCTAAAGCAACCAACTGGGACAAGTACTCATACTGTTTAGAATCTTAATTAACCAGCAGCATGCTTCCCATAAAATCGACAGAGGAATTGTATGCATCAGTTGGAACTGTAGTTGGAATGTAGTCCGCTCAAAACAAAATCCTCAATAAGAGGGTTCCCTGGTGGAACGTAAAATAGCAAGATCTAAATTCAATGATGCAAAGAAAAACAAAACGTGGGACGAATATAGGAAAGCCCTAACATTATATAACAAGGAACTAAGGAAGTCTAAAAGGAACTCATGGATAAACTATTGTGAGGAACTTATATATGTCCCAACCACAACGAGAATACAATAATCATTGTCCAAGGGTGTAACCAACCCAATTGACATATTAAAGTCACCGGATGGTTCCTTCACAAACAATTTTGATAGTACACTAGAGCTTCTTTTTAGAACTCATATTCCTGAATTTCAGCTTAACACAACCATAGACAACGATCAAGGGGTGTCACCATACAATCACTATAGGGCGAGCAACTCTACTATCTTTAGAATAGTCAATTTCGAAAGGGTAGAATGGGAAGTCAACTCGTTCAAACCCAGCAAGTCATCCGGACCTGACGGTATATTTCCACCCCTACTTTCTAAAGGGACCAAGGGACTAATACACATCCTGTTTCAAATGTTCAGATGTAGTTTAATATTGGGATATATTCCAAAGATTTGGCGAGAGATCAAGGTTATATTCATACCAAAGGACGGCAACAAACTCCCTGAAACTCCCAAATTTTACAGGCCAATCAGTCTAACGTCCTTCATGTTGAAAACCATGGAGAAGATATTGGACTGCTACCTAAGAGACTAACACTCCACTACACAAGCTATAACTTGCTTATTAAAAACGCAAAGTCACTGCACTGTACACAATCGTTCGGGTTATAGAAAAGGCATTAGGCCTAAAGAAGGTAGCCCTCTGTGCATTTATGGAGATTGAGGGTGCTTTCGATAACGCGAACTTTCAGACAATAGAACTGGCACTCTCCAATAGAGAAGCAGATCCAGCAATAGTAAAATGTGTAAGCAATATGCTAAACCAAAAAACAATCACAGCTTCTCTAGGTCAAGTCAACCTAAGTGTTACAGCGGTAAAGGGATGTCCGCAGGATGGTGTACTATCACCACTGCTATGGTTCCTACTAGCTGGCGACCTTATACAGATCCTTAACATTAAAGGGTACAAAACAATTGGATATGCTGATGACATATCTGTAATAATCAAAGGCAACCATGAAAGGACTATTGGGGACTTAATGCAGGATGCCTTAAATAAAACATGGGAGTGGTGTAGGAAACAGGGGTTATCAATTAACCCTACCAAAACCACACTAATCCCCTTCACCAGAAAAAAGGAAATTTGACACTCCAATATTAAAAATAAACGAGATAGAGATACCCATGAAGAAAGAGGTAAAATATCTAGGGATCATCCTGGATATAAAACTCACATGGGAAGCACACGTCAATTCAGTAATAACAAAAGCCACAAAAATCCTTTGGACTACAAAGCAACTTTTAGGGAAATGCTGGGCTCTGAGCCCCAAAATGACCTTTTGGATTTACACCCAAATGGTTAGACCCATCATACTATATGGGGCATTGGTATGGTGGGTAAAAACCAACCAAACAACAGCTATATCAAAACTGTGCATATTACAATGGATAGCGTACCTAAGCATCACAGGGGTTATGAAAACTATCCCAACTGCTGGCATAGAAACGAAATTTACCACCGCTACATATAGGAATACAAGAGGCTGCTGCAATGCAAGCACTGCAAGCGCTCTCAATTCATATGAAAGAAAAATTCCAACCAGGTAATCTGACTGGACAACTAGACATATTAAACAAAATCGGAAATATTACTCATATGACCCAGACAAATGACCACACAGACCAAGTACTCAATTTTACCAAGAGATATAAAGTCATTTTCCCATCAAGGGAGGAGTGGAACGCTTGCCCAACATGGATACACGACGATTCGCAAAAATGGTATACATATGGATCCAAAACGCTTCAGGGTGTAGGAGCAAAAATAGTGGGACCTAGAACACACAAATCAATAAGACTAAGTGCAGACACCACCATGCAGAGCTTTATGCTATATTGGAAACAGTGGAAATCCTATCGAAAGGAGGACTCTAAAGAGTCAAAATTAAAATACTCTCAGACAGTCAATCAGTCCTCAAAGCTCTTAAAAATTACACATTCACATCAAAAGTCATCACAGAGTGTCACAATGCACTCAACAAACTGGCCATTCACAATCAGTTCTCTCTGATCTGGGTGCCAGGACATGAAGGACACGAAGGTAATGAAAAGGCAGACCTTTATGCCAAAAAAGGGACTGAAGGGCCCAGTTTGTTTGTATTTTAAAAATGATAACTCGTTGAAAAGCTATCACGGTGGGCTATAAATCCTTCATTATCGACTTTGACATTGAACGAGCTCCTAAAAAATCATATTCAGTTCACCTGATTCTACCTAAACTTAGTCAAAAATACTATCACCTGATTTGTAAAACTTTGTAAATAACAAAGTTTTACTAACAATTTGGAGTGGTGAAACGAAAGTAAATAGGATATTTATTTGGTTAAATATACTTAGAATCATCGGTAAGTTCTATTTTTCTTTATATTTTTAATATTTGTTAGTTATTCGCAGAAATTTCCATTAAACATCCACAGTATCGATAGCGTTATTAGATGGTAGCCAAACATTTACATGTGGACTCTAGAATTCTGTTTTGTATAAAAATATCATGTTTTCCACACAGCATCTATTATCGTGGTTGCAAACGACAGAAACAAAGAGAAACGGTGAATTACTTTCTTGGCAAATATTCCGCTATAAATAGGGCTAGGTTGAGTTAGCTGTATAAACCAACCCCTTCGATAGTCTTGAAGAGTTGAATGAATGAACTATGAAAATATTTAAGCCAAACGAAAAGTATATAAATCGCATGAGCGCCAATTTAGTATATATCCAGCCTCTCAAAACTAAATTCAAATGTACGTTTTTCCATCCGAATCTCTATTTTTCACTTTGTTTAGAAATCCTATAAAACTACAATGTCCTGAAAATAAGTTAGAATTCTCTTAAAACTACTATACTTCTAGTTTTTTGTTTTTTTGTTTTTTGTTTTTTCATTGAGTTTTTATGTGGTGGGTCCCAAGCCTAGCACACAACATCTAACCTTTATCTCTAATCTTTATGTAGAAACATTGGAAAAATAGAGAATAGAGAATAGTAATGAGCTGATATTGGAATTGTCAGTGTCAGTGTATTAAACTTTAGCAGCTGCGATGACTCGATTATTTCTTGAGAATGGAGAAGTTTCTGATAAAGTTAGGTGTTCTACATTGATACCAGTCTTGAAAGCTGACAAAAGGAAAGATAAGCCCCCAATCAGATATTAAAGAACGTGTTTTCTCTTGGAATTTTTAGCTGGCGCAAGTAAACGAACTCCCAAGAAGACTGGCAAAACATATGTTCTGCACGTAAGTACATAGAATAAATCATTCATGGTTCCGGTAGTACTTCTTATACCAGAAGTCAAAATTTATGTCGATGTAAGTTTTATACAATTTTAATGAAGCCTCCAATGTTCATAATATTTTAATAATAAGAATACGCTCGACATCAACAAAATCTACTCTGAAGATAACTGACACGTATGCGTAACAACAAAGCATACGAAAATGTTATTGCTATAACTTTAGTATGCACAAAAAAGAAATATATGAAATGAAAAAAGACAAAATTGTTTGCGTATTTCGGACATCTTTGTACGGAGTGCTGCGAGTGCATATGATAAGGCACATCCTATGCCTAAGTGCATTTACAAAAATAAATGTGCTTCAAGTGCATAGGCGAGGGCATTTTTATGTCCTATACTCAATCTCTTTACAATCTTATCTTATTGGTAATTCGACTGCAAATTCTTCTGACTGTTTAAATTTATCTTGAAAATGGTTTTCACACAAAAAAAAATGTTGCCATATCATATCGTATAATATACACATAAGTAGGTCGTTTAGAGTTTTGTCCTTATTCAAAAAGCACAACATATATGACTGCACTTGGTTCTTCGCAGCCTTTAATACCAAAATCTAATAAATTGTGATATTAATTAAAAAGTACAAATGATAAATTATAGTTTTGATTTTTTCACGACTTTAAATTTGCTGCATGGGCTTTTGGGTCTTTGAAGACTCCAAGTGAAATTTACTTCAGAGGGAAATATTTCAACCATTCACGTTTTTAGTAAATTCTTTTGGAAATAAAAATATACTACTGTGATAGAAATCTTTAAAATAAAGTCATAAAATTCGACTGTAGATGCCCAAAGAAAAAAATGCTGGGATATATATCTAAATGTGTAATTGTATAAATCTTTAAATCCACTGAATATGTAATGTCATATAATTAAACAAAAACAGATTGAAAATAACTGTATCTCTATTCAATTTTTTGAAAAAATAAACAAACTAAACTAAAAAGAAAAGCAAACATAGTTGAAAATGAAATTATTGTAGTGCTAAGTATGGATGTGATCAATCAATGAAGCCATTTTGAATATTTTAAAGTAAATATGTAAAATAAATATTACTAAGAATTTCGCATAGGGATGTGCGATTAATCGTTTGTTCAAAAATTTAGATTAATCAAAATATTCGATTAATCAATTATCCGATAAATCAACATTTGGATTAATAACAATTTTTTTCTTATTTTTATTTTTCTTTGTTTTTGAAATTTTCTTGGGGAATAAAAATTTAAAACGCATTCTCATAATCGTGGATTTGAAAGCTACCTGCCTAATTTGTATTTGAAAATATGTATATTATATATATTTTGAATATTTTATTCGGATAATTTTATTCTGATTAATCGAAATTCTGATTGATGGAATAATTTGAATTTTTGAATATTCAATATCATGATTATTCGAACAATTTCATATTTAATTAATCAACATTTTTATTAATCTAATATCGTGATTGATCAAAATTTAATCGCACAGCCCTAGTTTCACAAGGTCTCATAAAATAATTTGTCATAATGTACGTAAGTAGAACGAATATATGATACAAGTGAACACATCCTCATAATTGTGTATGCTATTTCAACAAGTCCATATGTAGTTACAACAAATCGAATATACATATGTCAGAGTTGTGTTTTGTATTGAAATTCACAAAAATAATTTTTGCACTATCGTAAAATGTTATAACATTATAACAATATGTTATATTATGACACCTTGCGAATGCCTTCTAACTACATAAAACATTGTAAACAAGTCAGTACTCTTAAAAAAAAATCTTTAATCTTCCTGATTTTTTAGAATTGTTTATCTACTATTTTTAATTTAATTGTATTTTGAATTTACGAATTTTGAAATTGATGAAGTAAAGAAAGAAAATTAAATACCTTGAGGTGCCAGCACCTTCCATTTGCTGCCGATCTAATGGTGGATCGAAAATTTGTTCACGATCCTCTTTTGACAGTTCCAAATCAGCAAATTGATCCAACTCTGATGCCATTTTGATTTTTGTATATCACTCTTTTTTTTTGTATGTTTCTTTCCTAATTTGGTTTCTGTACTGTACTGTAAGTGCTAGTATGTGTTTTTGTTGTTTTGTTTTTGTATTAAAAGTATTTTTAGAATTTTCGATTTGTTTAAGTTAACTAAGCAAAGAAGTTTTGGTGAAAATCGAATAAATTTTGATCCTTTTTCGGAATGTTTTGATATTTTTCTTTAAAATGCAAATAAAAAATATGAAATAAATTTTTTTTTTTTTTGTTTGCAAGAATATTTTAAGTCCACACAGTGTGCATTCAATTTTGATTGTTGTTGTTGTGATTTTTGTTTAGAATTTTTTTTTGGTGATATTTGAAATTTTGTTGTTTCTGTTTGCTTTTTAAAAAGTATCGATTACTGTTTTATATTTTTGACTGCCAATAATAAAAATTTGATTTTCCTCAATTTCTAAAGGGATTTTTGTCTTTGTTGCGATTTGTTCACAGAGTAAAAAAAAATTGTTTCAATCAGTTAGCGAAATACCTACAACGAAAAATAGAAGAAGAAAAATAAATAATAAATTAAAAGTGACAAAATCTAAAGCAATTATTTGGTAATTACTTTTATTGCTTCTTTTTTCTTTATAAATTGTTGTTAAAGTGTTGAAAGAATTAGAAATTGTATGCGAAACATTCAAAGAGGAAAACAAGTATCTTAAACAAGAACTTATTGCTATTAAAACATCAAATACGGAATCAGTAACTCAAGTTAAAAAACAAATAGAGTACAATACCGATGGGGAAGAGTTAGAAAATTGGAATATTAAAAAAACCATAAGAAAAGGAGAATGGAGTTGCTATTTTTATACTTTTCTCTCCATTCGCTTGTCATATAGGACTCTCTTTTGCAACAACGTTAGTTTGAATTGTGCTTTAAAGTTAACGAAACGTTAAGCGGCGTGAGCTTGACGTAAGTGCTTTTTTTTGCAGCAAACGAAAACAAACTTCGTCAAAATGACGAAGTTTACCTCTTGCGGACTTTTATTTATTTCGAGCATATACATGGAACGAACTGAAACATAACTATGGTTCACATCCATTTGGCTGCTAAAACCATTTTTGTGTGACCCATATAACTTAACGTTTACGGGAAGTTTACTTCAAATAAAAAGGAAATCCCGGAAGAATTGGAAAACACAAAGGAGGGCCGAAAATGCGATACATCTATCTTCTGTTATGATAACGAGGTCATTCTTTTTTTTACAATTCGAAGTCGAATAAAATTGTTTCCATGCTGTCTTATTGCAACGAAAAAGGATCTCTAAATGCCGAAAGTAAAAGGATTTGCTGGGTACATTTCTACAACAGCACTAAATTAGGGGTCGATACTTTCGATCAGATGTGCAGTGTAACGTTGTGTTCAAGCAAAACTAATCGTTGACCCATGTGCAAGCTCTTCAGAATTTTGAACGAGCTTTTATACCGCATCAAGCGGTAGATATTATGTGAAGCAGCTTCACACAATACTCTTAAACCCGTGGCTGAGCAAAATATTAAAAACGCAAATACACAAAAGAAAACGACAAAAGACAGATAGTGTTAATGCCGAAATCAACAAGGATAATAACAGAAATAACGACGAAGGACCAAAAAAAAAAGTTATGGTGGCAAAAATGCAAGAAAAACGTTTGTGGGGAACATAAACTTGCCTCTTGTATTAAATAAAAGTAAATTTTAATTTCTTTTTTTTTTTTTTGTTTCTTGCTTTAAGCTAATTATAAGCTTCTAATGCAGTATGAAGACGACAAATAGGTTCTGCCGAGATGCAGGCAACAACAGTTCGCATAAACCTTTTGAAATAAGATCTACCCATAACAGCGTTGTACAACCCACCTAGGCATTACGCAAAATCAGAAAATTAAAAACTGCTTTTCAAAAGAGGAAGATTTATAATTTGAGGTGACTTTAATGCTAAACATGTAAACTGGGGCTCCCAGTTAACAACAACTAAAGGTCGCGAGCTATGGAAAGCGGTAACTCATTTGGCTGTGAAGTTATTTCAACTGGAAATCCTACCTACTGGCCGTCTGATACCAACAAAATCGCTGATTTAATAGACTTTTTTTTTGTGGCTAATTAAATAACAAATCACATGATTTGTTTGAAGATAGGTCAGAATTGAACTCAGAACATTCACATATTTTTGCGACTGAAATCTTATGAGCGAAGTTCTCTTTCAAATGAATTAACAGATTTGAATTATTTTAAATTTACACTTGACTCATAAATAAACGAAACCGATGTAATGAGTGATATAGAAACTTTATAAGATGAAACTGCAGTTGTCAGCTCTGCAGTTTCATTAAAAAGATGATTGGTTAATCACCGCAACAATTAAACCGAAACATGTTCAATATGAAAGAGGTGCTAGAAATTCTTGCAGAAAAAATGAAAAAATTGCAGTCGACAAAAGTTCCCACTGTCAAAACTAAACTTAACAAGTTAACAAAACTACTCAAAGAAAAATACAGAAACATAATAACGTCTTAAATTCAAAATTAAAAAGCTTGTCAGTAGAAAAAAATAATGTTTATCCCTTTGGAAAGTTATGACATGGCTGAAGCGACCAATACAGCCCAACCCACCAATTAAAAACCAAAATAATGCCAAACTTGGGAATTATTTTGATGCAGAGAATGATATATGAGCTGATATAATTGAAGAACATAAGTACTTAAGTAATCGTGTAATGCATAAATTTATAATCTAAATTGATGCTAAGCGCAGCACACCCTTTCTCTTCAGGCGGGTGTATCCTTAATACAGTAGTAGGCGCCTAGCTAATGCATTGGGATGCTTTTCTGGGTTTGCTAAGTGTATTGGTCTTCTGATTTGTAGGTCCTGGGTTCTATTCCCGACTGAAGCACAACTTTAATATCTAAAGATTTTTCTTTCTTTCGCCGGAAATTCTTCCGGCGGTAAGAATTTGCCATGAAAAAGCTCCTAAAAGAGTTCTGTGACAAAGCTCAGAAAGACTGATGTCATAAGAATTCTGCCATTGGGAACCGTCTAATATAAGTAGATTGCTTTTAATATTGTCCAAAATTTAACACGCACAACAGTACTGGCAGAGAAACTCGGCCAAATGGCCATATGGGGCCTATAATGCCATATATTATTTTTTTATATAAAAAAAAAATGAAAAGAGCTGTGTGAAAAATTCGAAAATATTTTGTAACATTAACCCCTGGTTGTGTATTAGAATAAAATATCTTAAATGCCTTTGTTTATTTTTTCTTTCCTATTACTAATTTGATTTTAATTATATCAAATTGTAAATATTTTTTAAATTATTACGATAATTAAAATAAGCAAAAATTTTATAAAAACCCATCGTTTTTCTTAAAAAAATGATGAAAATTTTGTACTCAACCAGAGGATTAATAATTTTGACACTGCCTGATCAGATTTTGACATTCCTCTTTCATTGATTTTTTGACACATAGTAATTTTGACAATACCTAAACATGTTTAGCATATCCTGCGCAGGTCACGAAAACAAATATAACGATTGCCTTACTTTGTTAACTATACTATGTGAATTCCCTAAATATCGAAATAAGAACAATTAAGATTTTCTTTCTTATTTCTCTTTTTCGACGAGAAGTTCGCTCAAATTTTTGATTTTTCAATATTAACGCATCAATTTCGATCGCGTAAGTTTGCGTTATGCTCTCTATATAGCGAAAATATTTGACTGCTTGTTAAAAAAGAAAAGTTCGACGACAAAACGTTTTCTTTTTCTGCTTTTTGATTCCCTCTCATATAAAAATATGAATTCTACTTTGTGACAGATAGGACAGTCAGTAGCCAGTTGATCTAATTGTGTCTTGGCTATAATTGCTCGAATAGAATATTATGAATATGGGTTTAAAGTGTGTAACAGTCTGTTTTTCTATCTCTAACGAAAAGCTAGACAAACGATTCGTGACCAAACGTCCATCCTTACGAACTTATGCTATTCGCTCGAAAAGACATGTCAAAAGTATTTTGTTTATTTTATGTAAAAGTTGAAAAAAAGAAAATATTTAAACAAAATTAAATTTAACAGTTTTAATTTTTAACAAAATTAAGTTCAACAAATTTCAATTTTAATAAAATTAAATTTAACAAACTTAAATTTTAACAAAATGTATCAAACATTATCATTTTTCGCAAATGAACGCTCCGACGATGAGATTGTACAAACATCTTACAAAGGCCAGACGCAGAGTAAGTAGACATGGATATAGCCATAGGCATTCCAGATAGTTGTAGTGTTATGTGGAGATTAAAATCGACACAAGTAAAGTGGTTTGCTCCGGTTTGCACCCACATACCGCACACATTTTACACTTGTAAGTGTATATTAACCAATAATATCATTTTTTTTAAGATTTGTTAAAAACTTTCGAGTTGACCATTCCACTGTAGGTACCATACTCTTACTCGCACCAAACATTGGAGCGCCTCATACTAAGTCTGGATTTTTCTGCAACTCTCTTATTAGCACATCAAACTGAGCACTGGTAGTTATTTTCAACACTGTAAAATATATTAAACAATTATTTTTATTCATTTGAATGTTTTTTCCATTAGTTCCTGTCTTTATTGAGGGAAATAACGCAAGGTAAAAAAAAATTTTTATTTGATTCTCGTTTAAAAATGTTTGTATTTAAAAATAATACCTTCAGGACAAAATTTAACACGCGCATATATAAATGCCGTCCCAGCAAGACCAGCGTGACCAAAACACCAATGCACTCATACAATTTTTGCTGTTTACTAACACACCCACACACTTTTGAAATGAAGAAAGAGCCAACTTAATTGTTACTAATACATAAATAGTACATGTGAGAATTGGTAATGAAAAAAATTTCAGAATGAAACAACATCATACAATTTTTCAATTTCTTCTAATATTCTAACTCTCTCGCACACATTGCATGCATGGGGATGATGAAATTTTCAGAAAAAGAAAAAGAAAAAAAGAAACAGAATTGATTTTGAGGTTGTCATTATTATTTTTTTTTAATGTATGAATTTATGTTATACAATTTGTCTACGCCAGAAAATTATGTCACGCGCATTGTCTGTTGTCACCTTTATAGTAGACGAAGGCAACTCTGACATGATCAGTCAGCAGTCGGTTCGTCTGTTCTTGTTCTTCTTTTTTCTCTGACTTATAATTTTTTCTCTACACGAACAGTGCGCGTATTTTTTCTTGCCTTTATAATTTTTATATATCGAGTGTTTTGTACTCTACAAACTTAATAAGTATTAATATATATTCTTAATACTTTCCATTCTGGAAATATTATAATTCGCTTTGATAATAAATTGTGTGTATATCACGTATACATAATTCATTTAATAATAATATACAACGTTTATATATATCCCGAGGTTTATTTTGTACGAAATAAAATACAACAAAAAAACAATTATTTTGTGTTTTTCGTGCTTTTCTTTTTCATTTCAATACGGAATTTCTTCCGACAATGAAAATAATGAAATAAATCAAAATTCGATTTATACATACATCTTGAACAATGGTATTGGTCACCAACGAAAGGCTTAACAATCTAGAAGGTGAGAAAAAGTAGGCTGATGCAAATACAACGGCAACAGCAAGTAGCAGCAGCACCACCATCCCATCAACCGTAACAGCAACAACAACAATTAACCATCAGAACAAATGGGAGAAAAATCAGCAGCAACGGCGACAACAACAGCAAGATAACAATAGTTTGAGAGTGAACAAGATGAAGGCGAAACATGACACTACCAGCAAAACATCAACAACAGCGAAAACATCGCAGACAAGTAGATTCTATTTGTATATTTATTTATTATAATTTATTATTCCATAATTTAAGAACGATTAATCTCAAACAATTTTAATTATTATGAAGCATGAAGCGGTCGGTGGATGAAACAGCAGAGGAAAAATCTCATCGGTACAACTCAACCAAGGTATGAGCCCACCGGCATCTCTCTCACATACACACAATTTTTTGTAATAAATTTTTTATATGAAAAAAAAGTGAATATATATATTAAAAAAAAGAAACTTGATTGCTATTTTCGGGATTTTAACCCAGCCTTTCTCAATGGAGAGCTTCGGTCCAACCACTTTGCTACTGCACAGTCTGTGTGGCGTTGGCTAAAAAGTAGTTTTGTCTTGCACTATTTGAATTGAGAGATGTAAAATCACACATTTGAAAACAAAAGAAACGAAACGGTCAAAAAATCTCACGATGCCCTTAAGAATGTAATGGGAAATATACCGAAAGTTTCAGTCATGGCTCATGGTAAATTCACTAATCAATTTACGAGTATGCTTCTTGCAGAGTGATTTATCTCTACAATTTTATAGTTCACTCTCTTTGCATAGCAGCATTAAATTGAAAATAAAAAAGAGGCAAAGACTATTTTGAGATTGTCAATGTTAATTGTTAATGTAATAAAAAATTGTTGTTTTTATGAGGATTTAAACCCGGGCCTTTCCGATGCGAAGCGTATGGTTAACCACTTGGTTACTTCGCTACGAACGCAGGCGTTGGCTAAACAGCAGTTTTCCTCTATTGATTTTAGGCAATGGGTAGATAACAATGAGTGTGAGGGAGACAAATAAGGCAGAGAAGGTGATAAAAAGCCACACGTACACAAAATCCCATATCAAATATGCGCATATTTGATTTCAGAATTTTACTCTATACAGTACTTTCATTGACGTTTTCGGTAAGATGAAATACGTTTTTGTTTGATTTTACTATTTTTTCCTCAGTGTAGGGAGCTGAATTCGTACAAATTCAGCAAAACATTAATTACGCACACAGAAAACAATGGAAAGTTTAATTTCGAAAGTGATTCAGCGCCATGAAATTTATGAGGGTCCTACCCTCCAGTCCAGTGCCTCTTCCTGTCTTGACAAAAATGGGAATCTGGTTACAGATGTTCAGAGTGTACTGAGCTTATGGAGGGAACATTTCTCCACGTTATTGAATAGCGGCGCTTCGAACAATTCCGCCAGTAGAGATTTCCCGAACTCCCCGATCACGGATGATGCTTTAAATGTTCCACCACCTGACCACGAGGACGTCAGAAAGGCCTGGAGAAGACCCAAGAGAAACATATCGATACACACCATCTATTTGTTGATTATACAGCCAATTTCTAGAATTCGGTAAGGGATTACCTCTACATAACAATGTCTGAGTTCAGTGTTTCTGCGAAGATCATTGGCTATATATAACTCCTGTTGTGTAGTGAAAACTGGAAAGGACCTCTCCCCGCCGTTTAATACCAATCGGGGTTTCAGAGAAGATGATTTGTTATCGTGCGAATTCTACAAACTTACTAAGGAGAAAATAATACGAGCTGCTAACCTACGACATAATGGCACTATCTTCAACAAAAGTGTAACGCTGTTGGTGTATGCCGATGATATTGACATAATCGGTAAGAACACGCGAGCAGTCAGTGTAGCATTCTCAGGGTTGGAAATAGAGTCGCGTCGAATGGGTCTTACTATGAACGATGGCAGGACGAAGTACCTAGTGTCAATAAACAAAAAGTCCAAATGTCTTGGAGACAGCGCCACTGTTGATAATTACACTTTTGAAGTAGTAAGGGACTTTGCCTATTTTGGAACTAGCGTTAACACCAGTAATAATGTCAGCCTGGAGACATTGCGAAAAATCACTCTTGCTAAAAGCTTGATCAACCAACGGCTCAATTTAGTTCTTCAATCATCGTTATGTTTCAATTGCTTGAATTTTGGTCATATAGTCCGTGAGTGTACCACCGGACTTTGTCACATATGCAAGCAAAATCACAACCCATTACTATGCAAGACTCACCTCACCAGAGAAGATTCCCACGACTGTTACACCGCAGGGAGGTAACGCACAGGACATGCCACGTCCATTGTCATCACCTGGAATTTCTTCATCCACACAAATTCATATTGTGTCGCCTCAAAACCTTCCGCGTGTTGAGGCTGTACAATCTTTCATGGCACAATCGAAGGGTATTGCCCTGTTAGCTACGGCTATGGCATCCATTCTGAACGGGTGCGGTCAAGAAAGAGAGTGTCGTATTTTGTGGGACATGGAGTCTCAGGTAAGCTTCTTAACTGAGTCTATTTTTAAACGTTTGAATCTTTGTAGACGCCACCATACCATTGCTATAAATCCGACATCCTGTCATGATGAAACTATGAAATGTGGATGCCCACATTTTGACGACGATTACGTCAGCTATTTCTCCAGCACCTATCGACATGAGCCGTTAAGATCACATACGAAGTCGCAAGCTCGACGACCCGACCTTCAATATGCCAGGGTGTATCGATGTGCTCATTCGAGCCGACATCTGGGGCATGCTACTGTTCGGTGAAGTAATCACTAGTGGAGGTGGTGAACCGTGTGCTCTCCATACACGTCTTGATTGGGTAATTTGTGGCCCAGCGTCATCAAAGCACCTTTCGCTGCCAGCAGTGTGCACGTGAACCGACGATGATGCCGAGAGCAACGATTAGAGGTTTTGATCAAGTGCTTTTGGGAACTGGAAGAGATTCCATGCGTACCGTATACCTGTGATATTTGTGAAGGAATTTTCCGACGTATGAGTAATGACGTTGAGTTTCGTCAAATATACATCGAGTTCATGAAGGAATATGCCCCACTTGGGCATATGGAGAAGGCGATGGAGACACGAGTCTACTACATCTCTCACCATGTTGTAACCACAAAATTCAGGATGGTGTTCAATGCGTCAGCGAAGGCCAGTAACGGTGTCTCTCTTAATGACACCCAGTTAGCAGGACCACAACTTCAGGATTCATTAATCAACATTCTTCTTCGTTTCCGTCGATACAGCCTGACTATCACTGCAGACGTCGAGAAAATGTTCATGCAGGTATAAATTAATCCTCGACATCGGAAGTGGCAGCGGATTCTATGGCGCGAACATCCAGATGAGCCTCTTTAAACATACTGTTTAACGACCGTCACATATGGTATGGCATGCAGCCCTTACAACAATATTCGTGTGTTACAGCAATGTGCCTAAGACAACCATACTGTGCTAGATGATGAAAAACGGGCTGTGGCCGCCGAGATAACATTCTTCAGAATTTCTACGTGGATGAGTTTCTCGACAGCACTGATACGCCGGAGGAAGCCATAACGTTGAAACATGATATTATAGCCATTCTACAGCAGGGTCGTTTCCGTCTTCGCAATAGAATTCGCAATCACCTGTTCTGCTACGTCGGCAATTGAATTGAACATTGGAGATTCTGAACCCAAGGTGTTAGGTCTTCATTGGGACCCAATCAACGACGAACTACTATACAGAGTTACGCTGACTGACATCCCAACCAAGCCCCAATAATATATATGTATATATACATTATGTATATATATGTATATGTATATGTATATATATATATTATGTATATATATATATATATATATATATACATAATATAATATATATGTATATATTGTATATATATATATATATATATATATATATATATATATATATATATATATATATATATATATATATATATATATATATATATATATATATATATACAGTGGCTCACAGCTTATTTCGTACAGTGTATATATTTTTATGTACATGGCTGTAACATCGAAACTAAAAAACTTATCAATAAGTTTTGAATGTAGATGTCTATGTATGTGTTTAGTAAACCTAATAAGAAAACGGGGAACCCCAAAAATTGTTCTTTTTGTCATGCAAGAGAGAAAAACTATTGATCAGCTGATTTTCAGCTCACATCTTATTTCGTACACAAACTTCAATGTAAGTAAGTTTCATTCTGCCGCGCAGTTACAAAGTTTTTTTTGAATTGTATGAGTTTTTGGACCTTTTTAACTATTATAACAATTTTTATTATTATTATTTTAAATAGTTAAAGTGCTGTAAATTAAACATTTAGCTTAATGGGTCATCGTACAACGATGGAACAGCGTAAACTGGTAATTAACCATTTTAGGAAAGGTCAGAGTGTGCGAAAAATTGCTGAAATGACAAATTTAAGTGCCTCAACTGTCCAATACATCATTCAACGCTTCGTTCGCGAAAATCGGTTGGAGAACAAGGGCAGAGAAGCACCTAATAAGATTTTCAACGCATCAGACGAGCGTTATATTGTACGAAAAATTAAGAAAAATCCAAAGTTATCCGCTCCGAAGTTGGCTGCAGAGGTTCAGCGTGAAATAGGAAAATCATCCAGTGCTGAAACTGTCCGACGTGTGCTGCGCAATCATGACTTGAACGGTAGAGTAGCCCGAAAGAAACCATTCATTTCAAAAATGAATATACAACGCCGACTTGACTTCGCCAAAGAGCATATTATTAAGACTCCTGCGTTCTGGAATACCGTTATTTTCGCGGATGAGTCTAAGTTTAATATTTTTGGCTCGGACGGAATGTCATATGTTTGGCGTAAAGCGAATACCGAGCTAAACAAGGAGAACCTTAAGCCCACAGTGAAGCATGGTGGCGGTAGCGTGATGGTTTGGGCCTGTATGTCAGCAGCCGGAGTAGGTGAATTGGTTTTTATTGAGGAAACAATGGACAAAATGAAGTACCTCGAGATTCTGAAAAACAATTTACTTCAAAGTGCAGACAAACTGGGTTTGCGGGAAGAATTTCGGTACTACCAAGATAATGACCCAAAACATAAATCTGGGATTGTGCAATCTTGGCTTATTTGGAACTGCCCACACTTGATGTCTCCACCACCACAGTCACCTGACATGAATGTGATTGAAAATCTTTGGTCTATTTTGGACAATAAAATAAGAACACACAAGATTTCTAATAAGCAAGACCTAAAGAAGGTACTGATGGAAGAATGGAAAAAAATCACACCAGACATCACTCAAAAATTGGTGGATTCAATGCCAAATAGACTCCAGGCTGTCATTAACGCTAAGGGATGTCAACTAAATATTAAAATCAACTTACTTTGTTTTTAGTTTGAACTTAAAGAGACTGTACGAAATAAGCTGTGACATGAATTTTCCTATTTTTTTCTTATTTTATTTTTTTATAGTGTCAAACACTAAAATGTTGAAAAAGTAAATTTTGGAAAATAAAAAACAAACCTTCCTTTCTAAAATGGCATTTATATTTTGTTCAAATTTTTGCTATATTAGGAATTACGACTGCAGCAATTTTTAAACTGTCACTGTACGAAATAAGCTGGGAGCCACTGTATATATATATATATATATAATATAATATATATGTATATATTGTATATATATATATATATATATATATATATATATATTTCAGCATTAAGCTGAAATTGGGTATGAAGGGATGATTTAGTGATTTTAAACGATTTAAACCGCCGTGACATATGTAGGGGCTAAAGACCATTTCTTTCGACGACTATAAGAAATCAATAGAAAAATTATTTGAGCACCCCATACGTTGTGTTTAGTTCAATGGAGACAATTTTGATTAGAAACAATGTTCAAAAGAAAATATAAGTTAGATAAGTTTTCTTAAAGATAGTAAGCAAATCTCGTTGTAGATAAGATATTGACGTAGTCATAATTGACCAAAATTCAAATCGGAATATTTTTCAAGCCTATTGAATCAATCATATGTCATCAATACAATGCACCTGTTCACAAAAGTGTTTTCAAATTGAATGAACTGAAAATAATATGTTAGAACTATTGGAGAATCGTTGAAATAAAAATAAAGGGTGTTTAAAACCAAAACCAATATACTCTTGTTGTGAGTCTGAAGATGGTTTAAGACTCTCCTCTTATGATTCTAATAAGAATATACTTATTTTAATTATTTATTTGTTTCAGAGCTCTCGAGAGATGTTTAAATTCCGTTATTATCAGTTTCCCTTCCGCAGTTGGAAATATTTTGTCAATATTATTCAAAACCATTACTTTTCATACAACGAGTCCCACATTTTGTAACTTTCCAGAGGCTGTCAGTATTATTGTAATCATAATTAAATATATATATTTCGTTTCTTTTCCCCTTTAAATTGTGTAATAGCTTTATCTTTATGGTTCCCACTTATAAGTATAAAACCATTAAACACCTAAATTAGTGGGTGTTTAGTGGGGGATGGCACATAGTCGCTAATAAAAATTCAACTCTATAATTAAATCATTATTACAGATATTTCAAAGCAATTTTCAGGCGCTTTTCTGTAAGCTTATTGCCGTTATTTACTATATAATTGTCTTATTTAGCTAATGTATGCGAAAATGAGATAACCATATACTTTTATTACCCCAAAAAATTTATGAATGCAGCAATATTTTGCAATTTTTGGTCTATCCTTTGGCGTTATAATTTTTGTTGTTGTTATTGTTGCTGTGGATGCTTTTGCTAATTTTCTTGCTGATTGTTACTGTTATGTATTATTATTATTATTATGGTTGTTATTTCTTCTTTATAAAAAGCATCGTACAATTAACAAGAGAGTCATGAACCCCGTTCTCTTAATTTTAGTTAGAGATTGGGATATGAGAAAGGAGAAAAATGAGAAGAACTAAATAGTTATGTTAAGCGATATATTATGGAAGTAACCAATTTTCTATTTAGGGTCATCTATTGACCGTACAACATTGGTGCAACGTTAATTAAGGTTTTTTTCCCAAAGTAAACGCAGCAGAGTATTATGTAATATTTGTGTGACAACAGCAGCAGACAGAAGGTGAGCTCCTTAATTTTTTCTTCTCAGAATCATTTTTGAACACATTTATCCCTTCTACTCAGTGGGGCTTCCTTACAAAATTGGAATTTTTATAAATTTCGTTCCATTGCCTCAGAAAATATATGACCCACTACAACTAATTTGACGTAATATCATTACGGTTTGATAAAAATCTACGTCACTCTAAATTCAAATTTATATGATTTCTAGATAAAAATCGATTATTTTTTCGAAAAATAGGAAATAATCGAGTATAATAAAAATGTAATATATATATAAATATATATATATATATATATATATATATATATATATATATATATATATATGTATATATATATATATATATATATATATATATATATATAAATATATATATATATATATATATATATATATATATATATATATATATATATATATATATGTGGCTCTCATAAGCCCCGAAGGGCTCTTTGGCCAAGCTTCTCTTCCATTACTGTTGTGCGTGTTAAATTTTGGACAGTATTAGAAGAGACCTTCTTATTTTAGCCGGTTTCGAACGGCAGAACCCTTGTGACATCACTTTTTTTTTAGCTTTGTCTCAGAGTTCTTTTAGAAGCTTTTCCATGACAAAATGTTACTGCCAGAAGAATTGCCAATTGCTTGCCGACAGGTGGATACCGTTCGAAAGAAAAATCTTTTCGATATAATATTTGTTATGCTTCAGCCGGGGATTGAATCCACGACCTACAGATCAGAAGGCAAACACACTAACCACTGAACCACGGCACCCACGAAAATGAAATGAAAATTTAAGCTTTACGTAATTTCTCAATGGTTATACTTATATTTTTGAAGTAATAAGAAGTTATTTTGAGCAACTGAAAGATTGACATAAAATTTAACTATGTATTTTAGTCATAAATTGAACTAAAATTTGGTGGTTATTATTATTTATATTTATTTTATATAATACTTTTATTTATATAAAATTGTGATTGAATTCAAATTGACGTAAATTGTTTATATTAATTTTTCTTTCTAGTTTAAAGATAAAATAAAAGAAATCGGCAACTTAAAACAAAGTACCACTTTTCGCACCCAAGCATTGATATCTATATTCATTTAACGAACTTTGTGCATATATCTAGTGCTATTTCTGCTTATCCGTTTTAAATATTTGTTTATAATATTCCTTCCGCTTTGTGCAAATATTTTATGATCATATGAGACGATATAGTGTGGTGGTGTGTTATTAAAAATACCAAAAAATTATTGTATTAGTATTTCTCAATGGTATTGATGACGTTTCATTGTTGCCTATAAAATTAAGTATGCTAAGTATAACTATTGTGATAATTTTTCTTCAAAAACATATATTAATGTCATTTGGTATAACAACTTTAATAAGTATCATAAAATGACCGAAGCAGCAGCAGCAGAAACAACAGTAATAATAAATTCAATACATTATAATGCAGAATATACACGCACCAGACGTTGGTTCAATATGGGCATGTTGGACAAACGGTTGTATCATGTATAGTATGGTTGTACAACCAACTTTGATGTTGGTCCAACGGATTTTAATTGTTGGTGGGCGGAATTAGAGGTTGTACAATGATTTGGAATGTGTATATGCAGTTTGTACAACATGCTTTGTTTATATTTGTCGTTAGAGTTGACTTCACTGAAAAAGCGGTATCATTTGGTGAAGTGTTCAACGTGATGAATATGGGAATAATAAAGTTGTACCGTGTATTGTACATCGTGTTGATTCGTGTATTCTACACAGCCATCCAACTCATTGTACAATGTGTTTAACCAATGGTTGGAGCGTGTATACTCCGCATAAGACTTAACACTACAAATTGATCTGAAGACGAATATTGTACAACACAACGCAAACCATTTTATTTTCAAAATAAAACCTAAGTAAGATGACTTTTTAATTAAATTAATTTTTATTGTTTTTTTTATGCATTCATATACTTATGATATATTGAAATATTAATCAATAACAAGAAAATTGCTGTTGATAATGATTATTATATTAAAATGAAATCATTGTGGATAACAACCAATTTCTTCGAAACAAATAGACAAGTCGAAATTTTGCAAATCACTAACTTCTAAGAAATTACAGCCAAGAAATATCACAAAGATGGACAAGAAAATCATGTAATCTTAAATTATTATATTGCATTGGGATGGACTTTTTTAGTCTCGAACATATTTGGTGAAAATTGTATAGTTTATAATCACATATATAAATGAAGAGACAGCGAACGGTTCCGAACGGCAGAACCCTTGCGACATCACTTTTTCTGAGCTTTGTCACAGAGTTCTTTTAAAAGCTTTTTCATGGCAAATTGATACTGTCGGAAGAATTGCCAATTGCTTGCCGACAGGTGGGTACCGTTCGAAAGAAAAACCTTTTCGATATGAAATTTTTTATGCATGAGCCGGGGATTGAACCACGACATACAGATCAGAAGGCCAACACACCAATCACTGAGCCACACCAACCACCTTCCAAATCTCCACAAGTTTATTTTACTCACAAGCAAGTAAAACACTTTCCTATTACGATTTTAAGTGAGTTATGCCAACTCTGGAAAATATCTGGGCATGACGCTGGATACAAAACTTCTATGGAGGGAACACATAAAAATAAAAAGAACAGAGCTAGATACAAGACTACGCCAAATGGAATGGCTGAGAGGCCGTAAATCTGCCCTATCTGTGCAAATCAAGATATTGCTATACAACCAAATTCTAAAACCTGTGTGGATGTACGGCGCTGAACTTTGGGGATGTGTTAGTCGTACTAACATTGAAATCATTCATCGATTTCAAAATAAAGTACTCCGGAATAACTTAAATGCCCCATGGTAAGACAGAAACAACGATATTCACCGCGATTTGAAAATTTGTGCTGTCGATGAAGAAATAGCGTCTTTCAGGCCGAAATTCAAGCAATTTCGATATGCGCGAGGATAAATCTTGAAAGAGATAGTCAAGCTGCATTAATAGCACTAGCGTCATATTCTTTGAAATTGAAGCTAGTGGAGGAATTCTTTAATAACATCCAATCCCTAGGTACAACAAATAAGGTTGTTCTTTGTTGGGTCCCGGGCCATTCTGGGATTGAGGGAAATGAAATAGCTGATGAGCTGGCCAGGACCGGTTCCGCAGCAAACCTTACAGGTCCAGAGCCATACTGTGATATCAACTGGGCAGAGCCTAAACCGAAGGTGAACAAATGGGAGCATAGTCTCAGAGTATCCCACTGGGAAGGGATACAAAAACTTGGCCAAGCCGAAAGGTTGGTTAGATCATACACCTACAATAGGGAACTGAGCAATGTATGTGCAAGACAAATATCAGAAAAATAGTAGGTTTCCTTTCGGGACATTACTACCGGAAATTTCACCTCACTAAAATCCACATTCTTGACGATACGGAATGTCGGCTCTGTCTTGAAGAGGATGTAACTACAGAACACATACTGTACGACTGTATTGCATTGGAAAAAACAAGAATGCAAATTTTCCACCATGATCGACTAGATCCCGAGGAAATAAAAAAGGCTACTGTTGTGGACATACTTAATTTCATCCGCAAACCGGAAATGATACCGGAAGAACATGGGTTCCAGCTGATTCCTTTCCTTAGACAGGTAATATCTAGGTACAAAGGGATGTAATGCTATGGCATACTATAAACATTGTTGCTAGACCTATAGGGTATAGTAGATTGGATGGTTGTGAGCCCACGGATCACAATTTTGTAAATATAGCGAAGCACAAAGATCTTTTAGGTCGCAGTGTCGGGCTTTGGACTACCTACGACAATAAATTATTATAATTATTGCCGCAGCGAACTGACTTAATGCCAACTAAGTGATATATATCGCTTTTTCCAGATTTCGAGATAGTTTATGGGATATTGGGAGCCCAATCGAAATAAGTCGATATTTGTACAGGCGGACAACCGCCTCAAGTTAACAAAATTTTAAGTTGAGTTTCTTTGCTGAGGTCTGGGACGAGTTGGTGTACTCAGATGCAGTTTCGATAAAATATGTTATATTATCGATTGAGCGGACAAAGTACTATAATAGCCGGTGTTGTTTATTAATATGCAAGTCTCACAAAGCTTTTTTAAAGAGAGCTCAGTCGTTTGCTTTTCAAGACTTGCATTGATTTAGGAACAAAGCAAACACTTTGGAAAGAAATTACTAATATTCCGATACTATTAAAACGACTCCTGCAGAAACTATTTCGAATTCTTTTAACTTTTTTGAGCACACAAAAGTATTAAGATAATATAAATAAAGAAAGTGCTTACAAGAAATTGGAGCTTCTAACTGCCCAAACAACAAAAACAAATATAAATATCGAAACAATGGAATACAAGTATGTAATCCCTTTAAAAACTATGATTTCGAAGGTCTTAACTGATCATCAATATGTCCCCATCTTGAAAGAGGTTAAATTTAAACTCCAATTCAAATTTCATTTCGGATTATCACGCATTTTCTGGATGGATGATCATTTTGTTCTTGGCGAATTGTGGGCATAACATTCTACACATATCGCTGGTCACTTTTAGAAACCCACAATTTCTCCAGAGAGGTTTTGGGAGAATACATCATTGAATCAAATATTCTATCAATAAATTTCGTCTCACATACGTTAATCGTTGGGAAAAAATGAAACTACGCGATGAATTTGGTTAGACATTGGTTAGAATTTGGTCTAATGAGTAATGGTACGTATTTCGGACATACGTGATTCGGCACTATGTGTTACCGTAGCATCTATCATAGATTTTTACGGACCGTTTGATCTACTGTTGCAGTTTTTAAAACTATGAAATGCTATTTATTCTTCCTTGAAACGTTGTAAGACGTGAAATATTTTGTTTTGTTATACACGCACCAGTGTGGCATCATTGCTTTAATTTTCATATTGCCGTAAGTCTACCATCTGTAATAAATACATCTTGATATATGCAGATTTGAAATGTCATATCTTAAAATATTTAAAGACAATTTAAGAATATTACAATATAAACATTACAAACAAACTTACAGCATCTAAAGCAGCATTGACGAAGATCGTGTGAACAAAATGTTATGTTTTTTTGTCTTTGTCAGTGTTTTTTTTTTTGTGGGTGTATGCTGCAATCGTAAGCACTGTGATAATGTTGATTAAGCAAAAATCATAATATCAATATTAATAAATTTGTATCGTTTGTCTGTGTTTATCGTATAACATTTCAAACAAAAATAGAAAATAACATTAAAAAATTTATATGTCATTTTGAATATTATTGCTTGTATGTAAATACAAATGTGTTAGCTGACAAATCAACCAACTAAACGGCAACAAGATTAACAGTGGCAGCAGAAGTAGCAACGGCGTTATGTCTTAGAGTTGTTGTTATGCTTTAAAACCAAATTCTAAGAATTTTATAATTTTTTATTTGATTTGATTTCTAAGTTTCTGATTTTTTAATTCTTTTCTTGTAGTTTTTCTTTTTTATAAATATGTATACTTTGCGTGCTTTCCAAACCTGACTTACAAGTGGCTGTAATGAATTTTGGTATCTGAATAGGAACTTATATTCTAAGGATGTAAGAAATTTACTTTAAAGGGAAATATTAGTATTAACGATAAGATAACATGTAGAAGCCAAATTCACCGTTAGTATCCCAAAAATCTATTAAAAAACTAAAATTTTAGTACCTTGGACTTGTGTCAAACATTTGTAATAGAAAGAAAGTCCAGGTCTGTGATGGGCACACCCATACTATTACTTTTTGCATATGGTGTAGTGGAAAAGGGGAATTGTGAGATGTGAATCTCTCCTTCACATCGCACGGTTTGTGCAAGCGCGAGCACAACCTCACCGCATGATTGTTCAACACCAACTGAAAGCTCTCGCCGTGTCGGTTGCTCGTATCTGTGAGAAAAACCGCTGATCTTCACGTGTGAAATAAAACGCCCATCGCTGGCCCAGGCTAAGCTATTTTGAATGGGCACTCTGATTCCTCTTCGGCGAAGTAAAGAGGACATAGCTTAATTGAAGTCTATGTCTGTTATCATTTACAGATAATATAAAAACCTTATCAAAGTTCATTCCAATGAAGCGTAGGCAGCGGTCTGAGAGAACATGTCTAGTGTTATTTGTAATCGATGGCTTAAAGCGCTCGATGATGTTTTTATTTAATAGGGCAGAAAAATTATTATAAATATACATATGTTATAATCAATAGTCATGATTAATTATTATATATATATATATATATATATATATATATATATATATATATATATATATATATATATATATATATATATATATATATATATATTTATATATATATATATATGTGGCACTTATAAGCCCTGAAGGGCTCTTTAGAAGAGCTTCTCTTCCATCACTGGTGTGCGTGTTAAATTTTGGACAGTATTAGAAGGGACTTACTTATTTTAGCCGGTTCCGAACGGCAGAACCCTTGTGACATCACTATTTCTGAGCTTTGTCACCGACTTCTTTTAGAAGCTTTTTAATGGCAAGTTGTTACTGTCGGAAGAATTGACAATTGCTTAGCGTACCACTAACCACTGAGCTACGCCACCAACCATGATTAATTATTAGCTTCTGTAAATTTATGCGACCCGTAGATTAAGAATCACTGCTAAGGAAAAATCAAACATATTTAAAAGCGCAAAATACTCATAGATGTAGAAAACTGATTAAGTTTAGCGAGACAGAGAGAAGAAGAGATAAATATTTTTTAGTAGGCATGTAGTAATACTACTATTGTATTTAATTGTATTAGGTAGAAAACGAATAAGGAGAAGACGACAAATAAAATGATGACAAGCATAAAACCTCAAGAGAGCAATAAGTATAGACGATGAAACAGGTAATAAGATTGCAAAGCTAATAGTAGCATTAACAGTAGTAATAGTAGTAGTAGTAGTAGTATCGTTTAATAAAAAAAAAGAGATTTCACGTAACGTAACGTAACATATATCTATACGTACTATGATGAATAATGAATGCAAAAATAGATGAGGGAAGACCTATACACACACGACTATTTATAATATTAAATTTAGTAGATAAACACACACGTGTCTACTCAATGAGGGAGTATCCGTATATGCGAGAATATGTACTTAAGTGTGTAAATATGCGTATAACAGAAAACAAAACAGCAACACCAACAAAACAAATAAAAACTTACAAAAAAGCTCAGAAATTTAAATTGCGATAAACACAACAAAGAAAAATGAGAGACATAAATGTTTGCATGAAGTTAAAGAAAGAAGAAAATATACATTTTAAATTAAATATACACTGTCACATACACATGCATGAGTACCTATTCATGTATTTGCTTATAGCGGTATATGCATGCTCTAGATGCCCTGAATGATGATTGACTTCGGCATATGAGTACTTATGTACATAAGAGTGATATGTATTTAATATCAAAAGAAAATAAACAGAAATAAACTGGGTAAAAATAATATAATATTAAATATTATTGTAATATATAATTATTAAAAAAATAGTTGTATACAATTTTTAACAACACTTGATCCATGGTCTGGATAATGCTCATGGGTGGCTCATAGTCATAATTTCAAAATGTATATAAATGAGATTAAGGTATGCGAGAGAGAATACAGTAGACATCCAATAATATGAACGTTCCTAAGTCCCTATATAATAAAGTGAAAGCAATTTTTTGGTGAAATTTATTATTCAATAATAGGCATAAAGAAATTTAAGAACAACCTCTCAATTGTTCAATAAAATAGTGTTTCGTATACATTTTTAACCAATTCTGTTCATAAATAAACAGAGTCACTATAAAATATTATAAATTTTTTAAACAAAAATTGACAAAGATTGCATAATTTTTCAATGCATCATTCTTAAACGTTGTGAATCTTAATATTTAACTACAATAATACCACATGCAAAATCTCAAGTTATTGAGTATAAGAATGAATAAAACCTCCATACAAAAGTTTTACTTTATAACATAAAAATTGACAATAACATTTGAAAGACAGCTTTATTTTTTAAGACATCACTCTAAAATATTGGGTGCCGTGGCTCAGTGGTTACTGTGTTGGCCTTCTGATCTGTAGGTCGTGGATCAATCACCGGCTCATGCATAAAAAATTTAATATCGAAAAGATTTTTCTTTCGAACGTTACCCACCTTTCGGAAAGCAATTGGCAATTCTTCCGACAGTAACAACTTGCCATGAAAAAGCTTCTAAAAGAACTCTGTGACAAAGCTCAGAAAAAGTGATGTCGCAAGGATTCTGCCGTTCGGAACCGGCTAAAATAAGTAGGTCCCTTCTAATACTGTCCTAAATTTAACACGCACAACAGTAATTGAAGAGAAGCTCGGCCAATGAGCCCTTCGGGGCTTTAAGTGCCACATATTTATTTTTTATTTTATATTTTTTAACCGCACGCAAAATGTTGATTCATTGAATTTATGAATTAACATAGTCTCTATACAAAATAATAATTTTTAAAAATAAAAATTTATAAATTTGTATAAAAAATGCAGTACAATTTTTTCAAGCTTTGCTGATTCAATTATTTCATCAAAATAAAATTTTAATTAATTTTCCTCATATAGTCCCCGTATGAAAAATTAAAATACAAAATTGAATATAAATGGACAATTTTGTATGGAAAATACAATTATTTTCTTATATACTCTAATCATGGAATTTGTGAAATATATTTGTTTCCCAAAATAAATCTTCAATCAAAATGCATATGCATTGATGGCTAAAAGGTATCTGTATACCGTTGTAATTCAAAATTTAGCGCAAATCGCACGAAAATACTATTTCTGCTGAAAGTGAATTTTTAAAGTAAGAAATAGTTGATTTCCAGTGATCTGGTTGCTAAAGAAAAAATTGATTTCCCTCTGCTTTGTAAATACAAATTACCAGACCAGCTAGACCGGGATAGAGGGAATAAAGAGGTCGGCATTACCTAGAAGGCAATCTTCTTAGCACTCAGACAACTGATATCCATAGCACTAAAAAAATTATTAAAAAAAAACATATATGTGGCACTTTTAGGCCCTGCAGCGACCATTGGCCGGGCTTCTCTTCCAGTACTGCTGTGCATGTTAAATTTTGGATAGTATTAGAAGAGAATGACTTATATTAGCCGGTTCCGAACGGCAGAACCCTGTGATATCACTTTTTTGAGCTTTGTCCCAGAGCACTTTTTACAGATTTTTCATGGCAAATTGTTACTGTCGGAAGAATTCTCAATTGCATGCTGACAGGTGGATACCATTCGAAAGAAAAATCCTTCGATATTAAAGTTATGCTTCAGCCGGGGATCTAAATTATTAATACCAAAGGTCTGATAAAATATATTCGGATGAGGCAGAAGAAATAAGGTTTTAGAAGGGGAAAAAAACGACACCGCGGAGGGTCAGGAAATTATTTTTACTTTTTTATGGATTTTAGAAGTCTCTGGAAGGATTAGAAATGGGGAATGTCTATCCCTGTACATCTCACTCCAATGGCAAAGGTGTTATGCCATATACACTTTCATCTAGACAAGAAATGTGAACTTTCGATGCCTACGGCTGCCATATGATGACTCCATGCATTATGTTCTGTAATCAATCCTAATGCTAAGAGAAAGGCTGGTCTTTTTCGTGGGTTTTAAGTGTATCATTTGGTTGTTTTACAGATGGTTGACTTAGATCATTGTTCCTTGTGAATGGGACCCAAATTTGCAATTTGACCCAGACTTGCTGCACTTAGCTAGATAATTGGATCTAGCTTTATGGGGTTTCCTATTTATTTTTTCAAATCGAAATTTTTTGTTTAAATGTTTAGTCGAAACATTATAAAATTAACACTGAAAACGGTACAAATTTTTCAATGTTATGAATGTATCTGATAAGATATGTCTAATAACATGCATATTATTGGACCAATCACTGTATATATGCGCCTATATGAATCATATTGGTATACATATGAGCTTGAAGAGCGTGCTTTAATTAAGTTGCGCTGATTTGTTGTTCCTATTTTTTTACATATGTAGATTGTATGTACAGCAACAACAAAAACAATTGTGCTTTTGTTTTTATTTATTTCTCTCTTTATTTTTTGCTGTTGTTGGATTTTTGCGTACTGCTTTTTGGCGGATGATGTCAGCTATTTTTATGCCGGTTTAATTTTTCTCTTGTTGTTGTTGTATGTTTTCATAATCATTTTCATATAATTTTGGCAAATTTATAGTAAGACAGAAGTTATATTTATTTATAGGAAAATTTTTTTTTTTTTTAAATCATCGAAAATTTTTTAAAATAATTTTTTGGTTTTTTTACTTAAAATGCTTACTTTTTTCCTGAATAATTATGATTTTTGTTGTTGTTGTTGTTGTTGTTGTGAATTTATTAAACCAAAAATTAAACGATGTGAACGCGTTAGAAAGAGTGCGACAGAGCGAAAGGAAAGATACTTTCTTCTTTTGCTTACACTGCAAACACAATATATGTTTAAGACGATATACAATTTCTTAATTTTTACAAATTATTTTTGTTTCTTTTTTTTTTTTTTTTGGAAATATTCCTTCGTGTATCAGGCACTCATTCTTTTGTAAAATAAATTCCTATGTAGCATTTTTTTATACATTTGTTCTCTTATAAATTGCAAAATTTTTGTAGGATTTATTTGCGCAAAAAAATTTGTTTTCCAAATTTTGAATTTTTTATAAATTTTTGTTTGGGGTTTTTAACAAAAAAAATTGTGTGTGTGTGTGAAAATCGACGACGACTTCAATGTAGTGAATGATGTTGACGGCGACTACAATGATGTGGAAACACAAACACAAATATAAGAAAAAAAAATTAAAGAAACGGCGGCACACACTGCACACGTGGAAAACAGTTTCTTGCGCACGTTTTGTTGCTCTCGGTTAGGAACGTTTTTAGACACTGATGCGAGAGAGTTGGAAAAAGTTTCGAATATGTTTGCAATCGAAGCTGCGGCTTGCTGCCAGTAGTTGAATTTTTGCCGAAAAATATCACTACAATAAATGCACACACATACACATGAACACATGAACAAATAGTAAGTATAGTATCATACATGTGTGGAATTTTTGAATATACCATCAGTCAATGAGTAGCAAGCAAAAATATTAGCAAGAGCGACGCCGACCAAAGCAAGTATTAAAAGAAACCAAAAAGATTAAGAAAAAAGCAGCTTTTTTACACACAAACACATTGTGTGTTTGTGTATGTGTGTGTGAGAGCATATGCGAAAAAAAGAATGGCATCACCGAAAACCCACTACAAAAGCAGCAGCAACAAAAGCACAAACAGCAATTTCTGAAATTCCAACAAACTATGCTTATGCTCACACACACACACATTTATACTTACCGCACACAGAAACTCATCAATGCTAACTCATTCATGCTTATGGTTGAAAACCAAACAAAAATTTCATAGAGAGCGTTTCTTTTAACGCTGCTATTCATATATGTATCTTATACTACTTCTAGCAGTATTTTACATATACGATATGCATATGTATGTTTGCATACACATGGAAATGTAAATTGCCGAAAAAAGAGCCCATTGAAAAAATGTTTCTCAAATTTTGTGAGGAGAAAAAAGTTGAAAAATAAATAATAAAAACGAACGAATTAATACACAGTAAACGAGTAAAATGAACTACGAAAGAAAAGAATAACAACAACAATATAAATTGCCAAAACTGAATTACGAAAAAAAAGGTCGCAAAAACGGCGAACAAGGTAAGCAAGCTCATGTATAAGCCGTAGTAAAAAGAAATCCATAATTTTCCAATAGATGGCTTTAGTAATCTGTATCTCGCGTTGTATAATTGTGATCGGGTTACGCTAGATGGCGTTAGAAAGATAGGATTTCGTACTAGATCAACTTTTCAGGCAGTTTTGTGTTTGCTTGACTCAGTATTGTTTGAGCACGCGTCAAAGATGGACACCAGTAAAGAAAAAATAAGCCATATTTTACAGGTTTTCTTCGATAAAGGCGAAAACGCAAGCCAGACGGCTGAAAATGTGAATAGTGTTTATGGTCCTGATACTGTAACAGCCAGTCGATTCCGTTGCGGTAATTTTGATGAAATAATGGAAATCATCGAGTCTGACCGTCATGTAAGCACTGTTTCTATTGTCCAGGAGCTAAACATTGCACAAAAACCGTTTGGAACCATTTAAATAAGGCTGGATAAAAAAAGAAGCTCGATGTATGCCACACGAGTTAACGCAAAAAAACCTCATGCGAATTTCCATCTGCGAATCGCTGCCGAATCGCAACAAAATCGATCCATTTCTGAAGCGGATGGTTACTGGTGATGAAAAGTGGGTCACTTACGACAACGTCAAGCGAAAACGGTCGTGGTCGAATCGCGGTATTGCTATGTCTTTGGTGGGATTTACTCATTTACTATGAGCTGCTCCCCTACGGCGAAACTCTTAATTCGGACCTGTACTGTCAACAATTGAACCGGAAGCAATCGTCCAGAAGCGACCAGCTTTGGCCAATAGGAGAGGAATTGTTTCCATCAGGACAACGCCAGGCCACACATATCGATAGTGACTCGTCAAAAGCTCCGGGAGCTTGGTTGGGAGGTTCTTATGCATCCACCTTATAGTTCGGACCTGGCACCGAGTGATTAGAACCTGTTCCGGTCTATGGCGAATAATTTTGCTGGGGAAAAATTCGCCTCAATAGAAGCTTGTGAAAATCGACTGTCCCAGTTTTTTGCCAATATGGATGAGGGTTTCTATGAGAGTGGCTTTATTAAATTACCTTCAAAGCGGCATCAAATTATTGAACAAAATGGTGCATATTTGATCTAAATCGAATAATGCAAAAATAATGGATTTATTTTTACTATACCTTATATAAACACACACACATACACATATGCTTGGTAAATATATATATATATATATATATATATATATATATATATATATATATATATATATATATATATATATATATATATATATATATATATATATATATATATATATATATATATATATATATATATATATATATATATATATATATATATATATATATTGCCATTGGTTTTGTATTTTAAATAACCTTCTTCTAGTTCTCGAAGGCGGTTAAACGTTATCAAACACTCTCATATGACGCTGTAATGTAGTCGCATGATATTATATGGGAATGTAGATTTACTTACAATATCCAATACAATATCCAATATAAAAGAATGAAACAATTACCCCAAATGTCAAATCGCCATTATAATCATTAACACCATAACTATCATTATCATAAAATTTTAATTCCAACTTCACTCTCACTGGTGATGCACTTACACAAGAAGTGTAAGTGGCACTGTGACCACTGGCCAACGTTTAACAGAGTAAAGCCGTAATTGTGCCTAATTGCTAGAATATGTATGAAAAATTAGTATTTATTAGCTATAGTTTTTTCTTCTCGATTAGTGAAGTTTGTCATAGTCATCACCTTTTACATTGTGCACCAAAACCGAAAATGGGTAAAAGCATTAACTGCCATTAATTTTTTTATTTCAGTTCTTTAGCAAACTCAAACTGGCTGAATCAGGAACGTTTTGCGGTCTGCCTAGTATTTTAACCCTCATGCACATCTCATTTTAAATTACATTTGACGCGTTTATGTGTCATTGCATTTATATTTATTGTACAGCCTTTACGAGTCATCTATTGTCAAAAATATAACACATAAAGCATAAAATCATAAACGATTTACATAAAAAAAAAAAACGATTTTTAAACGATTTACATATTGAGCCGAAATCTTAGGTATAAAATTTAACAAAAATAATGGAAATATAAGAATCTTTTCAAACAATTGTGTCAAATTGACACAAACAGCGCTTAAAGGTTAATTTAAAGTAAATCGGTTTGTGATCTCAAGTTCCTTCTGGCTCCTATGTAGTACGTTTGCATAAAACAATTATATTCTTTCATAAGGATCAGTATCTTTTTACGGGCTATTACATACTGTGGTAGAGCATTAGCTATGGAGTAAATGATTGCTGCACCCGCTTTCTGAAATATACTCCCACTCTACACTTGGCTTTTCAAACAATAGGTCCATGAGCGTATTAATTAATTGCCTCTATTATATTTTATTATTATACATATTAAAATGTCATATTAATAATTAATAATACTACACATATAGTGAAATAATATAGTGTTATATACTCATTATCGCACTATTAAATATATAACACCATCAAATGATCATTCTCTCATGCTCACTCTAATGTGTATCCGTAGTTATGCTCACATTTGAAATTTTGTTTATTCTTTTTATATTTTAGCTGTTTGAAAAATTGTTTGCCAATGTTTAACATAATTGTTTGATTGTGTGAGAGAGTATTAGTTTGAGCGTGATTCGATTGTACTACTATGTATTTGTGTAGCAGCCATCTTTGAAGATTATTATTACAATTACTTATATATTCATTTCGTACGTTCACGCTACATTGATGAATATCGTCTACACATTAGCATGGATCACAAAATAAGTTTCAAAGTTCCACCCCTAGTTTGAAAGATTATGTCAGCAAAAATTCTATAATGTGACATATGAGCAGCCTTCGCTCAATTTGTTTTCCGACCAAGTGACTAACTTTTTTACTAGTTAAACAATCGAACATAGAGCCGGTTCCAATGGGTTGAAGTCCCACACTACTTTAAACTTCT
Organism: Megamerina dolium; assembly: GCA_963854835.1. Classification (NCBI taxonomy): domain Eukaryota; kingdom Metazoa; phylum Arthropoda; class Insecta; order Diptera; family Megamerinidae; genus Megamerina; species Megamerina dolium. The sequence continues at coordinate 20,738,152 of OY978527.1, forward strand.
CAATGCTGCTCCCTCTAAAAAAACTGCTTACTATAAGGAGATATTAACCTTTAATGAAAATTTCATTTCGTTATTAGTCTTTAAGTTCTAGAATTAGCTTGACACTTCAAAAATGATAGTTGTATGGATTTTAAATTGATCTAATTGTTTGACGGCAAATTTGATTAGGGGAACTAAGGAAACTTCTTGAAATCTTTTCAAAAAGCTATCATTTTAAATCGGACAATTACCAACTGAGCTATGATAAAAAGAACCAGTTTAGCGAATCTAAAAGAGTTTAAAAAAATTTGTTTGTTTGTCCTGAGAACGTTTGAACATCTTCTTTCAAACTAGGGGTGAAATTTTGTTTGATTCTTATTTAATCAATCAATATTATAATTTGATTTATTGAAATATATAGAAATTATGATAAAAATTCACCTTAGGAATTACACTTTGTTATGTTAACGACTGTTCACACCTGTGAACGAGCGGCTGGCTTCAATCCGCATAAACTCAAAATTTTCAACATTAGCCTAAAGAAAGCTTCTTTCAGTGCTTCGAAGAAGTTTATGACCTCTGCCTCTGCCACGATATCAAAATCGAGCTTGGCGACTTCAATGCCAGGGTGGGCACCGAAGGTACCTTTAGTCCAACTGTCGGGAAATTCAGCCACTACCAGAAAACTTCCGATAACGGAATGAGGTTGATGGATTTCAACATATCGACATCCATAAAGCGACGTGGCTGTCTTCAGATCAACGAATGAAGAACCAAATTGATCACATGATGATCGACGGAAGGCATGCTTCCAATGTGATGGACGTTAAATCAATCCATGGGGCCAACATCGACTCGGATCACTACCATGTTGCAGGAAAGGTGCGAACACCTTTATGTGTCTCAGAAAACAAACGAAGTTCCACATAGAGAAAGCTTGATATCAATAACCTGTAGTCACTAGAGACAGCAAATGCTTTTACCACTTTACGCACGTCGTTGCGAGGTCATTGATGTTACCCGAACGAATGTTAAAATGTTGGATAGGATTTTGGATTGGAGGGTTGTGGATGGACTAACCATGTCGGACCACAGGGCCATTCAGTTTGGGGTTACGTCCGATAAAAGACATTGCAACGACTGTAGAATGGTAAGGATACCGAAACGAACGGATTGTACAAGGTATTGCGAAGTTCTTGAGGAACTATTGCCAGGGAGGTTTAAGAGAATTAGAACAACTGCAGATGTAGAGTACCATTTGAGGGCTATCAGCTCATCCATGATCAAAGCATTTGAAGCTTCATGTCCTCTGACGGTAGTGGATAAAGGAAATCCCACTCCACGGTGGAATGGGGAAATAGAATCCATGAAAAAGGAGACAAGGAAGGCTTTTATTCGTCATATGAGAGGGGACCCCAACGCGTGGGACGACTACAAGTCCAAAAAGAGAGAGAGCTGAAGAAGACTCTACGCAACCGCAAAAGGAAAAAGTGGAGGGAATTCTGCTCTACTTATTCCACGGTAGTTGGCGCAAATTGTGGGGTCTCCTTTTTTATGTACAGGACAGAGAACACTGAGCATCCAATCATCAGGCATGCTTTCATCCGACCATATTCTGCTTATGAGCTGGTGCATGCAGGCGAGCAGCTCATCGCCTCCGGTCTTAAAGGCCATCAACACCTGTAGCTTTGTTGTTCTTCAGCCTTAAAATGGTCGTTTCAACCTCGTCATAGTCGGGTGGTGGAACATCAACACCATCATCTGTAATTGGGGTTATCGGGCAATCTCCTCCACTGGCGGAATTGTTCGTAGCATCGCCATTCAGTAACGTGGAGAAGTGTTCCCTCCATATGCTCAGTACTGTCTGGAAATCTGTAACCAGATTCCCATTTCCATCACGACAAGAAGAGGCTCCGAGATTTAAACCTCCACTCAGGAGCTTGATCTTTTCGAAGAATTTTCGAGTCTCATTCTTGTCGGTACACATCTCTATATCCTCACACTCGCGTCTTTCTTGTTTTCTTTTCTTGAGCCTGAAAAGACGTCTCTCTGCACTCCTTTTCTCTCTGTACTGCTCCTTAACAGCTCGCGTTGCGCCTGCACGCAGGGTTTTTCTGTAGGGGGCGTCTTTCTCTGCGGTAGCGTCGCGACACTCCTGATCATACCACTCATTCCTTAGAGGCCGGTAGTAACCGATTACCTCCTCGGCAGCAGTAGTCATGGAGTCATCAAGTGGGGGAGTGTTCTGCATAAGCAGATCCGATAGTCGAGTGGCAAATGCATCTGCTGTCTCTGGTGATCGCAGATTACTGACGTCGAGCTTTCTCTGTTATTTGCGACACATAAACGTGTGCGCACCTTAGCTGCAACAAGGTAGTGATCCGAGTCGATGTTGGCACCACGGATCGATTTCACGTCCATTACACTGGAAGCATGCCTTCCGTCAATCACCACATGATCAATTTGGTTTCTTGTACGATGATCTGGAGACAGCCATGTCGCTTTGTGGATGTCGAGATGCTGGAATCTGGTACCACCAATTACCATGTTTCGTGCTGCGGCGAAGTCGATCAGTCTCATTCCGTTATCGGAGGTGTTCTGGTGGAGGCTGAATTTTCCGACAGTTGGACCAAAGGTACCTTCCTTACCCACCCTGGCATTAAAGTCGCCAAGCACGATTTTGATATCGTGGCGGGGGCAGCGGTCATAAGCTCCTTCGAGGCGCTGAAAGAAGCTCCTCTTGGTCACATTGTCCTTCTCATCCGTCGGAGAGTGGGCACATATAAGGCTGTTGTTGAAGAATTTTGCCTTGATGCGGATTGTGACCAGCCGCTCGGTCACAGGCGTGAAATGTGAGACAAGATGTCGTAGTCTCTTGCTGACCAAAAATCCACATCCTAATTCGTGCCTTTCAGCATGGCAACTGTAGTAAATGTCACAGGACGCTCTTTTGAAGCAGCCCTGTCCCGTCCATCGCATTTCCTGGAGAGCGGTGATGTCAGCTCTGTATTTTTCGATGACATCAACCAGCTGGATAGGGGCACCCTCTATATATATATATGCGCGAATGACGTTGAAATGACAGCTACAACAACTATAAAAACACAGGAATACACACAGGCGTAGAAACACTCATGCATACTGCTAACTCCCCAATAACCAAAATTAACTTAAAGTAAGCTTAATACACGTTTGCTCAAATCAACATTAACCTTACAAAATCCTGATTTCTCGTTCATAAAATACTTGAAAGCAAGCTATATATAATCGAAACGGAAAATTGGTAACAAACGCCGTAAACAAAGCTTATATCAAATGAATAAATGTAAGCTATTCATAAACGTCCTTATAAAACTTTATATAAATATTATTTTATTCGTTTAAGAAGTGTAGAACCCAGTTTTTTATACAATAAATTTAAAATTACATAAATCCATCCATAAATATTAAAGTTTAAGCCCAGCGTGGATACGTACGAAGTCTGTTAAGTTGTGTTTTAGGCCATATGCACATATTCTCCATTTGCTATTGCCACTCTTGGGGATCTTTCAGTGTGCGCTTTGACGTCCTAACATCCAACAGCAAATGCTGTACATTACGACGCAAGATTCTAAACAGCTCATTCCCAGCTGCATGACTTAGGTTGTGCTTAACAAGCTAAGCGCATAGTTCTTCATTAAATATGGGGAAATCGTTTTCATCGGAAGAAAAGCTACCATGACTTGAAGGCAAAAAATCGCCTTAGATAGACATATGTAACTACAACCGGCGTATGCTCAGATTGAAGGCTATGGTCACTTTCTTCACATTGCCTTTTTTCACTTTTTAATCTTTTTAAACCTGACATTAATATCAATTTCATATTCTTGGATGCATTATGTATTTATTTAATTAATTTTTATCTTAAATTTTTTGTTGATTCCACTGCTACTTGTGAATTTCGCTTATATAGATAATTTACTCAACGCTCACAAAAGGTTTATTTTTTAAATTTACAATAAGCGGAATGCATCCAACACTAATAAGAGGCTTATTTTAAAAACATAATGTACGCCTAATAACAAAAACGTTTATTTAAGACTTATTAGAGCAACTTTAAGTTGTTCTTAAAAACCCTTTCAGAAATGCTTGTTGGGTAATTAACATTTCTATCAGGGTGTATATGTAAGATCAAGACAGAGAGACAGAGGGAGAGAGCGAGTGCGTATGAGAATATGAGTAGTGAGCGGGTGCTAGTAGTACATGTATGAAAGAAAAAGACAAAGCAAAGCAAATAAAGATGACAGAAATAAAACAACTGAAAATGAAGATGATGCCAAATTAAAAAAAGAAGAAGAAAAAGATGATGATGATTAAGCAAATGGAGAGAAAGAAGAACGAGAAGAAACGTAAAAAGAATCAACGACGCTATTTTTGTTAATAAAGACGATGACGGTAATGATTTTAGTGATAATGCTGACGATGATGATGATGGTAATCATTACGATAATGAAGAAGGTGACAAAGAAAGAACGTGTGCACTAATATGATAAAGAGGCCCTAGAACAAGAACAGCAGAGGTTACCGAAATTGATGTTGTGTGTGAAATCCTTGGCCTCAGTCTTCTTATTTGGGTTCGGCATCATAAGTTGTGGGTTTTTTTTCTTGCTTATAGTATTAGTATACTATGTATGATAGATACCAGTAAGAGTTGTTGGTTTTTAAATATTTTGGTTATTAGAGAACATAGTCCTTTTACACAAAGAAAAGAGAGATAAAGAGAGAATTTATTATTTGTTCATTAGCATAATTCTTGTTGTTGCTTTCTCATTCCTCTTCTTCTTATTTGTAAGTTTTTTTGGATTTTAGCTGGTCTCCTTCTTTTCATCTGTTTTCTGTTATTCAACAATTGTTTTTATTCGTTATATAGGTACACATAGGGATACCAAACACCACCACCACTGGTTAAGGGTAATTTAGGGTATGTACAACATACACCGACAATTAGAATGATGTTGGGTTTTCACAACAGTATTTATTTTTTTGGGTTCCTTTTGTGGTATTGTTGTTGCCGCTACTGCTACTTCATCTGCTGCTGTTTTTGCTAAATTTGTTCATTTGTTGCAATTATTTTTGTTGTTTTATTGCTTCTTCATATAAACGTCTTGTTTGAGCCTTGGTGCTGCTGTTATTGCTGTAATTCTTATTGTTTCAGTTGCGCGTAATTTTCCACATTTAACGCACCCTAAATGGCAACCTACACGACATTCGCACACAATCGCATACTTATATGCGAAGGAAAAATAAGATTTCCTAAATTTCAACATAATACATTGAAATATAACTATAGCTCTCATACAAATTTGTTGATTACATAATCAGACAATTTAGAATTTTGTATGAAGACAAATTTTGATGAAACAATAAAATTGAAGGTACCTCTTACACAAATTTTATGATTTGTTAAAAAAAATCAAATTTTTTTATGGGCATTATGTTTACTTAATAAGAGAATACTTCAAATTTTGTACGAGGTACTATTTTGGTGAAAAAGTAAGATCTTCGTAATAGTACATTGAACAATAATGGAGCCTTCCATACAAAATTTGTATGGACACTAAGTGTGTTTATGATCAATTACTACTTACTTACTTATTTATGTGGCCATAACAACCGAATATCGATTTAGGTCGAAAATAACATGCTTCGCCAGTCATCTCTCTTCTTCGCTAGCTGGCGCCAGTTAGATTCCAAGCGCCATCAGGTTCTCCAGTACTTGGTCTTTCCACCGTAGGTTTGGTCTTCCTCTTCTGCGTCGTCCTCCAGCGGGTTCCGAATATAACACCTTCTTATCTGGAGCGTGTTCTTCCATTCGCTCGACATGACCTAGCCAGCGCAGCCGCCGGATTTTGATGCGCTTTATGTCAATATGTCAATATCGGCATACAGCTAGTACAGCTCATGGTTGTACCTTATACTCGCCACCAACGCAAATAGGTCCAAAGATCTTGCGGAGGACTTTTCTCTCGAAAACTCCAAGCATTCGCTCATCCGAGGTGGAAATTGTCCAGGCTTCAGCGCCATATTTTGTGACAGACATGATGAGAGACTTGTAGAGTGTAGTTTTCGTTCTTCGAGAGAGGGCTCGACTTCTCAATTGCTTACTCAGCCCAAAGTAACACCTGTTAGCAAGAGTTATCCTACGCATGATCTCCAAGCTGACGTCATTACTGATGTTAATGCTGGTTCCAAGATAGACAAAGTCTCTTACTACTTCAAAAGCGTAGTTGTCAACAGTGACGTGCTGTCCAAGACTCCGGGACCCTTTGTTTGTTGACACTAGATACTTCGTCTTACCCTCGTTCACCGTGAGACTCATCCGACGCGACTCTCTTCCCAACTCTGAGAATGCTGCACTGACTGCTCGCGTATTCATGCGAGCAGTCAGTGTGTTCATCAATCAATTACAAAGTGCTATTTTATTGAAAACACAAGATTTTCGAAGTTTGAGGACGGTGTAATAAAAAATAATCGAACCACACATACAATATACTGAAGCCGATATGCACCTATGGGAACCAAATTTGAGTTCTGCATATAAATCAAATATACATATAATCCAAAGATTTTAGTCCAAAACCTTTCGAATGTGTGCAAATTTTCCATAATTCAACGAAATTATTCATCGTGATTTAAAAGATTCAGATTCTAGCAATAAGTATATAAACCGACTTAGAGCACATCCGAATCATCTAACTACAAAGTTATTAAATAACACTAAACAACAGAAAAAAGTACCTCAAAATTAAGCTTGATTAAAGATTAAGCTTGACCCGCTAAACAAGAAAATGCTACTAATTTATTTTTCTAAAGAAGCGTTTCCGAGATATTCGCGAAAAATGTGATTTTTGCATTTTTTTAGTTAATGGCAAAAATCTCGAAAACGATTTCTCCAGATAATATGATAGATTATAGATGAACGACTATTTTATGGTGAAGATTCTAAGCATAATACTGGTGAAATCAGACGGGAAATAAAAAAGCATTAAGTGATGATAGGCAAATTATATTTTAAACACAAATTCATTTGTATATGCAATATAAGTGCATGTAAAAATTAAGCTATCAAACTGAAACTTTGAACGTAGCAGAGAACTAACATATCTGCAAAAGGGGCAGACTCGGATAAAAATCTCGCCCATCTTCCATACAAATGTGTGATTTGGTTTTCAGCCGATCCCGCCCATTTTCGTTCTCGTCCATTTATTGGCAAATTTAACCGTCATAACATCATACTTCCGTGTGGGTGCCGTAGCTCAGTGGTTAGTATGTTGGCCTTCTGATCTGTAGGTCGTGGTTCAATCCCCGGTTGAAGCACAATTTTAATATCGATCGATAATATCGATGTCGCCTAGCAATTGGCAATTGTTCCGGCAGTAACAATTTGCCATGAAAAATGTTATAAAATAACTGCATGACAAAGATCAGAAAAGGTTATGTCACAAAGGCTCTGCCGTTCGGAACCGGCTTAAATAAGTAGGTCCCTTCTATTCCTGTCCAAAATTTTACATGCGCAATAGTTCCAGGACAGTAGAGCTCGAAACAACAAAAAAAAAAACCTTCTTCAAGTTTCTCGTACATAAATTAAATACAAATTATCTGTTATAGGGTTATGTAGATGTATCAAGGTGAAAAAGTGCTTGTTTTGTATATCTTTTCAATGTTCGCTAATGCAATCATATGCATGTGCTATACGTAAATGGAACGATATATTATATATCCGAAAATATCTAACTTTAAAAATACTAGTAAACGTTAGAAATGAAAGAAAAATGCGATAGTGACAAATAAAATGGTCCTAGAATACAGCTGATTACTTTGAAATTTACGATTTAAATTAATATCAGCATTTTGACAGATTTTTACATGGGAAATATGTCAAATAAGTTGATTCTAAATTTAAGATTTTCTTAGTTTAGACTATAACTACGGGCCAACGATTTTTATGAAAAATATATGTAAAATGGTACAATAAAAGTCATTTTAATTTTAAGTTTTCGCGCAGAATTGTTCTTTGTTTTGTATTGAAAAGTCTTCCGATATATTTGAAGCCAAATGGCTTTTTTAGTGCCGCAAGAAAAGGGGATAATAAAAAATTGTATACTCAATATTTTCCATGTATACAATGTATCACGGAACGCACTTATGGTCTAAATACCTACGAGGTATCGTATAGTGAGGTAAAGTAACGTAAATGTAGAAAATACAGATTTTATCCAAATCGTAGGTTGCAGTAGAAATCAGCTGTTAGCTGTTTGGCAGATACATAAAAAAATAAACTAGCACACAATTTTAATGGCAATAGCTTTACAAGACGAGTTAATAAATGGTTTTGTTACTTTAACAAAAATTTACGAAACATGCAAAATTAATCGAATTTTCGTCGTAAATTTCTGTTTTGTTATGTATTTTATTAGTGATCAGAGGCAATATTGAATACATATTCAGTATTGCCATGCAGATATTTTAACCAAAAATTTCTTGTTTCTATTTAACCTTTATGGCACATAAGTACTGTTTAACATATGAAATTATATAAAATAACAAATGTTCATACAAATTATAAAGATAAACGATATAATTTTAATACGAAAGAAATTCTATTTGTGCAATATGCCAAACAGCTGACGCGATTTTGTAGTAGAAGCCTACTGACCACAAGTTTTCTACGTTACTTTACTATGCGATACGGTTTGGGTAATCGTTTGTACACAATTTGGTGAGGCAGGTTGTGTCAGCAGGCACGTTACTCTACGTTACTTCGTGGGTATTTGGACCATTCGTGTTGTTTAGATTTTCCTCACAATTCACAATTAGTTTTTGCTGCTAAATAGCTGAAGCATGTTCTAAAATTATTAATTGAATAGACAATTAAATTAATTGATTATGATATTATAAGGTATGCTCAAATTCATACATGCATATGTACTCGTATCTAGACATAATCATGATATTGTTACAAATTGTAACAATAATTACATGTAAATGTTTGCATGCGTTGCAAAATACAAGTACCCACATATAGCTTACACCATATTTCTATCCTATTTCTTATGTCATAAATTATCAACACCTAGCTTTTAATTGCAAAACTTATTATGATCATTATTATTAATGTTTTTGTTGTTGCAACAACAATGCGCTTCAAAATACTTGTTGCATTTAAATGACACGCGCATTGAAATACCCACAAACAATAACAGAATTACGCTAGTACAAGTACATCGTGCGAAAAAAGGAAAAACCTCAGAAGCAAAGAAACAACAACAAAATATATATATGACGCAGAGGCATGTAAGAGTACATATAGCCTGGCTACTGGCTACAAGGGTAAAATGCGCAACATTGCAATAACAACAAGTAAAGCACTTGGGTAAGTGAATTCACAGTGGTTGCATGGTAAAAGCAACCCCTTGGCTTATGGTGGTAATGGGTTGAACTTGGAACAACAACAACAACAAAACAACAATGTATAGTGCAATTATTCGCATACTTGCACAATAATTACTTAATGCAATGCATTTCATACGAGCACTTGTTGCTCGTATGTTGATGCAGTACGCACTCGTACATTTCACCTGCAATAGCAGCAACAATAACAATAAAAATTTATTTGATTCGTATTTCTATCACATCATTATGTGATTACTTTATGTTGTCATATATGTTCACACATACAATATATAGCACATAAGAGTCGACGACATAAAAGGGTGTTTCTGCATTCTCAGTTGCGAGTCAATCAGATGCCATAATGCGTATGCACGCACATACACCATCTCACTTGCATCAGAGGTCATCAATTCAGTAATAATAATAATAATAATAATAATAATAATAATAATAATAATAATAATAAAATTAATAACAGTAGAGTAGTAAGAGCAAAATGACTGCAATAAAACGGCATAAAAATGGAAAAACTCAAGTGAACTAATAGCAAAAAATTAATGGGAAAGGTTATACAAATTGCATTTATCATATGTAAACTGCATATCGATGGTCTTATCGTCATCATTATCACCATTATCACATTTTTATCACAATCATCACGTATAATTAAATCAATAGCCTGCTTTGGTGAGCTATGAACTTTCTTTTTGGACAACTTTCGCATGCTTGAAATAATTGGATCAGTGCTTAACAAAAGGAAGTTTAAAATATCTTGATTAGATTTTTTGGGGCTGCGCTTTCTTGAACGAAATTCACTGTATTTTTAAAAATCCTTGTTTCAAGCTTCTTGTGTTTCTTCCGATAGTTGACCAATACATAAACAAGCAGTATCGAAAATTTCCGGTCTGTGTATAAAGTACTTATGCAAAGTGGGGGGCATGTTGTATAATGGATATAATTATATTATTCTAAATTTTTCGTTGTTGATTGCATGCTCACTAGACACTACAATTACCAGCACTTACATTTGCTTTATTGAATTCAAATTCCATCCTGTGATTTCGGAGATCTTTCTGGTTTTTGAAGAAACGCCTCGCTGTATTACCATCGTTTGTGTTCCCAAAACCAGGCATCCCAAAGCTTCTTTCAATTCTTGTTGAATTCTAAGTTTGGTTTCAGAAATTTTTATTTTACCAAACTCCATTCTAGGTTGCCACGTTTTTAGAGATAATTTGTATACAATAAACTCAATCCAGCCATGTAGAATAGATAGACCGAGTTTTCTATATTCACATTCGATCATATCATCAATATTGTTGAAATTTTTACTAGTGGCGCCACATAAATAACACTTTGTTATTTATGTGGCTGACGTAGTCGCAGCCAAAGCATTCCACACATTTCATCAATCATTGTCAAAATTAATTTATCATTCACGTACACAAATTTTCTTTTTCGGCAATCGATACAAGTTGGGTTTCCATTACGAATTCAAACTTTAAGGATATGCAAAATGTAGTAGAAGCCGGACGAGGATTTTGCCAAATTACCTCTTCATCCAAACTAAGCTTGAGAGGCACAATTGTTGTTAAAAATACTGATGAATCGCTAGCAGTGTGGTTTAACAGTGCTTGTAAACTTACTTCATGGAGGTTTCGCTTATTTTAAAGACCTTAACTTCTGGATACGATTTTTTTTCTCTATTTGAATATTTGAATATGATGGAAATGATGTTTGGTATTTTCTCACTGACTAGTGGTTTCTACAAACTTGTATTAAACCTTTTAGCTGTGGTCGGTGACAATTTTGTGAGACTACGCAACGCTTTCGATTCTTCTACACAACCAGTCGTTCTTAACTTGATTTGTGCAGCGTGGAGTAAAACTAGCAACTCTATAGTATTCCTTAAAATCTTTGTTTTTATACCTCTCATAATGTAATATGCAAGGTATATTCATTTCGGTCAGATGTTTGTAACTATTTGAAGGAATCTCCGGAGATATAGAATATTATATATATATCCGTGATCAGCGTCGCTTAAATTTTCAAATTAACCATGTCCGCCCGTCCATCCGTCTGTCTGTCACCTGGCTGATTCGGTCCTTAACTTGAGCAAATATTTAGCTATTTTGATGAAATTTGGCATAAGTAGCCTATGATCCAAAGGTACGGAGGGGATTGATATTGGACATGATCGGTCAATAACCACGCCCACACGATGCATTCAAAGCGACTGACCACGCAATTTTCAAAACTCTTAACTTGCTATAACTCACTTCCAGACGTTATATTAAGCTGAAGTGAGTGGCGAAAATCTCCTCGGTTAGAGGTTGTACGTTGGGTTTGAGACCCGCCACATAAAAAAATTCCCCCAATGAAAAAAACAGATATGCCTCGGATAAGGACTACCGCTTTTGTTGATGACCCCCGCAACGATTTACGGATATGCACCTGGAATGTCCGGTTCCTTTATAGGAAGGGTGCCTCTATCCAGCTGGTTGATGTCATCGAAAAATACAGAGCTGACATCACCGCTCTCCAGGAAATGCGATGGACGGGACAGGGATGCTCCAAAAGAGCGTCCTGTGAAGGCACGAATTAGGATGTGGATTTTTGGTCAGCAAGAGACTACGACATCTTGTCTCACAGTTCACTCCTGTGAACGAACGGCTGGCCACAATCCGCATCAAGGCAAAATTCTTCAACATCAGCCTTATATGTGCCCACGCTCCGACGGATGAGAAGAACAATGTGACCAAGGAGAGCTTCTTTCAGCGCCTCGAAGAAGCTTATGACCGCTGCCCCCGCCACGATATCAAAATCGTGCTTGGCGACTTTAATGCCAGGGTGGGCAAGGAAGGTACCTTTGGTCCAACTGTCGGAAAATTCAGCCTCCACAAGAACACCTCCGATAACGGAATGAGGCTGATCGACTTCGCCGCAGCACGAAACATGGTAATTGGGGGTACCAGATTCCAGCATCTCGACATCCACAAACCGACATGGCTGTCTCCAGATCAATGTGCAAGAAAACAAATTGATCATGTGGTGATTGACGGAAGGCATGCTTCCAGTGTGATGGACGTGAAAGCGATCCTTGTTGCAGCTAAGGTGCGCACACGTTTATGTGTTGCAAATAACAAGAGAAGTCCCATACAGAGAAAGCTCGACGTCAGTAAGCTGCGATCACCAGAGACAGCAGACGCATTTGCCACTCGACTATCGGATCTACTTATGCAGAACACTCCCCCACTAGATGATACATGCGCACGGTGGACAGATATATCCCACTCCATTACTACTGCTGCCGAGGAGGTAATCGGTTATTACCGTCGTTTGAGGAATGAGTGGTATGATCAGGAGTGTCGCGACGCTACCGCAGAGAAAGACGCCGCCTACAGAAAAACCCTGCGTGCAGGCGCAACGCGAGCTGTCAAGGAGCGGTACAGAGAGAAAAGGAGTGCAGAGAGACGTATTTTCAGGCGCAAGAAAAGAGAACAAGAAAGACGCGAGTGTGTTAGTGATTATTTGCTTGACCTATAAGCAACTGTGATATGAAGCCATTCGTTTTTTGTGTAAGGCAACATTCAATATTTAATGCAGTTCTGCGTTACAGCGTTGGATTTTGAGAAAATAACATATAACGCAATTTGGACTCTAACGAACCAGATCAGAGAAATTAAAAGTAACATAATGGACGACTATACCTATAGAATGGAGGTGTATGTACAGAAAACAATAGCCAGATTAAACTTTTGATTCTTTATTTTAAATTACGTTTTCTTTCGATTTATGTGAAAGGATATTCAAAAAGTTTAAGATTTACTTAACGAGACATTTTTATTAGGGATTAGTCTAAATTTGATGCAAAATTGTATTTTTATGTTCAATTTCGTCTCGGTAAACAGTTTTTTTTCGGTTTTAAGTATTTATTCAGATGGAATGTATATAGCAAAAGTTAATTAATCCTGTTTTGCTAAGTAACAATTCAAATAATTGTAATTTGAAAATTCCAAGTCATGGTTTCTATTTAGGGTTTATGCATATTTTGAGTTAATACGTGTTCTTCTCTTCTGTAGCGTGTGATGCTACTACTATTATCAGAAATACTATTATACATAAAGCGATTATATACAAAATACTACAAAATACTACAAAATACTATTAATATACATTTGCTTTTACTACTCTTAGTACTATTAATATTATTTACTAGATATAGATACGGTTGTACTAAAAATTGTCTAAAATCTTACATTTAGTACTATATATAATAGTATTACAATCATTTGTTACCATTACTATTAAATCACTATTATTTACTAGGTGCTACTATAACTACTACTACTACCATCGCCATATGTCTAGCTTTGTGCATTTAACTGTCGGCGTATATACTTGTACAAATATATATAACTGCAGTGCGCATGCGACGCATTTTCATTGCAATTTTGTACATAAATAAGGGTATATGAAAAGGTCTCCCTTATACTTATGTATTATACATACAAGCGCGAGTATACAGAAAGGAGTATGTTGCAATCAACAATTAGCCTATATGCATCTGAGCATATTGACTACGTATCCAAGCACACATTCAATATATTTTATAATATATCACACACAAACGCATCAAAGCTATGAGTATGAGTACACCAAAACGCATGCATTCATTGCATTGGCTGCATACGATTTATTCGTAAGCTTTTTATATGTATGTTTGCTCATGTGTATGTGTACAATGATACAAGTGCAACATCGTTACTCCATTGATATTGATGTCTATATGAATCATATTATTCAAAATCACATCCATATTGTCGTTGTTCAGAGTCCCAGTACCTTTTTTTCAAATAAAAACTAAGACAGCAAAATCCTCCTCATATATAAAGTTGTGTGCATATTGCATGTTATTTTTTTCTGCTTGAAATTTAACTGTATGTCCACTTAGTTGTTGTATTTCTTGTGTTTACATGGCTCTTCTATATCTTATTGACAGAATCATCAGCAACATCATCATTATCATCGTCAGCATCACAATCAGCATCATGATTAACATCTGTACTGCATTACTAGCTTATGAGACATACATAACAAACACGCATATATATACACACATTCCTTGAGTAGTGCCAAGGGGTTAACTTTTCGTTGAAGTGGTTAGATGGATAAGTGTATGGATGGATGGATTCATCACATTTCGTTTAGGAGATTTCTTTTTTATACTTTTTTTTTAAGTTCGTGTGATTTATTTCTTGTCACTTTTCATGTTCCTTTTTGTGACCCAAGTTTGTTGCTTTTTTACAAGGATATTTGCGTACCTCTGCATTACGTATCGTATCAGAATGGTTCAAGAGGTTAGTGATTTTTTTATCTGTTGCAAGTATATGAATATGCTTCTAGAAAACAATATTGGGTTGTACCCATATTATGTACTAATAAGTTTTTGTCAACATCATTATCATCATCATTTGATAATTTGTGGGTATTTTATTTTTAATGAGGATACTGGTAGGAAGATAATAATGGTTATGATGTTGAAGTTATTCCTTTTGAAAACTAAATATACATATGCGACTACTGGGTGTATCATACCAGAACACCAATCTGGAAAAAATCGTTGATATTCTTAGACATTGAAATAATTATAAAAAATACGTTAAATCATAGAAATTAGTTTTATATGAACTTTAATGTATATTCTTAATTGATGAAGGCGGCGAGCCAATTATTTAATTTGACAGTGTACATATACACTTATAATGTTATTTTTCAGCAGGAGTATCTGGAAAAATCGATCTTTTTATTTTCTTACACAGAACTGTACATAATGTAATTCCAAAATATATACTATATATATTGTATTATTGTATTTCCTATAAAATTTTTCTGAAAACCCGAATTCCCAAATTCGTATCATCTTTTCATTGAATTGCTCCTCATAAAATATGTTATAATACATATTAACAATGATCATAGATATTATTGATCAAAATCACGATCTGAATATTTTTTAGTCCCTCTGTCTTTCCATCTCTATTCCTAAACGCATTATAACTGCAGAATTTATAAAGTGATCGAGCTGAAAAATGGACAAGATATTGTATATTCGAAAATGAGCGCAATCGCAGGAAAAGCGCTAACACTTTGTGTATGAAAATATAAAGTAATCAAACCAAAACTTGATGTGCAAAGTTGCAGTAGTTTTACCACCGAAGGATGTATTAGTAAGTGGGAGTAATTGAGTGTAAACTAAAAATGAAACTCGTTTTTCTTATATTTGGAACGAGCTTTATTTAACTAAATATGTTCCGTTGTGATCGAAAATCTTTTGCCATTTCGGGGTAAAGTCATTATTAGGTTTGTGTAGAACATTTTGGTTATCTGAGCGAAAAACAGATTCAAGTGCATTTTGCACGCCTCTATGGAATTTAAATTTACACCATTAAGAGAGTTCTGCAGAGATCGAAACAAATGGTAATCAGAAGGTGCAAGGTTTGGGCTATGTGGTGGATGCATCAAAACTTCCCAGCCAAGCTCTTTCAGTTTTTGCCGGGTCATCAAAGATGTGTGTGGTCTGACGTTGTCATGATGGAACACAACAAATTTTCTGTTGATCTATTCTGGCCGTTTTAATTGAATTGCTTGCTTCAATCTCATTAATTGTTGACATTAGAGATTAGAAACAGTTGATTGACGAGGTTGTAGAATTCCCTTCCAATCCCACCAAAAACACAGGATTACCTTTCTTGGTGTCAAGCCTGGTTTTGTCACCGTTTTCGAAGCTTCACCTCGCTTCGTCCATGATCTTCTCCGCCCATTATTGTCCTACGTGATACAGTTTTCATCGCCCGTAATTATTCGCTTCAGAATTGGCTCGATTTCGTTTCGTTTTAGCAGCGAATCGGTAAAAGAAATTCGGTCCATTAAATTTTTCACTGTTAATTTATGTGGCACCCAAACATCGAGTTTCTTTGTGTATCCAGCTTTCTTTAAATGGTTGATATCTGTTTGGTGATGAAAACCTAGTTCTCTAGTAACGTACACGCTGCTTATGTGCCTTTCTTGCTCAATTTTTTCCATGATTTAATCGACTTTTTAATTGATTGGTCGACAAGAGCGAGGCGCATCTTTAACATCAAAATTATCAGATTAAAAACGAGCAAGCCACTTCGCTGTTGTTCTTCTAGTTACAGCACTGGCTCCATAAACTTCACACATTTTTACAGTAGCCTGCAACGCATTTTTACCTTTTCTGGAATATAATAGAAAAGCAAAATATAACGATAATATTCCGAATTTTCATAGTATAGCTAGTATAGATGCAATTATTATTACCAGACATGTTACATTTTAGATCCACCTACCGAGAATTTATTACCGAATTTTTACGAGCACCAAATATTTCCAAATGCTTATTTTCACTCTGGACCCCCAAAAATATAAAGCTATCGCATATACACTTATAAAATGGACGTAATCATATGAAAATCACACCTCCCTACAATATAAAGGAATGTTGTTTGTTGTGAATAGATGTTTTCATAGTTTACGTGTGAATATAAGAAGCTGTGGAAGTAAAACTTGGCATATAATGTTAGTATGGCCACAGGATGAATACATTATAAAATGAGTGGAATCAGATGATAATGGATTTCGAAAAAAAATTTATTCGAACTCTGTTCAATCATACAACTAAGCGTTGGCAAAAATACATCTCTATAAAAATTAGACTTGGCCGATCTTTTCTTCCGATACTGTGAATTGTATTAAATTTTAACGATATTGGAAGAGACCAATTTATATTAACCAATCTTGAATAGCAGAACTCTTGGGACATCATTTTTTCTGAGCTTTATAAGGACGTATTCAGAAGCTGTTTGATGACAAATTTACACTTGATGAACAAATGCTTTGTCTATCTGAAAGAATAATGCGGTTGTGTTGACAAAACCAAAATCTAATCTGTTTCCTTATGAAGGCTAATTAACTGAACACTGAGTTGCGGTACAGCATTTTAGTTTCAACAAACATTTTCACGAAGTTGGAAATTACAACTTTGCATTACATTAGCATTAAATCGCTTCCCAGAAACCATTTATGTCTAAATCTCATTAAACAATTTTTTTCTCTAAAACCTCAATAAACGTGGAAAAAATTGTTTTAGCGTTGATCTAAAATCTATTGAATTTCTAACATACCTTTGATAGAGAGGAGTTTTTGAGTTCTCGCTGTTTCCCGACACATAGCTTACTTTAGCCATTTGCCATTTGGCAATACTTCAGCCAATAGACTCGAACCGTTGGTGTATGTCGGCATTTTAAACGCTTCAAAAACAATGATTTTAACACTAAACAATTTTTAAATGTGCACTACAGGAATTTCATTATGCCCAAAATCTTATAAACGCACCACTAACAACAGCGAAGAAATATTGATGATGTTCTCTTCTGAATCTATAGTTCGTATTAAATTTGGGTAAAACTAGGAGAGGACTACTAGACGGGTCGTGACATTGCATTTTCGGTATAGAGCTCTTGCAACGTTTTTACGGGAAATTTTTTCTTTCGAAAAAATTGTTAATTTCTTGCTCACATTTGGGAATCATTAGAAAAAATATAGTTTTGTTTTTTGTTAGAAAATTCAGTCCTGGAATCTGGCGCATAGAAGGTTACTACTGCCTGTGACGAGACATATAAAGCAAACAACGAAATACGAGGAAGAAACTGGACGAAGCCCTATTTATATTTACGGCAAAACAAAACTTTTAGCATCCTCTTTTCACAATTTTAGAACTTTCTGTTTATATTTCGTGGACGAGAAAAAAACATTCCTAACTTGAGAGATCGTCGTTTTCCTATTTTTAAATGTAGGTGTTTGCACGTGTGTGGGTGCCGTAGCTCTGTAGTTAGTGTGTTGATCTTCCGACGTGTAGATCGTGCGTTCAATCCCCGGCTGAAGCGCAACTTTCATATCGAAAGGACATTTTTTCGACCGGTACCCACCTGTCGGCGAGCAATTGGCAATCCTTCCGGCTATTTGCTATGAAAAAGCTTCTTAGAAAAAGTGATAATACGAGGTGTGATGTTCAGAGGCGGATAATATAAGTAGGTCTCTTCTAATACTGTCTAAAATTTAACACGCACAACAGTACTGGACGAGAAACTCAGCCAAACTGCACTTTGGGGCCTCTAAGTGCCACATATTTATTTTATTTTTTAGATGTTTGTATGTATGTTTCATATGATCGAATTTCATCACTATTGTGGATGGCACCGAGTTGCTATTGTTTTTGTTGTTGTTATTCTTGTCATTTATGTTCGATATTAATGACACTCTGAATTCTGAATGAGGTTGTTTAGTTTAAGACCACTTCGGTATAGTATTTATTATAACTTAACTTAGCTAAATTAGATGGAAACCGCAGTTGATGTTGTCAATGCAGTCGGCTAAAGATAGACATGACAGAAACTCCTTTTCGTCCTGCGAGAATTTGCAAAATTATGTGGAACATTAAAACGTTACTTTATAGTAAGTACAGGAATACATTGAAACAATTTTTTGAAAAGTTTTTTCTTTTACAAAAAGCTTTCACAGAAACTTTAAGCACCTGAAAATCATTGATCTTAACTTTCAAACAAATGTAAGAGTTAAATGTTTGGTTCCCGAGTTGTACAAATATTACTGACCGCTCTGTCGCTTGGAAAATCTTAGCATGTATTGTGGAGCTGGAAGTTTCAAACGAAACTCTTATAGTAGATGCTAGTAGCCCAGCAATCAACGAAGTAGGTGTTTATTAGAAGAATAGTTCAACAAGTGCGAACTAGTAGCCGGTAGAGATCGGGGTTAGAAATATTTGAAGAAAACGCTGGGGAAGAAGAAATAATTGGAGTCGATTATACATTTCACTGTTCATAGTGTGATTCCTGGGCAATTATGAGATTATTTGTTGGTTTTCAAATGTTTTTAAGTCGATGGGTAAGAACGTTTTAAAAAAATGTTGGTTAGTAAAAACCGATGAGGGTTGGTCATGTAATTTAGTGAAAGTTATTAAAACATCAATTTTGTCGGGGAGATCATAGAAGGGGTATAGACAGGAAAAATTGGGGAATTTGATAGACTCGAAAAAAGTGATTTTACAAATATTATTGCTTTCTTGTACTTAAAAGATAAAACAAATTTTTCATATTACAATGTTCACGTGTTTTCCAACAATTACCTAGTTTTATGTACATAAGTAGACTTATAACTAACAAATACGACAATAGAAAAATTGGTACAAAAAAGAAATAAATCAAATTTTCAAGGTTAATCCTACATATTTTTTTAACAATAGAATTCTTATTGCGATCTTCTTCCGTGTGTTTGTGTGTTTGCATATGCGCGCCAAAAATCTATTTTCTCATCATCCAAGACAATGAAGCGACCAACCAACCAAACAACTATTTTTAAATATACAAACAGGCTATAGTAGCAGACGACCTAAATCCCAACCGGGATATGATGATATGGATGTGTACTCGTAGATACATATATTTACTACATACACTGGTTCGTACACAAGATAAATTCTCACGCAATACAATACAATTCATTACTAAATTGAGTTTGAATTAGACTAGGATGAGAAAGAGAATTGAATGCATTATCCTGGAGAATGGAATATTTCTACATGATATTACTTAATAGGAAAAAAAGCAAAAGAATGAGGAAGTAGTATCAGCACAACTACCTTTTGTCTTTTTCATTCACAAATTGTTGATACTCCATTCATCATCATCATCATCTAACATGGCTTATCCGAGATTGTGCTGATCTAATCAAAATCTAAAATAAAAATCAACATAAAAGCACAAACTGTCAAATCTGTAGGATACTTTGTTTGTTTGTTTGCTGTGAGAATTTAGTTAAGGATAATCGCAAAAACAGTTTTTGTTTCGCATAGAATTAGGTATTACCAAAAAAGTACAGTAGTGCTTTCATCTACTCGATGTGCGTGTGTTTGTGTGCGATTTAATCATTTAAGTGAACTTTGATACGAATGACAATGGATATGGATATGGGATATGGTAAATTATAAAAATTATATTACACCTTGTATGTAATCTGCAAAATTTTCTGATCGAAATCAATAAGGATATAAGAGTATTTCGCACGCACCGTATACATATATATCAGATAAAAGAAATAGGTAATTCAAACCAATAGCGGTTGCTGTAAATTACACTCCATTACAAATAAAGGAATCATTCATTCATGCGATCTCTTAAATTTGGAAATCGCATAAAATTTTTAAGTAAGGAAATACGAAATATAATTCCCTTATTTATATTTGCAACATATTTTCTCGAAAATAGTTTTACTCTTTGAACTTAAGCAAAAAACTACATATATTTCCAATCGATTCACTGATTAGCATCCAATGGCACAAAATATGAATTAAAATTCGGTTTAATCCATATCGAAAAACGACTGAAAAAATCAACAAAAATATAAATTGTAAACAAATAATATATATCAATTTATATGTTGTGTGTAGAGATCGATATTTTCCAAAGAAATGAAGGTATCGATGAGCAATTATAGGAAAATACCGACATTTAAATTTGTTTCCAGTTCTAACTAAGTTGAAATCTGATAGGAATAGTGTAGGTATACCAGGTACGTCGTAGAGCTTGACACAGTTTTTGTGAAGTTCTGTTAGAAAGACAGTCAAAAACTAATCTTTGTGGGGCTGAATTGGCAAATCCGCCAAATCCGTTGTAAGGTCCCAAAATAGGAGAAGCAAAATATTGCAAAAATCGAAGAAGATTTTTTTCCTTTGCTTTGGGAATTTTTCTTGTTTTCCCCAATAATTTATTATGAATTATTCTTAGGGATTCGTAAAATATTGTTTAAACACTATAGGTTAGAGTCAACACTATAAATACTATATTTCAGTTCGGATGCTCTAAAGTCAATGTTTCTTCCTAATTGAAGAAAATTTCCACAAACCCAAAAAATACGGAATTTGTCACATCATTTAGTTCAGCTTCCCCTAAAAAAATGCATACGATTTGCATTATTCTCAAAATCTACAAATACGGAGTTTTTAAATTCGGAAATATGTTTTTTATGGTACGAAAATTAAAACAGTAAAGCAGTATAGATACAAACGACTATATCTTCTGATCTGATGGTTTTTTCATACACTGCAACTGTCTCGTATTATTTTACTAATACAATTGCAATTTCTAATGCTGCGCCTAGTTGTCTCTTCAACTGTCTGTGATTATGAAGAAACTTAATCTAAATTTAGAGCATCTCCCCACGGAAGAAAACGATGATGATAATTTAATTGTGTTTCTTTTTTTACGTATTGTCGTTAATATATTTTAAAGTTCATCAACCACAAACGAAAGGCACATGCTAGACTTTAGACTAGGCGGGTATAGAATGGGGGCTAAAAATGCACAACAGCAATAAACAGCATCAGTTGACTGCCAACGAAATGCCGTTTATGCAATCAAATTGACTTCAGCCAGACACGGCTGATTTCTGGATTTTTGATTTCTTCTATATATCTTTATGATAATTAAAAATGAATTTCTCTCTTTTGAAGTGTAATAAAGCATATTTACATACGTAACATCTTACGATCGTTAAGCGGAACTATGTATTATGTACATGAGGAAATGATTTTGATAATTTTACTCAGCTCTGCTAAGGGTAAAGAACAATGTGAACATGTCATGGAGTTCATGCATCTATTAATAGTTCTGAAATTGATTATGCCTCAATTTTATGAATGAATTACATGTATGGACGTAAGACGTAAAATATGGAGCCAACAAAAATTAGTTCTAATTCTATTCTATTCTGGCATTCTATCAATACAAAATTTAATATGTTTTCGTTAAATACGTATGTCATTCCAAAAGAATGTTATTTTACAATAGTAAGTGGAGTACGCAGTTACTTCAAGCGAAGGATTATGTAAAAATAATAAAAAAGGGGTGTCGTTTGTGATACTGCGTGGTTTTAGTTTCTGATCCCCTACAACTCTAACTAATTTGAGCTCTAACTATATGAGGTCTTTAACACTAACCAGGAGCATACTCGTGTAACTATCCGGCCTGTGAAAATCCAGATTCGGTAGCACTCTGCACTTGCAGTGGACTGTTGCACAAATGCACATCAGTGAACGATTGTCCTTCCGTAATCCGCGTTAGGTGAGACCAATACCATTTTTCGGAAATGTGTACCAGAAGTACCCCAGAGATTGCTCTAGTTACGACCTACACATACAAACACAAACAAACGAAGTACTAGCAGTACCAACTGTAAGTTGGTACTTACATATCTTTGGAATAATTTACAATACAGTGTTAAACTTTGGTGTTGAGACTTTTTGATCAAGTCATATTGGAAGGAAAATGTTAGTTCCAAAAGTGTGAGTGAAATTTTTTATATAATCTCTATACAATTATAGGTGCATCCCTGGAACTATTACATTTAGTGTACGATATTGAAAATTGACTGAAGGATAATGATGACGTCGTGTTATATGAAAAATGTGATTTGGATTAAAAAAAATGGATACGGCATCTTCTATATATCTGAAATGCCGTTATGGGTATGGAACTAGTTTCTGTACAGTATTGCAATTTAGTACAGTAATGGTGGTTGATGATGTAAAGTGTTTGGAATACTTTATGGAAGTAAAATAAAAATATACATAATATGTGGAAGAAAAATATAACATTTTTGCTTAAAATTCGTAAAATTATTAAAAAGTATATACAAGTATGTAATATACTGCAACGATTTGAATTTATATTCATTTAACTCTAGTAACTAATTTTTGATGTGGTTCTATAATAAAGCTATATTTTTGTAAAATTAAATCAAAATAAAAACGGTTAGCTATATTTTTACAACATGTATATCAATATCTAAAAGACATTCAATTGCAACATAAAAGGACAATTTATTTTCCTAGGAAATTATAGTTGCATGCTGAAGAAGATTTTAAAAGAATTCTTATATTAACAGATTGAGGTACTTACATTGAGTGAGTATTATGGAAGTTACTATACAGTTGTATAGTAACTTATAAATATTCCTGTGTCTGTTCGTAATAATATTCCTGTGGTGGTGACTTTTGATTTAGGTTACAATTAGTTGGCATAATTTTAATCACAATAAATTTTATATATATATATATATATATATATATATATATATATATATATATATATATATATATATATATATATATTTATATTTATATATATATATATATATATATATATATATATTTATATATATATATATATATATATATATATATATATATATATATATATATATTTATTTATTTATATATATTTATATATATATATATATATATATATATATATATATATATATACATACATATATATGTATATATGTATATGTATATATACAAATTTATGTAAGTATATAAAAATTGATGTAGGTAGGATGTATGTATATGTTTTGGGAAAGGCTGCTTATATTTATTTGAAATTTTAATTCACATGCGCTAGCACACTGAAACCGTTGTTGTTTTTATTTTATACTCTTTTTATCCTCTTTTTGGCTTTATACATATATGTGTATATATTTGCTTCACCTTTAAATTATGTCTTACTGCATGTATACAAGATATTTATATGAAAACTGAATCAAAATTGAAATTTATTGATTTTGATTTTTTTGTTTTTTCGTTTTTACTTTTTATTGCTGGTAGACCCTTTTACTTAGATGATTGACTGCACATTATTATGTATGTATGTTTGAATGTATGGATGAATAAAATACCACAAAAATGATATTTGACTATTTAGAAAACCGCTTATATGTATATACACACGCGTAATAGGATGATTATTGCATAGGGGCACAAACATTTAGAAAAATATCTGCATACATATGGAGGGTCACGCGGGTAAAATAAGCTCAACTGTAGAAAGTGCACATGTGTATATACACTGAAATATGGATATATGATATGTGTAGGTATGTGGGATATATTTTGGGGTATCCTACAATATGTTGTTCTTGCTTTTTTTTCGGAAACACAAGAAAATTACTTTTTCCCCAATATTTTTTGAACGAAAACACACTAAATATATATTATTTCAGCAATTAATTTCTTTTTTTTATCAAAATTATATTTTGAATCATGTTTTCTTATTTCTTCCTTTTTCGTTTGGCTTTTTTTTTTGTTAATTTGAGGTTATGTTGTACTATATGTACAGACACTTTCGCAATATGCACTATTTTAAATTTAATTTTTTGAAATTAAATTTTAATTTTTTCAAAAATTGATTTGAATATAATATTCACATCTTTTCTCAAATATTTGTTTATGTTTTCTTACTTTAATTTTTACAAATAAAAATGCTTCACAGAAAATACACGCACTATAAAATTATTTTTTTGTTGCGTTGGGATTCGTTTGAAAATGAAATTCGTTTATCGTTCTTCGTTCGTTCGTCGGCCGGTTAGGTTGGCTTTGATATTTTCTTGTTCTTTGGCTTCTTTTCTTTTATGCTACACTATTGTCTTCTTGTTTTTCTTCCTTTGCTTCTTCGAAGTGAAAAAGTAAAAGCAAAATGGCTGTTTTTGACTTCCACAAAGATGACAACGACTACAACGACGATGATGACGTTGATGACCGCAACGGTAGCTGCGACATGACAATGACAATGGAGACGACAGCGGCAACGACGATAGCGATTACGACGACGACGACGTAAACTACAACTATAACTACTTCGATGGCTATGCAAAGACAAAAACTCGTTGTTGTTGTTGCCTTCTAATGACGATGAAGACGACGCCGATGATGATAATATGTAAGTATACGTACGATTTAGTAGACTCTTGCTAGCTAAATATGCTTGATATATTTTATGTAGTATGTATGAGTAGTTCTATACGCCTATGTGTGCGTAAACCTGCGATAGCGATATGATGCGGTACAATGACTACAAAACTCTACGTTACGACGTTTCGTTGGTAAATGATGTGAAATATTTTACAACAACAACAACAACGACAGCAGCAACACCAGTGTCGACAAACGATAACACTGTTATAGCTCTTGCTGCTTTTCTATTATGTACCTACAGTGGTGGCCACGAATTTAGCACGTTTTTTTTATAAGGAGCAAAATATGTATATTCTTCATTTGTTAATTTCTAGGGAAGAAGTTTTTTTTTTATAAAAATAAACTTCACAATGTGCCACATTTGGTCGTACTTGTCATCAAATAATAAACTTGAACGATATCGATATCTTTCCAGAAGTTTTTTTTCTATCACAAAAACTTTTTATTAAAAAAAAAAACTTTTTATAAAAAAAAACAACTTCTGGAAAGATATCAATATCGTTCGATATCGTCCAAGCTTAGTATTTGAAGACAGGTACGACCAATTGTGGCACTTTGGAG
Source organism: Megamerina dolium (assembly GCA_963854835.1). NCBI lineage: Eukaryota > Metazoa > Arthropoda > Insecta > Diptera > Megamerinidae > Megamerina > Megamerina dolium. The sequence goes on from OY978527.1 coordinate 20,764,025, forward strand.
CCATTATTGCCAGTTATTTATTATTATTATTTTTTATTTTAAAAGAAATTATACAAAAGAAGTAAATTCTGAATTATAGAAGTTTTTAAATTGATCAGAGTTTTAGATATATAAAATTTCAATATTTTTATTGATTTTTTCGACACTTCGACCTTAACTCATATTAGTAAGAACAGCGAACAATTAAATAGTTAAAAATTTGTATTATTTGAAAATTCTGGACACAAGAACACAAAAGTGATTTTTTTTAAACAGCGACTAGAAAAATCGACTCCAATCTTGCTAATTTGCTGTGTGATTAATTCGTACCCACCACTGTACGAGTATATGTGAGGAAAATGCTACACGCTGTTGTTCTTGTTGGAAAATTTATTCCGTTTTGAATCAATACGTGTTTGTGTGCGGTTGGTGGAAAACTCAAGCAACAACACAAAAACACTCTACACAAGCATATATCGGTTGATTTGTCTTCCATGTATATACGCGCTGGAAGAGTAAGAGACTTAATCGAAAGAGAGGAGAGAGTGAGAGAAAGTTAACCTAAGAGGCGTCATACATGTTAACATAATAAATATGTATATACTTTCTATGTATTCATATGTACTCCTACATATACGTGTATCTATTTATAAGAGAGCACGAGAGAGCTTGATAGTTGCGAGTGTGTGCTTCTGTGATTGCGTGCGTGCATGTGTGTGGGTAGAGTAGGAGGTGTGCTTGTTCATGTATTGTGAGCGTAGGCACTATATACACTTTAATTTGGTCGGTATTCATTCAAAAGCACAACAACAATAGAAGCATCGCAAAAGCCATTGTATATACGAGATGGTTGGTACATAGCAATAACAAACAGCTTTAGATAAAACAAAACGTATGTGAAAAGTCTCCACAAAAACAGATAAAAAGAACTTGTATATACATATATACATACGTACGTGTTGTATTAAATTGTAGATATTTTCTCAAATATGGCTGTATGTAGATATGAATGGGTACGCCATTCGAGTATGTATAAGTGTGCGAAATTGCGTATGAATATTTGTGTATTCATGCTATTCTACTTGAGTATCCTTGAGTATTGTATCCTTGAAATCATAGTAAAGCTCTGATATACACGATACGTTACGTCTTGGTAACATTTTTTGTAAGATTTTGTTGTTACTGTTGATCATTTATATTCATTACGAATATAACTGTATATTTTTGATATATCAAAATTTAAATAGTTATTGATAATAAAATAATTTTCGATGACGGTTTTCAAAGGATCTTATCGGAAATGACATTTCACAAATATTTCAATATATTGGTAGGTCCGCGGACAATAACCCATTGTGGAATCATTAAGTTTTTAATGACTTAAAGTCTGCACTTCCATAGTTTCCGCCTGTTATGGGTGAAATTTGCTTCATTTTTCCAAATTTGATGTGTTTTATTTGGACGAGATCAAATCGTAACTCTAAGTTGAGACTAAATGCACTCAATTTATGACATCAATTCATCACAAAATTCCTATCTCCATCCTCACATTTCTCATGCGAAAATATAAAGCTATTCAACTAAAATCTGGTATATTATGAAATTATTACTGCAATAATAAAATCGACGTCTACTTCCCATACAAAAGTATATATTTGAATGTATGTTTTCGCACTTTGCGTGCGAATAGATTAAGCTATCTAACTCAAACTTAGTACATAAAGTCATTCTGATCACAGGGTACTACAAATTGGGCGGTGTTGGATGAAAACTGTGCCTACCGGCCATACATGTTGTTAAATGTAAAACTCGATGCATAATACATGTTGCTAAATGTAAAACTCGATGCATAATATATGTCCAAATATGTTGACATACTTTGTTTATGAAAATGTAACGGTGTCATGCTCATAATGTGACTATATTTATTAGTAACAATATATTTTTAGAAAGGCTGTAATATCTACTTCCATGTGATTTAAAATAAACTGCATAAATTTGCATCCAATTTGTGAATTTTTACATTTTTCAGTATCAATTACGATTAAAATCTCTGAAATTGATCAATTTTGTATCGACGAAAATAGAGATAATGCTGCTGTTGGCCTTTTCATTGGAAAATATTTTGACTAAACAGCCATACCTAAACAATAGGGAGTTAAATAATTTCGTGTTTTATTTCACTCCCTATTGAAACAATAAGTGAGACAGGTTCTATTTTAAGTTATGATTTTGATGGAGCATCATCATTTGGCGCAATAGTTTATTGTGAGCTTTAGCCTGCCGAACAAATCGCATCCATGTTACTCGGTCTCTTGCCATATCTTTCCAGTTTTCCAGTTCTTAGTTTAATTCATCTATCCATCTTGATTTTGGCCTTCCTCTTGCTTTGTGATCTCGAATCGTCCATTCTAGCTATCTTATGCGTTGCGCTATAATAAATCTCATCAAGTTTTCGCCTTGAATTAGTTGATCAAGCTCGTCATTCCATCTTATTCCCCATTCGTCATGTCCAATTTTAACTGCGCCTGATTTTTCGGAGAATTTTTCTTTCGAAAATCATAAATTTTGTTTTGTCTTTTTCGCTCACATTCCAAGTCTCAGGTCCATAGCACAAGACAGGTCGTAACACTTATATAGTGCTAGTTTGCAGGATCTGTTAAGAAATGTTAATTTGAAGAGTTTTATGAGTGATGCGAATGATCTATTAGCTGCTTCTTTCGTCACTAGTAATTCTCATGTCTTGTCTGCTGTTTGTTTGTAGCCAAGATATGTAAATGTGATAACTATTTCAAATTCATATTTTCCAAGCTTAATTGTTTTCTATGTTTGTCTGGTTTTCGCTCTGGACATAAGCATATAGCATTTGATCTATTCTTCACTGATTTCTAGTCCAATCTTTGCTGATGATTTTCTTAGAGAAAGTGGTTAAGAGCGCGTTTTATTTTTACTTGCTATGGCAATGTCGTCAGCGTATGCATATATTTAAATGGTTCTATTTAATATATGTCGAGTTCGTCTGGCGTCGCATACTTCATCTATTGCGTGGCACAATAATAAATTTAAAATTTTAATGGATAACCGGGACATTATTTAGCTTAATCGGACTCCTTTTGCGACCACTAAAAGTCGAATTTGTTAAAGAAAGCAAAAAGCGCATTATAAATGAAAGTAAGAGTTTACGCAAGGATATGTCTAAGTTGAAACCTTCTGAATATATTTTTAACGACGATAGAAAAATTGCTAATAAAGGTTTTAAACGTTTTAACTGGAACGAAATCATCAGCGCCTTGTGCAATATGCGGAGCAACTCTGAAGCAATTTAAGACAACAAACGATTTAAATTCAAACGTTTTTGAACCAAAGCGAAAAATATTAAAATATATTAAGTTCACTGCATGAATGGATACAATGCATTGAGTTTCATTGAGCTTATATAAAGGATTTAAGAAAATGGCAAAATAGAAATGAGAAATAAAAAGAAATGTCATAGAAATGCAAAACCAGAAGTTGTATTTGTGTTTCTTGGATTTTTAGCTGGGGATGCATCGTAAGAAGGATCGTATCGCACATGCTAGAAAGCTTGAATTAAATTATCATTCTTACGATTCTGATGAAAATGTTCAAATTCCCACAGATTTATCATTTGAATTAGATATTGCTGAGACATTAGGAAACGTCGATGATAAATATTTAAGTAATATCTATTTCAAATTTTTCTACAGGGATTTATTTCTTGCGTTATTATTGTTATTAACATGACTGTCCTTACATATGGCACCGAAGCTAGGAAAATTTCCATCTCATATGAGAGAATGCTTGGAGTGTTTGTAAACATGCCAATTTTTTATGTGAACTCTTTTATAATCATAAGAAGCAAATAGATACATTTTCTTCGCTTTGTAAGGGCTACCTAATTTTTTGATGCAAAAAGTGGCCTTCTGGACAATAATGCAGTGCTGTAGTGGCAGTTTTAGATTCAGCAAACCAGATCTACAGCTATCATAAATAATGATATAATATAATTTAGTGATGCCTCATTAATCTAATAATTCAGATAAATCAACTAAGAATGACTTCTAATGATACCTCATGTACATAAATCTTAAATTTCCATTATAATTTGTCGGAAATCAATTCATTTCTTCAATTCCTTGTCGATCAAATAGAAAAATTCGATTTCAAGCAAATTAAGTGAGTAACTCGTTCTAAGTGAGTTATCTGTACTTCATACCGTTGAGTTCGTCATATTCGCGTGTGATAAGCATTTGAGAAGAAATAGTAAAATAGCAAATAGTATAGAAATGAAAAGTAGATTCACACGAGCATGCCTACTTAAACACATACATATACACGTGCTTACATTCGACCATGCCATAAAACTACCCTCATACTACACATACACTTCATCCATACACGCATTTTATATAATAAAAATAACCTTGCTTTCTATCGGTCTATTCACCCCAAAAACCAAAACAAGAAAAAATTTTGAAATTCTTGTTATATTTTTTTTTTGGCAGGAATAAAAATAGTACTATACCAATAGCATTATCCTATATCGTGCCATTGCGGTAGCAGTAGAAACAGCAGCAGCAGTAGAAACAGCAGCAGCAGTAGAAACAGCAGCAGCAGCAGCAGCAGCATAAGCTAGAATAGATGCGACTAGCAACATTATTTTTTCCACAAATTTTCAACCCTCAATGTGCGTAAAATAGAAACGCATGGTCTCATGTGTGTATCTGTGTAGGTTTTGATGAATGTGTATGTATGTAAAGGGTCCTGTTTCTGACTATGTATTCCAATATTTTATATATTTGTATATCCACCCAAGTTACACATAATGTTTGCCCTTTCATTTTTCGCTACAACTAATAGCTCCTTTTCCATTCTTCATTCGCCCATCCATTATTAAAATAACGGCATAAGCTGTTTACTGTCGGCGTTCATATTTTACTGATCTATGTCTGTTTATCTGCCAGTGAGTTAGTATCCGATATGAGAATAATGCATTAATATTCTTTAGTCTTTATTCTTTTACTTACACATACGCACACACACACACAAACACACACACACACACACACACACACACATATATATATATATATATATATATATATATATATATATATATATATCATATATGTATATCACATTCAATTACTTTCACATGCATATATACAATATACATATATGGTCTGCACTTTCACGTAATAATTATATTCGTCCCATGCAGCTGTTAAGTGCTACTCGTTCTTTTCGAAGGGCTAGAAAATGTTAATTGTTTTGTAGTTTTTATTGTTTTTACTATTTACTGTTATTATTATTATTATTATTATTATTATTATAATTAATATTATTACTGATATTTTATTGCGAATAAATATTGGATGGTCTGGCAAATGGACTGTTATTATATTGAATAGAGACGTATTGCAGACAAAGTTTAATAGACAAACAAATATGGTGGACAAAACTCACACCGACAGGGGAATAGTTACACAAACGATGAAGGCGATTAAAAGGCTTCTATATCAAAAACAGGACATAAACGACAGAAATCCGGTGAAACGAGCAAGTTTCAAAACTGAGCCGAATCTGCCTACGCTCTATACGCATTCTAACAAGGTCCAGACGTAGAGAAAACTTCAATAAAAAGAATATAGGAACGCAAAGGCAAAACTCAAGTCTACTATTCTCCGCAACAAAAGTGAGATGTGGACAGAACTATGCAAGAACGTAAACAAAGAACTCTGGTGATTGGGGTATAAAATCGTTGTGAAGAAACTAGGCAGCAAAGTTATGACAAATTATGATAAATGGACAACAGCATGAAATAGTCGGATATGATAGAAGCCTTAGAACAACGTTACCGGATACCTGTAGATATGAGTAGTATTATACGCAGCTATTTATGTGACCGCGTACTCACCTGAAATACATACGCAGGACAAAAGATGAAAAAAAATAACTGTTGGTGCAGCTCAAGGTTCAACCGTTGATGATACGAACGCAAGAGTTGTTAAATTTGCACGGACTACAGTTAGCAATGCAGAAAACTGAACATAACGGGACGATATGTCCCTTCGGAAGTCAATGTGCATAAACGACGAACAAATAACTACGCAGAAGGTGGTTAAATATATACCAGTTAGATTAGAGTGATTTTTCACTTATACACAATTGCAACATGCTTCGGACAAAGCCGTTAAAGTTCAATGAGTGTGAATCAATTCAATTCAATTCAATCAAACGAAATGCAGACGAAAATTTATATCAGCTATACAAAGGACTATGGCCCTACGAATATGTGCCTATCGCACAGTATCGTATAGTGCGGTGCTGGCGATAGCGGGAGTAACACCAATTGATTTGTTAGCAAAAGAGCGAAATAATATATGCTTTCTTAAAAAATCTGGAGGCTTTACACCACAAGCTGAAAAGCAAATAAGAGAGCAGACAATGCACACCAATCTAAACACGGCAATTTTTCCAAATAAGTCTCAGAATGTGCAAGAGAGCACTTGCAAGATGTTTATACGATCATACAGAAGAAGGCGATGCAGAACATACTTTCTTCACAATAAAATCTATATTCGAACTTAATTTGCAACCCGCTTATATTTCTTTGCAGATATTATATTAGTTTAATGCAAAATTGAAAATTATAGCAAATGCACTGTTAAATGAAACTAAAAACTGTGGTTAGAATAAACGCTAAAATAAAACGATTTGAATCCTCCTTTGTGATACTCTTGGATTTTGCTGCGGTTTTTAGGTTCGATTGAAGGGAAATTGATGATTTAATTAAATGCTCATTTAAGAAAAACAAAATTATGATTGAAATACTCTATGCTGGTTTATACAGATAACGTGGTACTTGTGGCATTGGAAAAATATTGAAATACACTCACTGAAGTGATGAACTATACCTTATTTATCCTGTTCAAACTGTTGGGTTTCAAACTCTCGTCTTGCCATCAACCCTACCAATACTAAGCTGGTCTTCTTTATTAGGAAGCATAGAATACCTATTTTTACCTTACCTTGAATTGGGAGAACTAGCCTAAAGCTTACTCAACAGGAGAAGTACTTGGGTATAACTTTAGATAGAAAACTTAGTTGGAAACCAAACACGGAGGAAAGAGTGCATAAAGCAACAGTAACACTCTATTGATGGGGGAGAAGTTCTACAATCGTATCATGGCTGCGGTGCTAACAAATGCGCTGTAACAACCGCCCCCTCTAAAGAACTCTACTGCTTTTGCATTTACTCCCTGTGCATATCAGCATTTAGGATGAACATAGCTTCACGCTGGACTTAACCAAAATACGGACATTCAAGGATCATCGACTACGCCATTTCCATACCATGTTTTGAGAATAGATCCTCAACCCACATTCCTTCAAGGGAAGAATGGAATAGGGGTAATGTTATGAAATTGGAGTTCACTCGGTATAATTGTACATAGACAGCTCCGAATTGGGGGAAAGATAGGAGGTGGCATCTTTTCTGATTTCTTACGCATTCAGCTTAATTTCCGATTACCCGACTTTTGTTGTGTTTTTCAAGCCGAGATTATGGCAATAAAGGACGCGCAATGTGGCTTGGCTGTAATACAGTATCTTTCAACGTTATTTACACCGATAGTCAAGCCACGAGTAAATCTCTCGTAGGAACGTTCGACAAATCGGCAATTGCACTTAAATGCCTCTCAGCCCTTAACAAGCTAGCGGAGCACTACAATATACACATTGTATGTATACCGGCGCATAGGGACATTCCAGGGAATTGTGAGACAGATGAACTATTGAGATTGGGCACTAGGTTCCCAGAGATCTGTCCATCTCATCAAGCAGGGATTCCGCTTGCAACATGCAACCTTTTCGTCACACAACATTTTCTTATTATAGCCAACAGAAGATGACGAGATGAGAGATCTTGTGTGACCATTAGAAAAATCTGACCAACTCTTGACAATAACAGAACTCTCTCTCTGTTGTCAATGAGTAGGAAAGCTATTAGCAATTAGCCCGTACTCAAGGGCCACTGGCTTGTGGGTAGTTATGCTTCCAGGCTTGGTTTACCGTCTTTTAAATATTATCTTCTTGTGTCTGAAAACAAGCCATAGTTTTTGTCTTTATATCGCTCTTTAATGACTCCAGAAGCATTTGACTCCTGGGTATTTCTATAGGCGTATCTCCTCGGCAGCAGCACTCATGGAATTTCATAATGTCATTAGAGTCCAATATGCACCGCGACTATGCCATGTGTGGGATACATGTGACCACTATGCTGATGTCAATCCTGACATCAATCTTTCTCTGGTTATACCCTCCATTCAAAAAGGATCAACTGTTTAGTGTGATTGTGTTTCCGTTTATAACACTCAAAAGGAGAGGTGTCATGTATGGAAAAGAATATACTTATATTACACAGCCGATAATACTTAAAATAAAGAAATCATAAGGTCCTATGGGTCCGATTTACTAATATCTTACTGTCTGTCCATCCACTTCCACAATAAATGAAGTATGATAATTATTCGCTTGTAAATTGGTAGGTATAATATAAACGACAAATGTATGAGTTCGTCTCAAATATCATTCATTGAAAACATTTTGATCATAAATATAATGCTAATGTTCTGAAACTCATTATATACCGAACATATTTGTTTTGATTAAATCTCCCATACAGAAATGTGTCTTCGAAAGTATGTTCTCACACTTCGAGTACGAAAATTTAAAGTTATCAACCTTAAACTCGTTAAATATGATTATATTTACTAGTTGATACATAAGTATGAGCATAAACGCCATCAAATGAAAATCACGCCTATCTCTCATAAAAAAGTTTGCTCCCACTTAAATGATATATATGAAAAGAAATTTCATACATATTTGCCAATTAATGAAATAGATTGGACAGAATGGGATGACAACTATGCTCAACTCCCATTGAAAAAAATATTTTCATACTTTGAGCTCCAAAGTTATAGGGCTGAAAAATAGTGGATTCTAATAAATTTACTAATGTACGGAAAATTGGAAAATGGGCTCAATCACATAAAAACTACGCTTACCGCTTGTACAAAAGTATGTTTCCCTGTGTATGCATGAAAATGGGAAGCTTATGAGCTTAAACTTGCTACACATCAATATGTTTGCTAATAAATGGAAGATTTTGAGATTCGGCGTTACAGGTGAAATCCACGCCTACCTCCCAAATAGAAGAATGTTTGCAAATGCGTATTTGTAGATTTTTTGCACAAAAAACATGGAACTGAAACTCAGTGCTTATGATTATATTTACCAACGGACGAGCAATTTTAAAAATGCACCTAATCTAATTAAAACCACGAATACCTCACATGTTTTATTTTCACCAAAGTGAAATTTAGATATTTTCTTTACAATTTGGTTACATCCGGGGAGTGCTTCGATCGATTTTGACACCAGGGATCGATCCCAGATACCACACATTCAAAACATGTCATCTATCAATCACCACGTAATGTATTTAATTTCTAGTTCCCTGATCTAGGGACAGCCACGTTGCTTTATAGATATCACTATGTTCGAATCTGGTATTATTAATTAACATGTTGCGAAGAAGTCAATCAGCTTTATTACGTTATTGTAGGTGATAAAAACTAAAAATATGTTAATCACCATCAAAGGAATTCATACATATTTCGACAGAAAGAGATAAATATCCCGCGTTGGAAATCATTTAATCATACTCATATTATATGTACGAGTGCATATAATAAAAGGGATCCCTATACAGTATTGCATTATTATCAATAAATAAAATCTGCATGCAACACTTGGCATATATAACGTCAACGCGAACTAAAGACACTTGTATTTTCATATAGAATAATCATCATTTTCACCAGTCGTATATACTCCCTCTGCAATTTGATCCTTGGCGCATGCGCATGTATATTTTTATTATTGTTATTCATTACTTTCCTTCTTCTTCTTCTTCGTCTTCTTTGTATTTGCTTCTTTTGTCTGATGTGTATATGGTACTTATATATATCGTATGTGGTGTATAATCTTTATTTTCACCTTCATCGAAGTCAGAGAACAAGCAGCTTACTCACTTACGGATATCTTGAGATATGCAATATATAATACATTATAATACAATAGGAACGCAATGCAATGCTTGTCATTTTTTTCTTGTTAAAAGTGCAATGCGCATGCTCAACTATATGCCAACATAAACACATACGCTGTAACGCACACGTATGAGACAACAATAATGCATTGTTATGTATGGCGTACAAAGATCTTACCATCTTGTCATCTTTTGCACATGTGTGATTGCAGCTTAATGGCCTTGCTGCACTTTAGGGTGAATCATGGAGCAGTAACAACAACAACATCAACAAAATTACAATAAAACAAAAACATACTGATATAAGGATGGTGTCATTGAAGCATCATTATCAACAGCAACAGCAGCAGCAGCACCAAGCACCAAGAGTGGCATCAGCAAAACAATAGCACCATTATTAGCGCGCCTTTTTACATAAAACAGTTTTTATTTTTTTTTTCTCTACCTTTTTCTCTTTTTTTTTAAATTAATTTTCGTTGCATTTTAGCTGCGCTTTTGTTATTTTGGCACGCGATATGTGTATTTTTGGGTGATGAGATAATTATGATAATGAAATATATGCGAATTGCGCTTTTTCTTCTTCTTCGTCGTATTATTTTATGCCGTTGCTGTTGTTGTTATTTTAATATTGCATGATCCACTTTTTTTAGTTATAGGTAAATTCTGGTTACATTATTTTCGCATCCTTGCATTTGTTTTTCCTCTCATTTGTTTTGTCTCACTGCTAGAAATGAATAATGAATACAAATATTTATAAAAAAAGCAAGAGTTCATTAAGTCGCTAATGATAGAAAAACTGTCATCTCCATATATGTAAGTAGGGCCTGTAGTTTAACTATATCAAAGAGTTCTTAATTTAGTGTTAACGATCTACAAAATAAAGTAGAAAAAGTAACATGGTGTGTCCGAGATATTGTTAAAACACCCGTATGTCTTAAAAATTACATCATTCATGTAGGTTCCACGCCTTTGGACATTATCACTTTCCTATAAGTACAGGAAAGTGATAGTTTCCTATACAAATATACATAAGTCTGTAGGTCCTTGTGTATATTTGTGTTACTGATGTACCAAGAAGCTCGGCAAAGACGTCTAAGGATTCTAGATTGAAAACGCTGAATTTTCTCAATATTAGAGTTTGAAGAAGTGCCCCAAAGCTGAATGCCGTAGCTCCAAATTGGCTTGATGGTGGTCTTGAATATAAGCATTTTATTATGAAGTGACAATTTTTTCAACCAATGAAGTTTGGCTGCTTTTAATTTAGCATGCGATTGCTTTGTTTCATGTGCTTCTTCCAGGTTAGCCTTCTATCGAGATGAAAGCCTAGATAGGTCACTTCGTTTTTTTGTGGTATTTTTTACCATTAATTTGTAGTTGAGGACATGTTTTTCTGATGAGAGTCATATGGACGCATTTTGATTCGTTGATTCTAATACGCCATGTCTCCAGCCACTGTGTACTCTTTTTAAGTGACTTTGCAGTTTTTCTGACGCTTTACTGGGATTATAATCGACGCTCAAGATTGCTGTATCGTCTGCAAATATTGATGTGAAAAGATTGCCATTTGTTGGTAGATCTAAGGTGTAGATTAGATATAAAAAGGGACCTAAGACGCTTCCTTGCGGAACCCCAGCCATTATCGTACGTGTTGGAGTTAAATACGATCTTTGTTTAACCATAAATTTTCTATTCAACAGATAGCTCTTTAATATTTTGCAAATGTTATTAGGAAAGAGACAACCGATTTTGTGAAGTAAGCCATCATGCCAAACCTTATCAAAAGCTTGTGCGACGTCCAGAAATACTGCTGAGCAGTACTGCTTTACTTCGAACGCTTTTGTAATGTTTGATACTATTCTGTGAACTTGTTCTACTGTACCATGTTTTGCTCTGAATTCAAATTGATGCAACGGTATAATGTTATTTGCTTCAACAATTGACTGTATTTTCAACATTAATAGTTTTTCAAACGCTTTGGATAGGATAGGCAGCAGGCTAATAGGCCTGTACGACGATACATTAGTTGAGTCTTATCCAGGTTTTGCAATCATAATTATTGGGAAAATTTTCCATGCTGAGGCGTGGTATTGCATTCATTATGTGTAACAGCTGTTTTACCCTGCAGCTTTTTTGACGTTTAGTTCATTTATGATTTTATTAAGTTCCTTTAAAGAAAATCACACTAAGGTAGTAGAGCTGTTATTGGTCATGATTGGTTATCCTCCATCTCTTGTAGATTCATTTGGTTTGAAAACGCCTTCCAAGTGATTTGCAAATGCTTCTGCTTTATCTTGATCGCTTCTTGCCCATGATCTATCTGGCATTCGTATTGGAGCCTCTCTTATTATCGGACACTTTACACATTTGACTGCTTTCCACAGAGAATAATCTGTATCTTTTGTTGCAGCAAGAATACTAATATATACATTTAAACGTCTCTCTTCGGCTTCTTTTAAGTGTTTTAGTGCAGTCTGCCAATTTTTGTTTTAGGTTTGGTGATATATGCTGCTGCCATTTTAATTAATTCCTCAATATCGGCATTTGTATGCTTTTTATAATCTTGGAATTTATTTTGAGGTATTGCAATTTTAGCAGCTTCATGAGCCAACTTGGTGAAATTTTCAACTGCACTGTCGACTTGCTTTACTGTCTTAAGAGATATTTTAAGGCTAATGTGAGAACTAATATATTTTTTATAATTTAGCCAATTAGTGAATTTGTTTGTAAGATACTGGCTTGATTCACTGAAACTAACTAAAACATTTAGTTAAAAGAACGATGAGAATGATCGGATGAAAGTTTAAAGGATGGCCATGCCTTTAAATGGGTTCTTTTTAGACTTTTAGTTACTGCAAAGTCAATAAGATCCGGTACTTTTCTAGGATCCGAAGGCCAGTAAGTAGGTTGGCCGGTAGATATGGCATCATATCCGTTGCTTGATATTGTCGAGAAAAGACGTCTACCTTTTGGAGATATAAGCCTGGAACCCCAATAAGTGTGCTTGGCGTTATAGTACCCCGCCGCGATAAACGTATGCTCTAAAGTTGCAAAAAATTCAGAAAATTGTGATTCTGTAATATTATGTCTAGGAGGACAATAAACAGAAGATATTGTTAATTTTTGGGTACTTGTTTCTATACAAATAGAGGTGGAATGAATATATTCTTTGCAAAATTCTTCTAATGCATAATGTTTTATTCTATTTTTGATGAGGATAGCTGTCCCTCCTCTTGCCTTATTTTCAGGGCGTTTGGCATCATAAAGCGTAAACCCATTTATTGAAAAATTATTAAATTTTGTAAAGTGAGTTTCTGAAACAAGCATTACATCAACTCGATTTTTATGGAGAAATACTTCCAGTTCATTTTTATGTTGGCTTAACCCATTCGCATTCCAAAAACATAACTTCAGTTCATTCATTGTTTTGACAGAATTGTTTGAAGGAGCATGGACTGATTTTTCATTAGCTCTTGCATAATGCCTTGCATTGAATTCATAAAATGTGTCATTAACTGGACCAGATTATTTACAGAATTTTCAAGAGTGTTTGGAACACTATCTTGATTAACTTGAACTGGAGGAGTAGTCCCCTTTAAAATGTTTGCATAAGATGTTGGCATAACATGAGTAGTATTTGTAGCATTTTGAGGAGGAGGAGCAGATACATGCTCTATTTGAGGAGCATTAACCATTGATGGGTTGCGAGGTCTTACTTGGGAAGTGTCATTTCCACCGCAGTTACTACATTTTTTAACAGAAGAATCTTCTTTGTTAACAATACATTTGGAGGTGGGATAAAAGTCATAAGATAAGATTTTGTGTGCCTATACTCTTGGCAGTTAGCACCTTGTATTGGACCCGATCTTTTATGAGGTTCTTCCACCGAAATTCTTCGGTGAATTAAATATTTTATATTATATATTGGGTGAAGAAAGTAAACTGGGGAAAACTTCAGTAAAATTTAACATACCTAAGTACTAAATCAAAATTAGCATTTTCATAAACAAATTAATAACATATTATACATATAACTGAATAAATGTTTTATGGATTGTTATTAATAAATCAATAAATATGAAAAGAGTGTACAAATTCGATATACAAGGCGCGTCAATTATGTATTAAGACTGCCTCTAGAAAACACAATTAAAACACGATATCTGCTAATTTTTCGGTATATTTATTCGAAATATTCTCCTCCTGATTCAATACACTTGTTGCATTGATTTAATAGTGATTCAAACAAGTGTTGAATTGCCTCCAGTGCCCTCGTCGAAGCCCGTTGTATGGTCTGAATGTCATCAAAAAAGCATCCTTTCAACTTCAATTTCAGTTTTCGGAACAAAAAGAAGTCGCACGGTGCAAAATCAGGTGAATACGGCAGGTGATTCAACACACAGACCTGATTCCGAGCCAAAAATGACGAACAATGAGTGCTGTGTGTTAAATTTCTTGTTAAAATTTCAACATCAAACGAACACGTGCTTTGTATAATGAATGTCAATAAACATTAAATGTCAACCAAATACCATGAAATTTTGACAGTTAGTAGAGGAAGGTTGAAGCTTCAAAACGCACGTGCTCACACATAGATGGCGCGCTTGCGCTTGGTTGCTGAGATATGGTTCGAGTCTTAATACATATTTGTCGCACCTTGTATATGACCTCCTCAAACCTCTTGCTCTATCCCCACGGCCACCTTACATGTTTTCAATAACCTGTAAAGGAATTTTTTTTTATTTAAAGCAAATTTAGGAAGAAAGTTTTTTTTTTAACCCCTCCTTTAGATTAAGAGCCAATGAGATCATGTGGCTTTTTCCGTTGGAGTTGTCGAGTTAGTCTTGTGGTATTTAGAAGCTTGCCGGTTTCTCAATTAACGTTCCTATGCAGCCTCATAAAGTGTGCTTCTACTTGTTTTTTTTTTTATTTCATCAGCGACCATATTAATGCTGAGGTCACGGTGAATGTAAATGTTGCGAGCGTATCAAGGTGCATTGAAAATATTTCTAAGGACTTTATTTTGGAGTCGTAGAATTATACCTACGTTGGACTGGCGCAGCCCCAAACTTATGCACCATATGAACACACTGGTTTTAAAATTTGTTTATATATTGTGATTTTATTGTATATGGAGAGTTTTGATCTTCGTCGAATAAGCCAGTCAATTTTGATCATTTTTAGATTGAGTACGTAGCTTTTTATTTTTATGTGCTCATTTCAACGTAGCTTACCAAGTACCAAGAAATTTGGGGTGTTTGGATATGGGATTGGAGCACGCAGTAGCTTTATTGGGTGATAGCTTACGTTTTTGAGGATGAAATGCACATGAATTGAATTGCTGTTATTTAATTTTATTCGCAAAGTTTTTGTCAATTTTTCTACTCCGTCTATAGCGATTTGTAGTTCAGCTGCTGCTGCTTCTGTAGTTTTTTCTGTTGCAAGGATGGCTGTGTCATCAGCGAAAGTGGCGATCATTCTGTTTGGAGGAAGTGATAAATATTTTGTGTACAGGAGATACAGAAAGGGACCAAGGATGCTTCTTTGCGGCACGCCAGCATTTATTTCTTCTAAATTGGAATACTCGTTTCCCTGTTTCACGCGAAAGTAGCGTTCAGATATATATGACTTCATAAAGGCACTGTATTGGAGTGGAAGGCAAGAGTTTAATTTATTGATTAGGCCTTCATGACCTTCAGAAGACTGCTGAGCAAACGTTTCTCCTCAAATTATTTTTCTATTTCTGCTGTGATTCTGTGTACGGTCTTTGGAAGAGTGCTGGCACCGAAATTCAAATTGATGTGTAGGTATAAGGTTACGAAACTCAATGATGGGTTTTAAGCGATTGACAATAAGTTTTTCTAGCAGTTTTGAGATTTGTGGCTGAAGTAATATCGGGCGGTATGAGGAGACAATGTGTGATTCTTTCCCGGCTTAGTGATCATGATAATCTCTGGAACTTTCCACAGGCTTGGGACATATTGGAGTTGAAGTGATATGTTAAAGAATTTTGCCAGTTTAATTAATACTTTCACTGGGTAGTTGTTTTAGCACTTCTGCTGTGATTAAATCAAAGCCAGGCGCTTTTTTGTCTTTAAGATGTTTTATTTGTTTTTTTTTTAACTCATTTATAGCTATATGTGGGATAGGGACTTTATCTTGCTCTGAGGTGGTATAGAAGTTATCACATTGATTTTCATTTGGTTGAATAGTATTAGACAGGTGCTTTGCGAACGCAATTGGTTTTTCCATATCACTTCTCGCCCAAGTGTTATTAGCATTCCTCACTGGTGGAACATGACAGTTTGGCCGTTTTAAGTATCTTGTTCATTTACAACTCACATCCCATTTCTCGTGCTGCTTTGTATAACTCTCGTCCTATTATCGTAGTTAAGCGCGACCTCTAAAGGGTATTTTCGTATTGAACTCACCACCCATTATAAAGTTGAATTTGTGCATATTAATAAGTTCTTTGTATTCATTTGAAGAGATAGAGTTTTTCGGGGGGCAGTAGATAGCCGCCAACGGGAGTGGCTGGTTTTTAGTTTTGATTGTTATAATGGTAGTTTGAAAAATATCAGTCCTTAGATTAAGTTCTTCGTATTGTTCAATGTTTTTTTTTTTTAATAATTATAGCACTGCCACCCCCTTGCACAGTTGCTCTGGTGTATAGTATGATAAACGTTATAATGTTCGAATTCAATATGCGATTGTCTGGTAAAATGTGTCTCAGATATTAAACTAACATCAATTTTTTCTAGGTCTAATGAAACCCGTGGCTCCTTTTGTTATTTTTTTAGACGTTTGTATTCCATGCCATAATCCGTAACTCGTTATCGCAAAGTAATTGCAGAATTTGATGCTGGAAAAAAGAATTACTACGCATATCAGCTAAAAAGTACTAAGGGCTTAATCGTTGTACTCAAAGGCGTCGAACCCAATGTTGATATTAACAAAATCAAAATCAGGAAGAAGGGTTTCAAGCCAAAACAGTATTCAACATTCTCAACAAGAACAATATACCTCAACCGTTATATCGCATCGAGCTTCAACCTGAAACAAAAACCCTAAAAAAGGTGAAGTACACTCCATATATAAAATTCGATATTTATTGCATAGCAAAGCCACAATCGAAGAACCCCATAAGAGAACTGGACCTCCTCAGTGCAACAACTGCCATGAATATGGACATACTAAGACATATTGTACCCCGCCAGCTGTTTGTGTGATTTGTGGAGTTGTTCATAAATCAAACATATGCCCAAAGGCAAAAGGCGATACTAGCATGAAAAAATGCAGCAATTGTGGAGGTAATCACACCGCAAATTATAGAGGTTGCCCCGTATATTAAAGCCAAATTTCTCCTCTAGCAAACAATCTCTAAAACCAGTTGAGCGAACTCAGATAGCCAACTCAAGTCAGAGACAAAATCTTGATGCAACACAATTCTTCTCTGCAATCCCAAACAAGAATCAGACCAATTCATACGCTAGTGTTTTAAAACAAAACCCACACCAACAAAGCAATGTAAATAATGAGCAGAAGCACTCACTGCCCACCCAACAGCCAAGTACCCTTGAACATTTGCTTCAAACACTAATCCAGAACATGAACCAATTCATGAACTCAATGCAAACAATGATGAAAAATCAAACGATGTTACTCCAAACATTGCTATCCAGACCATAAGTACCATGAGTCGTCTCAAGATATGCCACTGGAACGCAAACGGCTTAAGCCAACACCGTTTGGAGCTAATTCAATTCCTTGAATCCAACCAGATCGGCATCATGATGATATCTGAGACCCATTTCACTGACAAAAATTGTTATCGAATACCAGATTAGAAACTTTACAGAATAAAACATCATGTTCTAGAAGATTTCAGTAGAGTCTACGTGCAAGCAATATCTATATGCCTGGAAGAGTACATATCTAAGCTAGTAATATCTGCGATATACTACCCCCCAAGATACAGTATTACCGAATAGCAATATAAAGAATTTTTCTCAACTCTTGGTAACAAATACTTGGTCGCTGGCGGTTTCAACGCCAAACATACTCACTGGGGCTCCCGCTTAATAACTCCAAAAGGCAGAAGACTATGTTCAATCAGTACTAACCACGGCTACGATGTAATCTCAAATGGTTAACCGGCATATTGGCCGACGGACAAGAGGAAGATACCCAATCTCATAGACTTTGGAGTCGCTAAAAGTTTGCAGATGGACAATATCTCCACAGAGTGTAATTATGATCTCTCACCTGATCACTCACCCACGATAATATCTATAAAATCACCAAGCCCCCAAGGCAATTGCGTTAAAAAGAAAATAGACTGGTTGAAATTCAAGAAATATGTAATTTCCCATCTTCCTTTAAGTATTGTATTAAGAAATGGACACGATGTAGACTCAGCACTCGAAAAATTCAACCAGCTGCTCTCATTAGCTCTCAGCTCAGCCACCTGCACAAGGGTGTACAAGCAATCAAACTATAGCCCACACACACCAGCCGACATTGAATTGCTAACAAGACAGAAAAGAAGACTCCGAAGACAATGACAAGAATTCATATCACCGAATCTGAAAACACAGCTACAGCACTGCACTCGAAAGTTAAAGCAAGCCTTAAAAAATAAAAACAACAAAGAGTTAGAAGAGCATATAGCGAAATTAACACCTGGTGAAGCGTCAGACTACTCTTTGTGGAAATCAGCAAAAAACTCAAATCGGCCAATTCTCACTGATTCCCCCATCCGTTTAAGTGACGGTAATTGGGCTAGAAGCAACTTTGAGAAGGGTTTGGCTTTTGAAAACCAAAATTAACTTCTCAACCTTGCTCAATAACGCTCAAAATTAAAAAGAACTACATATTCCAAGCAATTTACAAAGATTTAAACCCAAAAAAATCCCCTGGTCCAGATAAAATTACCGGTAAAATGATAAAAGAGCTACCTCCGGCTTCAGTAATTCATCTCATGCATATTTTCAATGCTATCCTTCGTATTAAACACTATCCCAAATGGTGGAAAACTTCAAAAATTATTATAATAGCAAAACCAGGAAAATACCATACAAAAGTTGCATCGTACAGACCTATCAGCCTCCTGCCTCTACTCTCTAAAGTATTCGAAAAGTTACTTGTCATAAATATAACTCCATTTATTAATCTCAACCAACTGATTCCCCAACATCAGTTTGGATTTAGAAAACAGCACGGCACAATAGAGCAAGTTCACCGCATTGTAACTCTGATAAGGAACACTTTTGAAGAAAAAAAGTATTGCTCAGCTGTCTTTGTTGATATCACTCAAGCTTTCGATAAAGTATGGCATAATGGCCATATTTACAAACTTAAACTATTACTGCTTGCAAATGTCTCCTCTTTGCTTAGTAGCTATCTCTCGAAAAGAAAATTTATCGTATATCACAAGGATTGCACAACAAATCCATTGGATATTCACACTGGTGTTCCTCAAGGAAGCGGTTTGGGCCCCTTACTGTTACTCTTATACACTTCAGTTATGCCCAACCATAACTATACATTCATATCTACCTTTGCTGATGATACGGCAATATTGTGCTCTCGCTCTAACCCCATAGAAGCTACTAAACTCTTGCAGACTCATGTCGATTCTCTCGAAATCTTGTTAGCAAAATGTCGCATAGAAGTCAATTAATCAAAGACTGTACACATAACCTTCACACTAAGGCTAGATACATGTCCCCCACTTAAAATAAATGGTCAATCAGTTCCACAATGTTCCTCAACAAAGTACTTGGGTATTCACCTCGACAGAAGGATGACCTGGAACAATCACATAGAGGCAAAGAAAACTCAGATCACTTTGAAAAGCTCAAAGTTGAATCCCGAATACAAAGTGCTATTATATAATGTAATCCTGCAGCCTATTTGGACTTATGGTATTCAGGTGTGGGGCACCACATGTCCCTCAAATATCGAAAAATTGCAGCGAATACAATCCTGACTGCGAATTATTGTAAACGCGCCTTGATATATGAGGAACGTTAACATCCATAGAGAGTTAAATGTACCCACAATTTCTGAGGAAGTTGCAATGTCCTGCAGAAGGTACATTCAAAAATTATACAATCATCCGAATCCCCTTGCTAGGTAATTGTTGCTAAGCACGGGGCATCATCGATTAAAAAGAAAAGACACACTGAATACGCTGTGGAATTGCTAAACCTCGCGACTCAACAAATTGTGATGGAACAACGCGAATATCACATAATTAAAGTTAGTTTGTAAGATTCGAATACTTATTGTAAGTTTCTACGAATGGTAGAAAGATTCAATAAATTCTTAGTATTTAAACAAACAAAAATAATCCGTAACATGTCAATCATTATTTAGTATTGAATCTGATTTGTTGCTCAAGATCGATTAGCCACTTTTGAAGGTGTTTGTTGACTTCTTGGTTATTCAAATTGTAAAGTATCTGAGTTAAGATATTTTCATTACTTGCTTTGCTATTTGGTTCACTACCTTTTGCAGTTTCTTTTGCGACTTCAGCGAATGATATTGTATTGCCTGTATAAGCTATTATTTAGCGTAACATTATTCTGATTTTCTATACTTTCGGCATGATTATTTGAAGTTTTTTGCTTGGGATTCCGTTTATCTCGAATTTTTTGCAATTCTTTGTAAACAATACATCCGCAATAGTTTGCAGGATGGTATTGACCGCAGTTGCATTTTGGTCTTTGGTCTGAGGGTTTTTACATTCCATGGTACTGTGCTATCCACCACATTTTACACATCTTGGTGTTTTACCACAATAGTTTTTTGTATGACCAATTGCTTGACAAGTCTTACACTGTGGAATCAGATTTGAAACTTTGACAGGCTCAACAGCAACGATTGAGTAGTGGATATGCTCAATTCTATATATTTTTTTAACGTCTTTATCTGAATCAAAAGTAACCATCAATATGTTCAGTGTCTTTATAGTTTTCAAAATTAAAAAAAAAAAAAAAAATAAATATGTGGCACATAAAGCCCCAAAGGGCTCATTGGCCGAGCTTCTCTTCCATTACTGTTGTGCGTCTTAAATTTTTGGACAATATTAGAAGGGACCTACTTATTTTAGCCGGTTCCGAACGGCAGAACACTTGTGACATCACTTTTTCTGAGCTTTGTCACAGAGTTCTTTAAGAAGCTTTTTCATGGCAAGTTGTTACTGTCGGAAGAATTGCCAATTGCTTGCCGACAGGTGGGTACCGTTCGAAAGAAAAATCTTATCGATATTAAATTTGTTATGCATCAGCCGGGGATTGAACCACGACCTACAGATCAGAAGGCGAACACACTAACCACTGAGCTACGGCAATTAGTGATTATTAATTTTGGGTCACAAAAGTGGTGTAGGCTTTTAATCATAATTTTAATCGGGCGTGATTGTTTATTTTCGTAGGAATACCAAGACATGTTGGATTCTGTCAATATTATAGTTATTGACCTGTAGTTTGTGTAACGTTTATTTTGTAAATGTCTTTATATAATAATTTAATGGTAAAGCTATTCTTTGCTAGCTCTTTAATTTTTTTGCTTAGCTCTTGATAGTTTGTAATAGTTGATATCATAATTGGTGGAGTATGAGGCTCATACGTTTCACTATTATATAGTAAAACAGATTTTTCGATTTTTTTTAATTGGCAGAGGTATGTAAGGGCGGTGGGTGCCGTAGCTCAGTGGTTAGTGTGTTCGCCTTCTGATCTGTAGGTCGTGGTTCAATCCCCGGTTGATGCATAACAAATTTAATATCGAAAAGATTTTTCTTTCGAACGGTACCTACCTTTCGGCAAGCAATTGGCAATTCTTCCGACAGTAATAACTTGCCATGAAAAAGCTTCTAAAAAGAACTCTGTGACAAAGCTCAGAAAAAGTGATGTCACAAGTGTTCTGCCGTTCGGAACCGGCTAAAATATGTAGGTCCATCCTAATACTGTCCAAAATTTAAGACGAACAACAGTAATGGAAGAGAAGCTCGGCCAATGAGCCCTTTGGGGCTTTAAGTGCCACATATTTATTTATTTTTATGTTTTTATTTTTTCTTAACCAATTGCGATATCTTCCGGTAAATTTGTAGTGGCAAATGTTAGGATAACTAATCCAGTTTCTATTAAAGTGTTGTCTTGCTTTTTCATTATTTTCCTGACCTCGCTTACGCTTTGTGATGACAGTTCTTTCGCAATTATTTCCTCTGAAATGCCTCTTAGGTCGTTCGAGTAGATTACTCCTTTTGAGTAATTGAGTGTATTGTGCTCTGATACTTTTATTTGGATTGATGGCGAGAGAGAGATCAGCGTGACTAATTTGACAGCTTGCATGTAGGTTTCTGTTTTAATTAGTATGTTCCCGTTTCTTAATTTTTTGCATAGCTCCACTTCGCCACCGCACGTGGAGTCGATCACTTTTTTATTAGAAAAAGCGAGACGTTAGATAGATCTTCATTGCTATTAATTCTATTCATAATTAGATATTTTGGACCGATAGATGATTTTTTTTAACACTTTGGTCTTATCAGTTTGAAATAACAATTGACTAGTTGTTTTTATTTTATCCGATGGTTCATTCATCTTGGTACCGCAAAGATCACAACACTTCTGGTGGAATTTATGGTCTTTCTTTTTATCTGATCACATCAAATTGGTAATGTACATATAATATAATTCAAAAGAAGAATAAAATAACGGATAACGGAATATTTTGCACTAAATAACACAACAATGGGAGGTGAGAAGTCGAGCCCTCTCTCAAGAAACGAAAACCACGCTCTTACTTTTGGCGCCGAAGATTGGACAACGTCCATATTATATTAGAGAATGCTTGGAGAAAAGTCCTACGAAAGATCTTTGGACCTATTTGCGTTGGTAGCGAGTATCACATAAGGTACAAGGTGTACAACATAGTATAGGGCATTCAAATTCAGAGTCTGAGCTTGCTAGCCATGTCGAGCGAATGGAAGAACACGCTCCGACGAAGAAGGTGTTATAATTGGCAGACCTAACCTTCGGTGGTCATAGCGCGATCCCTCTGCTTCGTTTTGTATTTGGTCTTTTATTTTTCAGCAGAATCCAGTCGGCTTCATGCGCTAGTTGCTCTTCGTCTGTTTCATAGTTTATTTTTTCGTTGCTGTACTTATTTTCTTTAGATGCGATATTATCGACAATACTTTTATTTTCAAGTTTTAGTTTTTCATTTTCTTCTTTTTGTTGTCGGTAAAATACTTCTAACTAATTTAGCCTTTGTTTCAGTTCTAACATTTCGAAATTCCTGCTCACCAATGAATTTGGGGTTGTCCCACCGCCCGGAGGCGGAAAACGACTGGGATCCATTTAATTAGAAATGTTACAAGCTATGGTAAGTATAAGCGAGGAACACCTTAATCTGTTTATTAGTTAATATAACCACCAACACTAGAGTGGTTTTCAAACCACTCTAGTGCTAACTCGTCAGGTGATATTTTGACAATTGTTTGTTTATCTTTTACACGCGATTGACGAAATCTCTTATAAATTTGTGCTGAAATTTTATTTTTTTTGTTAAATTTTTGGCAAAATCTAAATGAAATTTAAGAAGATATTATATATTTTATAATATCTATATATTAGTACAAACGAAACGATTTATATCACTATCGCACTGTAACCGAAGGTAATTTTACTAATTAAAGGGCTCATGAACCACCGATTTGAGGCAAGTAATCGCTGAGCTGATTTAAAAGGAGTCTCCACATTTCAAGTTTTCCATTAAAAAAACGAAGAAAAAAGGGATGATGATGGTATGACAAGTTTTCCAGCTATCCAAGATAACATACAATAAGAGACATTTTTTCTACAAATTTATTTTTATCTTTCATGTAGGTTCCTTGTGAGTCTACAGACTTTTGCCAGTGATGCTTATATCTCGATATAGTGTCCTAATAGAAGTCAGGGCATTTTCCTGCAAAATAAACCTTTTTTTTTTTAAATAAGTTTTTTTTTTTATAGAATCTTTCTATAATACTTAGAAACTAACAATAAGTAATCAAATCTTACAAACTAACTAAAATTATGTGATATTCCCAACGTTCCATCACAATTTGTTGAGTCGCGAGGTATAGCAATTTCACAGCATATTCAGTGTGTCTTTTCTTTTTAATCGACGATGCCCCGTGCTCAGCAACAATTACCTAGCAAGGGGATTCGGATGATTGTATAATTTTTGAATGTACCTTCTGCAGGACATTGCAACTTCCTCAGAAATTGTGGGTACATTTAACTCTCTATGGATGTTAACGTTCCTCATATACCAAGGCACGTTTACAATAATTCGCAGACACTTGGATTGTATTCGCTGCAATTTTTTGATATTTGAGGGAGATGCGGTGCCCCAAAACTGAATACCGTAAGTCCAGATTGGCTTCAGGATTGCTTTATATAATAGCACTTTGTATTCGAGATTCAACTTTGATCTTTTGTGTAACAGCCACCATAACTGATTAATTTTAAGCTTGATCTGAGTTTTCTTTGCCTCTATGTGATTTTTCCAGGTCAGCCTTCTGTCGAGGTGAATACCCAAGTACTTTGTTGAAGAACATTGTGGAACTGATTGGCCATTAATTTTAAGTGGGGGACATGTATCTGGCCTTAGCGTGAAGGTTACATTTACGCTCTTTGATTCATTGACTTTTATACGCCATTTTGCTAGCCAGATTTCGAGAGAATCGATATGAGTCTGCAGGAGTTTAGTAGCTTCTATGGGGTTAGAGCGAGAGCGCAATATTGCCGTATCATCTGCAAAGGTCGATATAAATGTATAGTTATTGCTGGGCATATCTGTAGTGTATAAGAGATACAGTAAGGGGCCCAAAACGCTTCCCTGAGGAACGCCAGCGTGAATATCCAATGGATTTGTTGTGTAATCCTTGTGATGTACGAGAAATTGTCTTTTCGTGAGGTAGCTACTAAGCAATGAGGAGATATTTACAGGCAGTAATAGTTTGAGTTTGTCAATAAGGCCATCGTGCCATACTCTATCGAAAGCTAACCCTGCAAAATAATGGTTAACAAAAACGATAGCCTCCTCATTTGACAAAAATCTCTTTTCTTCAAGTGCAATAAGAAGAGTAAGAAGGATGGTTAAGCAGATTAAACCGTAATTCATGGATTTTTGTCATGGCAACGTGATATTTTTCTTGGTTAAACATACATGCGTGGAATAGTGTGACCGTTTTTCCGTCTTTAGCTTATCAAGTAATGATGCGTAGTAATGGTTTTTCTTTTTGAAGATATTCGATAATTAATTCCATGACTATACTAAAAACAGTCTCATTCAATTTTCCAGCACCAAAACTTTAATGTAAATCTGACAGTAAGAACTTTCCATGAAAACGCTTCTTAAAGTGCTTCATGTTACAAGGGTTCTATCTTTCGGAACCGGTTAATAAAAGTAGGTCCCTTTTAATACTATCCAGAATTTAACAGGCACAACAGCATTGAAAGATAAGCTCTACCAAATCGTTCATCGGAGCCCGTAAAGCAGGGCACATACTGACAACAAATTGAAACGATCTGTTGAAATTCAACAGATCGTTGAATTCCTTGAAAACTTTTTGTGGTTTTGTATCATAGCCACACAATCTAATCTTCATGATATCACATGAATCTTTGCAGGGGTCAAATGACCAGTTGCGGTAATTAGGGCAGATTAAATATAATTCTCTATGAAAAAATTTAACAGAAGAGGAGTAAATATGGAAAAATACATTCGCTGTATTTTTTCATAAACGTATTAAAGGCACATGGCGATGTGATAATGTTATTTACAAGAATTCTGGCAAGAAGTTAAAATGGGTCATTTGACCCATCGTGGTAGGCTTAGCGTTAAACAACTCTATTAATTCCTCAATAAATGTTTTGCTTAAAATTGGCATTATTCCACTCATATGTGGGCTTCAACATCTCAAAAAACAAAAAAAAAAAATTGTAAAACCACTGAATTGTGATTATGAGAGGAAAAATCATAAAATGTATGATTTTCTATTTGGTCTTTGATATAAAAAATACTAAAATCTTCATAATTGATAATCAAAATTCCATCCATTGCTGTGTGTATTCATGAATGAAAAAATATAATATTGTGCTAGGCGTATATATATATATTTTGTACGTAGTAAACTAAAGCTAGGAGTTAAGGAGTGAGCGCAGAAAATAGTGGTTGACTTTGATGGACTGAATTATGATTATGAAACCTGAGTAAAAAGGCAGCCAATCTTTCAACAGGAAGATTAAAATATAATTTGAATAAAATTTGGATGTTAATAAATTATCAAGATATGCCACTGGAACGCCAACGGCTTAAGCCAGCACCGTTTGGAGCTAATTCAATTCCTTGAATCCAGCCAAATCGACATAATGATGATATCTGAGACCCATTTCACTGACAAAAATTGCTACCAAATACCATATTACAAACTGTACACCACAAATCATCCGCATGGTAAGGCACGCGGAGGAACTGCCATATTGATAAAAAGCAGATTAAAACATCTTGTTCTCGAAGATTTCAGTAGCGTCTACTTGCAAGCAACATCTATATGTCTGGAAGAATACATCTCTAAGCTAGTAATATCTGCGATATACTGTCCCCCAAGATACAGTATTACCGAACAGCAATATAAAGACTTTTTCTCAACTCTTGGTAGCAAATTCTTGGTTGCTGGCGATTTCAACGCCAAACACACTCACTGGGGCTCCCGCTTAATAACTCCAAAAGGCAGAAGACTATGTTCAATCATCACTAACCATGGCTACGATGTTATTTCAAATGGTCAACCGACATATTGGCCGACGGACAAGAGGAAAATACCCGATCTCATAGACTTTGGAGTCGCCAAATGTTTGCAGAAATCGCAACGCACACAAAAGGTTGAATTGTTCCTAATGACGCCGTAACCAAACTAAATGACACATAGTAATACAAATTCACAGCATAGTGGCTGACAGTTGTGCCAATCTGGGAAATTTTTTTTTTGAAATATTCTCAGAGGGAAAATTAAAAATGAGAATTTCCGGTTTCCGGGTACTTATTTGACAGAATGTATGATGAATTCTCATATCTCTATGTAAAAATAATTTATAATTATCACACATACGGGGTGCTTTAGCTCAGTGGTTAATGTGTTGGCCTTCTGATTTATAGGTCGTGGGTTCAATCCCCGGCATAATAAATTTAATATAGAAAAGATTTTTCTTTCGAACGGTAATTCTTTCAATTGGCAATTTTCCGGCAGTAACAATTTACCATGAAAAAGCTTCTAAAAGAACTAAAAGAAAGAAAAAGACAAAGCTCAAAAAAGTGATGTCGTAAGTGTTCTGCCGTTCGGAACCGGCTAAAATAAGTAGGTCCCTTCTAATACTGTCCACAATTTAACACGCACAACAGTAATGGAAGAGAAGTTTAATCAAAGAACCCTTCTGGGCTTTAAGTTCCACGTATTTATTTATTTATTTTTATATACTTTCAATCTTCATCGTCGCATTCATATATAGGTACATATGAAAGTACTTATATATGGAACAATGCTGACTCAAATCGAAGCGGTTGGTTTATGTATGAAACTGCTCAATCTCAAATGTTTCCAGTGTATTCAAAGCAATTTTTCGTTTTGAGTGAAAAGGGGGCTATTTTTTCTTCGCCAGATTTGCTGTTAAAGCGCTGTGTATTAACAGTGACTTCTCTTCTCTATACTTCTAAAGTCTCTGATTAAACCATTGTTCACCACTATTCAGTGATTATTTACAAAAATCTTTAACATATCCTAGAAAATCAGTCGTTAAATTTATAATCATTAGTAAATAATCATTCGAAACCCCAAAGTCTTTTATGATTTTGTTTACTCTAAACGTAAATGCAGTGCGTTTCCATCTTCAATGAAACACAATGATATCACATCTAGTATTGAACACGTTATTTCTAATATGTTTGCTGATTTTTTCAAGTCCAATTACTCAACTGAGTCTTCCATCACAGACACTTCATACCCCTTTTTAATATCTTCATACGGTTTCATTACCGAACCTTTTTTGTCAGCTGAAGACGTTCTCTACCATTTGAAAACTCTGAAGCATTCCTTTAGCTCTGGCCCTGACAATATTCCAACGTCTATACTTCGTAGTTGAGCTGACCATCTTTCCTTTGTCAAGAATCTTAAAATCTTCGCACTAACATGGAATTTTTTCACAATTGTGGAAATAATCTTATAATATACTTCTTCATAAGAGTGGAAGTCGTTTTTCTATTGAAAATTACAGAGGCATTGCCAAACTTAGTGCTATTCCTAAAATGTTTGAGGTGTTAATAACAAAAAAAATCATCCAATCCGTCAGCTCAATTAACTCATTGTCCCAACACGGGTTTTTGAAAGACTAGTCGACTCTAACCAACTCTCTAAAGTTTTCTTCACGTATAGTAAACGGTTTTACTTTAAATTGTCAAACTGATGTCATTTATATTGACTTCAGTAAAGAATTTGACAAAGTTAATCATCAGCTTTTTTTAAAAAAATTAGACATAATTGGCTTGGATGTATTAGATCCTACTTAGAAAAATGGAAACAAATAGTGTTATTTAATAATACATTGTCAAAATATATTGATGTCTTTTCTAGGGTTCCTCAGGGAAGTCATTTTGGACCTATACTTTTTTTACTCTTCATTAATGATTTGCCTTCAGAGATAAGATTTTCTGAAATTTTAGAGTATTTAGAGAAAATTTCTCTTGCAATAAAGCCATATTCGCTCGAGTTGTGTGACATGTGGCACCGTCTTGTTGAAACCACATATTCTCTAAGTCGTATTCTTCAATAGCAGGCAAAAAAAAGTCGGTTATCATATGACCATAACGCTCCGAATTGACGGTGACAGTCGTTCCATCGTCATTTTCGAAGAAGTAAGGTCCAATCACACCTCCGGACCAAAGAGCGCACCAAGCAGTGACTTTTTGTGGATGTAGTGGCCTCTCTTCAATTACTTGAGGATTCTCAGAACCCCAAAACCGACAATTTTGTTTGTTAACATACCCACCGAGTGAGAAATGTGCTTCGTCGCTGAAGAAAATTTTGTTCGAAAATCTTCGACGTTGTGAATGGTCAGCTGGCTTCAGTTGTTCTGTGAGCTGGATTTTATATGGATGTAGGTGTAGATCCAAATGCAAAATACGCCATAATGTGCCGTAAGACAGTCCTAATTCCTGAGAACGACGAGGAATCGACACATTCGGGTCTTCGGCAACACTTTCACTTACTCAGCGATATTTTCGGTGGTACGAGCGAAACGATGATGCACAGGCCTTACAATATCTGTAACCGATCCAGTCTCTTCATATTTCTTCACAATTTTGCCAATTGCTTCGTAGTTGGACGATTATGTAAACCATAATCTCCTCTTAAAGCACAATATGTGGCTGTGGCAGAATCACCATTTTTGTAGTAGGTTTTTACAATTTTAATGCGTTGTGCGATAGTTAAGCGATCCATTTTCGCAAATGTCAGACTTTGAACTGAAAAAAAAAGAAATTGTTTTAACAACTCAGTTTGACAGATGTCGAATTCTAGCCCTATACTTTTGAAACCGCGAAATGGATAGCCCTTTATATAGCCCTTTTCTTCTTAATGAATTTAGTTTTAATATATCGTCAAGAGTATCGCGGTACTATGTACCTATTAAGATCGTTACTTGTAGAACGAATTATGCACAACATGATCCGTTTCGCTCTTTATGTTGCGATTTTAGTTTTTAATATAATGTGTTTGATTTATACTCTCCAATTTCTACTATAAAAGCTTGCCTATTGAATACTATTAATTTTATCTTTTGTATATAAATAATTTTCTTCAATAATATATTTCAGCTGATGAAAATATTTTTTCTGTAGCTGACGCGGATTGTTTTCTTCCCCCAAGCCGTTTTTACTGAGAAGTCGGGACTGCTGCTGTTATCGGTCACCGCTCCGTGCGATCATACGGATGCGCTCCTAATTCGGTTGGGCGGGTAAGTGGGCCCGCTGGGATCGTTCGTACGAAACATAACTTACAAAATTCTGTAGTTAAAATATTAACTCTTGAAAATATCACAGGTTTCCATTGAAGTAAAAAAGATATAACTTTTAAAAATGGATATGAACCCTAGTAGTAGTAGTAGGAAAAATGGAATCATAGTAAAATTTTCTATCTCTCTCGTGTTTCGAAAAGGACTGCATTTTGTGCTGTCAAGGATTGAATCTCAAATGAAATCAATAATTTCGTGTAAATATTTCGAGTCTATGATTTCACAGCTCAAGATAAGTTATTATTAACTACGTTTCTATGCCACCGGCAGTATATTTATAACCGTTGGAGATTTTCTTGGTATATGTGTGATGACAAGTTTCCATCGCTTTAGCGAATTTACTAGATGAATTTATAAAGCTCACAGGAAATGAGAAATTCTTGTACCGAATTTTTGAAAATAGCAACGTTTCCGAAGTGCTGTAGATTGCACCCATGTTAAAATTCCAAAACCAGGTACTTACATAACTGCAGTATTTAATTAAAGTTAAAAAATGCGAGTATTTATATTGAAGTGGGTGGACTTGGCGAAATAGATAGGAATCGAAAGGGATATTTCTCTGCCAGACAGCAATTTAAAGATAATGGATAGAAAAACTTTACACGAAAGCATTATTAGGACAACAAATGTTGTAGAGAGGCAAGACAGTGTACTCAAAAGATGTTTCGCTATCTTGGACACTTATATCAGCCTTAAAATATACACAATTCAGACAGTCCTAGTTGCGTGTCCTATCTTGCACAAATCGCTTGCGAAGCAAAAGAAAGTGTTCCACAAATCCCATCACATATAAAGGAAGAGGTTGAAAATTATATTTCATCGCCTAAAAATTTCGACATCAATAGCCTCTTCGAAGAAAATCATGCACGAAACTTTCGAACAGAATCAGAAAAGAAAACAAATATTACCGTCAAACTGTTATTTCGCAAATGTATGAAATTTCAATATGCATGTTTTTGGATAGTTTAATTTGTTTTTCACTAGCACAATCGAGCATTCTTGAAAGCGGTGTCAATGTTGCGTCTTCCTCTTTTGGGCATTGTAAGCTTTTTTGACTTTCGTGTCCTTAAAAGATCAGAATTGTAATTGGAATCGAATTGGAATGGTATCAAATTGAGAAGTGGAGGCCGATGAAGGTATCCTTCTTAAAGTTCGTGTCCTCGTGATTTTTCACTTGCTGCATCTTTACACTTGCATCGCGATCATAATTGTTGTTAAGACCACTAATTACTTGCTCTTGAATAACAGAAATTAGCTTGGATTCTATACCCTTTTTTTTATTTTTCGGAAGGCTTTGTCTTTATATTTTGCTTTAAATTCCTATATTTTTCGCGGAGCACCTTTGTAGTACGATAGCATTAAATCCTAATTCCATTCCACGTTATCTCACGTCAATTTTTTTTTTTTCTTGGGCCGAAACAGAATCAGTTTGCAGATTCGCCAATACATGTTTTTGTTTGCGGACTAGCTCAGCACGCAGTTCGATTTCGCAATTAGTAAATTTGAAAAGCGTTTCCTTTTTGTACTGAAAATAAGTAATGTAGAAAATTAATTTCGCAAAACAACAGAATTTTGCTTTGCTTTCTAATAAAAATTTGACGGATATATATGCAAATGTGTTTGCAAATTATTTACAATTTATTTGCTTTTGACAGTTCCATCTGGTGTTTATTAATCCATAATTAGAATTGAGATTAGTTACACAATGAAATGTTGAAGTTTACTACGTGTTAGGTAATCATTCTTTAATGCCAAATTTTCAATCAAAATAAGTTAACGGCACTTATATTGAAAAATATGTTTTTTACAAAAATTTTCAGTCGTTATTATTCGACGGTTGTCTAGCAACGTTTAGTGGTTGCAAAAATATATCTTAATACTATATGTAAGTTATTCAAAGTCATAAAAAATCTATTAAGCAATTTCATGCATCTCTCATTAATCTTCATCTTGTAATACCCTCAAGTTTTCTTCTTTTTCAGCTGGCATATCTGTCAAAATCTTCACTTTTAATAATGGTCATCAATACATATAATGATCGCCATAAGATACATTTTGTTTCACTCAACTTAAATATTCAAAGAAAAAAAAAGTATTCATTTAATACAAAAAAAAATAAAAATAAAAAATAAAAAATAAAAATAAATATGTGGTAGTTATAAGCCCCAAAGGGCTTTTTGGCAGAACTTCTCTTCCAGTACTGTCTGTGTTAAATTTCGGACAGTATTAGAGGGGACCTACTTAATTTATCAGGTTCCGAACGTCAGGCCAATTGTGACATCACTTTTTCTGAGCTTTGTTCTTTTGGAAGCTTTTACGTGGCAAATTGTTACTGCCGAAAAATTGTCAATTGCTTGCCGATAAGTGGGCACCATTCGAAAGAAAAATCTTTTCGATATTAAATATATGCTTCAGCGGGGAATTGAACGACCTACAGGTCAGAAGGCCAACGCACTAACCACTGAACTACGGCATCCTGTATGTTGCACTGTATTTATTAAATACAGTGCGACAAAATAACACACACATATAACCCAATAACAATTTCAGTCTAATGATATTGTTTTGCCGTATGTGGTAGCTATAGCAAAAATATATGTAACGCTCTCTGTTACGTGAATTTTTTAAACATCCCACATTTAAAAAGTTGCTAAATAATAAATATTAAAATTGCATATATATGGGTTATCTTATACGATAATTACTGGTAATTAGGTTTGAACGGAATCGATACGTGTATTCACTATCGAATCAATATTTGCACTTAATTCTCAAAATCGAAACAATAATTTTACTATATTTTATTATAATTAATTTCATATTACTATATGCTCTTTATCGAATCGCTACTTGTGCTCATTATGCAGTGGTGTCGCCAGGGGAGGAGATCAGGGCCGATTAGCTTGTTAAAAAGAAAAATAATAATATATAGATATTTGAAAATCATTCATTAAACATATAATCCCCCCTTGCCAAAATCCTGGTTAAACCACTGTCACTATGGAATCAATATTTCCACTCAATTCTCAAAAATTGAATCGCCCCAACAGCAGTAGAAAGTTTAATTTATTAATTTTATTAAGTTCATTAATTTTTTCTCCCCATATTTTCTCCAAAAGCTGCAAAAGTGCAGATAAATTGTATTTCAAAAAATATGCACGGTTCTTAATAGTATAACTACTGAAGTGATCGATACTTCCCATCACTAGCAATGCTCTAGTGAGATCAGGAGTGCCCAAAAGTTCCTTATGGAAGTACAAACACTAATACAAGAAAACTTTATTGTTCAGAATAATAATTAATTGTATATAGTAATATTGTTCAAAACAATAATAAGATTGAAACACACACTTCTTTGTACGGAGTGCTGTGAGTGCATATGAGAATGAACATCCTATTCCTAAGTGCATTTACAAAAATAAAATTGCTTCAAGTGCATAGGCGTACCGTATATAAGTAACTACATATGTTCATTCATAGCAGGTACTTAAAAGGAACTTGTAGTTGTCCTTAATTAAAATTATGTACAATGGTTTTTAATAACTAAATAAACGTGTACGAATATGTACGAAGGATGAAATTGATATGCATCAGCAACCCAAAAATTAATAACAAGGGTAATGACAATAACCGTTTTTTTTATGATAAACTTTATTAGTCACTAAATCGATTACATCAATATTGCTACTTAGTACTTACGTAGATATTAGTGTAATATTTATAAGTACAAGAATCCAGTGATAATAACAAGAACGTTTACGTACAAGTGGACAGTGTCAAAATTATACGAATTAAGGAATTAAATATTGTTGCTATATTGATCGCACCATAATTATATAGGACGTATCGTATCTACATATAATATTTATATTTATGACTTAAGTAATTAGTATATTTTAATTGAAGTTAAAGCTAATTAATACTTGCATTTATAGATCACAAAATTATGTATTTTTTTATTACTTTTTTTAAGTACTATGCATACTATACAATCAAGTTATACACAATAAAGATTTAGCACATAAGATAAGTTTGGAAGTGTGAATTACAATAGTTAAAATATTTTGGGGAGAATGGCAAGAATAAACTATTCAATGCTCGTAGATTGCGAATTTCTGGGAACAGGGGATTTATACATTATTCAGTTTCAGAATTCATGACAAAATTGGTTAAATTAACATGAAGATAAAATGACATTGAAGATTCGGGTAATATTGAGTTTCACACTTAGATCCTACAGACTAAAGAATAAAATAAAATAAATACAAAATATTTTCTTCAAAAAATATCAGACTGGTTTGAGATAGTCTCCTAAAATTTGATAGCAACCATTCAGCAATGAAACGATTAAACTGAGGCTGCTATGGAATGAGCTTAAAATGTCATATTGTATAAGATTCTGATCTGAGCATATTGAAACACCTTCAAGTTACTTTTAAGAGACTAAACCCATGGTGTAATAAAACTAAAGTGATATCGTCGGACACAATTTTAACAATTGCCGCAGTCTTACTGGCATTGATGTTCTCTTTACAAAATTCGACAAAAAAAAAAAATGGTACGAAAATA
The DNA here is from genome assembly GCA_963854835.1 of Megamerina dolium. Lineage (NCBI taxonomy): Eukaryota > Metazoa > Arthropoda > Insecta > Diptera > Megamerinidae > Megamerina > Megamerina dolium. The sequence goes on from OY978527.1 coordinate 20,798,822, forward strand.
GTCCTTTCGTGCTTTTCTCTATAACACAAAAAGCATTGAAATCACTGTTGTAATTCGTAATATTTCTTATTGTTTTAACGAAAATAATTTAAAATTTAAATAGAATAAGCAAGAACTTAACAACGAAATAATTTTATGTTCGAATTGAAATAAATAAACGAGTCGTCAATTTAGCAATACGACGATTTGCGTATACAATTAATTGTTTTCACTCAATTATTCTCTTATTGCGCAGAATATGCATAGTGCTTTTTGGGCCTTGTGGCACAGAACGTGGACAAACTATAGCGAAAGATTTTATAAAATGCCCAAAAAAGAAATAAGAAAGAGAAATGGTTGGATGCATGCGGTGTAGAATTTTTTTCATATTATTAACTCTGCTTAGAAAGATTGCACCTCATTAAACCTAAAAAAGGTCGGATATACATTCTGTCAAATAAGTACCCGGAAATTCTCAATTTTAATTTTCCCTCTGAGAATATTACAAAAAATTTTTTTTCCCAGGTTGGCAAAACTAAAAGTCGCAACGCACACAAAAGGTTGACTTGTTCCTAATGACGCCGTAACCAAACTAAATGACACATAGCAATAAAAATTCACAGAATAGTGGCTGACAGTTGTGCCAACCTGGGAAGAATGTAAATTGTTATATAATGCGTTTCTGAATCGTTACTCACTTATTTTACTAATGCTTTGTTTTATTATAAGTGAAATATGTAAGTGTTAAACCATTACTTAGTATAAAATTTAAAAAATTTAAAATCAGTTTTTATTACATTATCTCTCAGAAACTCAATCCTTGCAAGATACTCGTATATAGTTCTTTACGCTTTATATTAATTATTTTAATTTTTTTCGACAAATTGAGAAAATTTTTTACAGTTTTAAATATTTTTTACCCAAAAATGCTTGGGAATTTAAAAACATACTAAAAAAGGGGTAAACCAAAGCTATAAATTCTGTCTCCTGCCAAAAAAGAGATGTTATGTTGTTGATATCACATTAGTTTTATTACACCATGGCTAAACCCAACACCACGAAAATTGTCTTTAGTTTCTCTGACTGATTTGTGAATCAGTAGAAAACGGATTAAAGTTTTCAAGTCTCAAATTATCTTTAGCAATCCATTACATTTTCGATTGAACTGTTTCGTTAAAATGCAGAAAAATTGACATATACATATGTACAGCTACAACTAGAGTCTTCATTGCGTCCATAGAAAAACGTTTTTCTGGGCCAACTTCAAATGTAGAAAACAAACTCAACTTAACCTTAATTTTTTTTTTCTATCGAAAGGTAAAAATGATGTTCGAGCAACTAAAAAATGATTCCATGTGTATGGAAATCTGCTTCAAATACTTTCATTTCGACAATTTTCATATAGAAAATGCAGCACATTCCAGAACGCCATTTGAAGCTGAGAAAGGCAAACGGAAGCCATTGATTGATGTAAATTCCTAAATAACAATTCACCAGATCGCTGAGGGAGTATATTTACCGAATTCGACTGTTTATGATTATATAAAACTCGTTGGTTTAATTTGCAAATCATGGAATCATGAAATGAGTCTTAGATAAATAATTCCATTTCGCGTAAAATGTATTACCTACTTGCAAACACACAAATTTACGTAAAGTCTACTCGTCTCTTTTTTTAACAGATAAGAATGCAGAGATTAATAACTATCTACACATGATTGGCTGTAATTATAGTTAGAAAGAGAAAAAATCGCTTGATGTTACTATCTTAAATCTAATCACCTTATCTAACCGGTCTTAAGCGATCCAGCATACATTTTTTAATTAGAATTGATTAAAACCTAAAGAAATAAATTTGTATCTAAAACTCATTTTACGATTTCAAGTCTACACTATGATATTTTCTCCGTTGCAGTATTGTCTACGATTTGATTCTCAAAAGTCAAAAGGAAATGATCAATTTTTAAAGTAAATCGTCACTGGATGCAACAAGAATATTCTTTTTTTTTAGAACAATAAACCTTTTAGCGCCTCAAAAGTCGATATTCATAAAAAAAGGTTATGCTTTCTACTTGGTGAGATTTGAAGAGCATCGTTTTTGTTTCAGCTTCTACCGGACCATATCACCATAAACTTTAAAGTGTACTGATATGATTCAATCATACAGAAAATGTCAGAATTGATCAATAGCAGAGGTTTAATGTACCACCAAGATATTGCTGTAAATCATAGTAGAGGGAATGTAAACTGGTCGCCAAGATCGTACAATTTAACGACTTGAGAGTTTTTATCATGGGCTTCTTTCTTCTTGGTAGCAATCAAACAACAATTGACCAATTGGAAAACAACATTATTCAAGTTATTGGTTTTTCCGCCTACTAAAGAAGCCCGGAGAACATTTGAATGATGTCATTTTCATCATATCTCATACACAATTTGTTTTTATTATATATTTTAAAGCGCGCTTAGTGTAAAATCTATTCCAATGATCTTGAAATCAAATTTTTAATAAAACGCACCTGTACAAATTATTTTATTTGAAGCTACTTCGGAAGAAAATGTCACTACTTGAAGAAGTCAATTCAATCCGGAGACGGATATGGTTTAATATGTGGCTTAAAAATTCTTGTAAATATTGAAAGTAAAAACACACAGTCTAAAAACAGAAAGTGGCGAAAAGTAGTGTCACTTAATTTAATTAATTTTTTATTTGTTTTAATACTAAGAATTTATTGAATCTTTCTACCATTCGTAGCAACTCACAATAAGTATTCAAATCTTACAAACTAACTTAAAATTATGTGATATTCCCATTGTTACATCATAATTTGTTGAGTCGCGAGGTTTAGCAATTACACAGCGTATTCAATGTGTAATTTCTTTTTAGTCGCCGATGGCCTGTGCTCAGCAATAATTGCCTAGCAAGGGGATTCGGATGGTTGTGTAATTTTTGAATGTAGCTTCTAGAGGACTTTCCAACTTCCTTAGAAATTGTGGGTACATTCAAATCTTGATGGATGTTACCGTTCCTCATATACCAAGGCGCGTTTACAATAATTCGCAGTCAGGATTGTATTCGCTGCAATTTTTCGATATTTGAGGGAGATGCGGGTCCCATAACTGAATGCCATAAGTCCAGATTGGCTTCAAGATTGCTTTATATAATAGCACTTTGTATTCAAGATTCAACTTTGAGCTTTTGTGTAGCAGCCACAATAACTGATTAATTTTAAGCTTGATCTGAGTTTTCTTTGCCTCTATATGATTGTTTCAGGTCAGCCTTCTGTCGAGGTGAATACCCAAGTACTTTGTTGAGGAACATTATGGAACTGATTGGCCATTAATATTAAGTAGGGGACATGTATCTAGCCTTAGTGTGAAGGTTATGTGTACACTCTTTTATTCATTGACTTCTATGCGCCATTTTGCTAACCAGATTTCGAGAGAATCGACAATTTAAATAATTGAATCAAAAGTTTATATGCAAAAAAGCGACAGAAATTACTTTTGAAAATATATAGCTTTTACCGTTTTCTTAATTGTTATTATATATTTTCTCCTTCTTCTTCTTATTTTTGTTATTATGCATTTATTAAACAATATGGTTAACATGAGCAGCATATTTAATTAGTTACATCAGCAGCAAAACAACACCGTCAACAATAATTACAAAATGTGGTCCATTTTAGTCAGTAGCCGTATGGGGTTTCATGAAAAACCAAACTAAACCAACAAAAAGTCAACCCAAAATAACATATTCGTTAGTGTTATTATAATATGTATCATTATTAGTGCAATACATAGCAACACATTACTCTATTGGGAAAATACACAAAATATATATTATATATTATACAATACAAACGTGTTATTTCAACGAAAGTACAGCAGCATTGCACCATCACAGCAGTAGTGGCAGAAGCCAAAAATGACGCGAAGAATAAAGGTGCACCTGTTCTTTTAGTGTTGGCATTACTACTGGTAGTTGCCGTGTTGCAGATGATCCACCGAAAAAAAAAAAAACACAAAACTGCTAAACACGAGCCAAAATCGCACGCGCCAAACAGGACCTCTTCTTGCTTCCCTTTTTTACGATTTTTATTACTCGTATTTTGCATTTTTTGTTTAATTTAGTTTCATGTTTTATTATTATTACTATTATTGTTGTTGTTCAATAAGGCCAAACGGTATTTTTTAATTTGCAACAATAACAATGAACATGAAAGAAAATAAAGTAAAACATTTAAAACAAATAAACAGACCCTCGTGACCCTCACACCTCCTCTTTGTCTCATTTGAAAATTGGAGAGAAAACCATTACCATGATAACGGTACACACACAAAAATTATAAGACGAAGAACCAGTCGAATCAACAGAAATGGAAGCCGAACAAAGCAGAGTCGCGTATCGGCAGCACCAGTATGCAAGTTTAATAAAAATTGTGCAGGTGCCATATTATTGACCACTTACTAACTGTTGCTGTTGTCTACACAAACACATATATACATATATTCCTATATAAAGGGTGGAAACACGGCTGAATTCTTGTGAGATGACATTTGATTTTGATACTGGAAATTTTTACGCTATTTAACTACACGGAATAAAATAGAGCGCTTTATGTTTGAATTAAGCTTCGAAATCTTGAAAACGTATGTAGTGGGTGTTCCTCTAGGGGTTTTAGAGCTTTAAATTGACATAAAATAATGAAATTACATAATTTCAAACTAAAATTGATTTTATTAAAAAGATAATTTTATGTTTTTATGTTTGAATATAATTTAAGCATGTGGCCGCTGTATATGGCGTAATCTGTAAGTCCAATTTTCTACCACTTTTTCAAGCAATGGAGGCCGCATCTTGGCAATGGTTTAAACAATATTGTTTAAACCATTGCCAAGGTGTCCAAAGCTTCCGGTTTATTCACACGAACCAATGACTTCACGTGACCCCAGAGAAATGATTCTAGAGGAGTTAAATCGTACAATCAATAAGTCGATTGTTTAATGCGCTGTATACCATGTGGCGCAGTCCAGTTGAAAGAACGTGTCTTCAATCAACCTTCAATTCAATTGGGGTAGCAATTCTACCGGCCCATATAGCACACCAAACAGTGAGTTTTTGAGGATGTAACGGTGCGTCAATTTTGCTTATTGGCATGCCTATCGACCCGCAAATGAACCTCATCACTGAACAAAATTTTGCGATAAGACAGTGGATTGATTTTCAGTTCATGGTCATTCGGCTTTAACTCCTTCAATTTTCAAACTACAATGAGCACAATTGAAAATAGCGTTGCTGAAAAGTGGAAAAGTAATGATGCTTTTCACAAAAGCTTTTCGGCTATTGTTTTAAAATGCAAATTTTGTACAAAGACTATGTTTAATGATGAACTCAATGACTTCAAAGTTTTCAAACAGTACTATTTTAATGAATAAATGTTCTTTCCAGTTTTAGAATGATTAAAAAATAGTGATATTCTATATCATTTTCTAAATAGTAATTTGATTCAGAAATTTTGCATGAAAATATGGTCAAACCTTTCGATAGAATTGAGATTTACAAATACAACAGTGCCATTACTCTATTTTTTTTATTGAAAATATATATTAGAGCGACGTTAAAAATATCGTTTTCTTCGCAAAAAATTGATTTACATACATTCAGCTAAATTCTGCTTCGAATTGCATTTTTTATAGCATTCTTATATAACATTTCTATTTATTGCATTTTATTTTATAACCAATTTTATAACTAATAAATAAACCAGTCGATGGCCCACCACTTTATACAAATATGGGTATTTGGCAAATTTCTAGCAGCATCATTATCGGGTTTGTGAAATTTGTGAATGTTTATAAGAGTTGTTACTTATAATACAATTTGGAAATTTCTTTATTTTGGTATTGTATTTCATTTTATTATTTCTGTTATCATCTATGTTGTTAAATTAAAATATTTCTAACAAATAAAGGTGAAAACCTTCAACCAAAAAATTGCACATTACATGCATTCACATTCAGACCCGATCCGTCGTTCATACATACATACATATATTTATTAATATTTATGCTTATGAATTTATACTTCCCTGAAGTTGTGAAAATTCTGGTACAAGTTTTATGTTTTTTCTTTGTGATAAAATGTAACATAATCTAATAATCCAAAAAATTATGTGATAATCAAATAAAATGATTTTTATTGAATTTTCTGTGATCACAACTTAGATACTGTTTAAAGGTTTCAAATTTGGCTGCAATAGAATGATCAACCGCCAAGGTTTCGGCGATTTATTTTACAATCACGTTTGAGTCGATTTTACCTTGAGGGACGAAATGGTTTCAGGCTGAAAGGCTCACGGATTTTTTGCGAATGATAATTTGTTTAATGGTTTTATAAAACAAAGTTTAGCAAGTGTGTTCTGCTTACACAAAGAGAAAAATAATAATAATAATATTAACTATAGAAGTTGGATAACCGATGGACCAGAGTACTTCTGCGTGATTCTGTTATTTATGGGTTTTTGAGGTTAGGAAGAAACCTGAGCGCGATGGCGGAAACCCGAGGTCGGATTCAGTCTCAAATCTAAAGGATGTGAGTTTTTTTTATGTTTTTGGGGGTGTGTTATTTCACAATTCTTCTATATTTTTTTTTCTAGTGGGTGAACAGAATTCGTAAGAGAAAACTCTTCAAGTCTGTCTAAAAACTTAAACAATCTTAGAACCAACTATACAAAATTACAATTGCCACAATTCTGCCACAAGCTGAACTTTCAAAAGATATTGTCTGTTTGCATCACCCCATTTTAGGTCAATCGAACACGTTCTTCAACATCACCATTTCCCATCGCCATACATTTTTAGTCTTATGTAATAAAGTTCACTTTCTAAATTCATGTCGAGATATAACGATGTAATGTCACAACTATTGCGTAAAATTATATGCCAGAACTCTTGAAAATTCTATGTCTACTGTTTAGTATTTGCAGTGATATTAAAGCAACCTCTTGCTGGATACACTTACATATTGTATATATATATATATATGAGTAATTATAACAACATTCGAAACTCACTAACAAATCCGGCATTCTCAATAATTCATACTTAGAAATGGATACTGATACATTAGTTAGATTCAATGGACTTTTAATATATTTTCTATATTTATTTCATTTCTACGTGAGGTTGCTCCTAGTCGTGGACGTTTAAAGTATCAGCAAACACAATAACAATGAAAGAGAAACTTGGTCTATATTTTTAGGAGCTTAAGCTTGATTAAGCATAGCGACGACAGAGGCAATGTCAACATTCAGGAAATTACTAAAGAATAAATTGTTTTTTTTTCTGATTTTGAAATTATAAATTTCGTTTTTTGAGAAAACGCACTCGGGGGAATTGTTAAATACTTGGAATATTGATAACCGGGAATAACGAAAAATAATAAAAATGGGCTTCCATACCTCTAAAATGGCTGTGCAATAACCATAATTCGTAACTAAGACGTGAATAGGTGAGCCTATTTGCTATGTACAGAGTGGGCGGAACTAAGAGACCTTCTTTACAATCATAGATTCTAAAGATTCCATAAGGTTCTTGGAGCTCGTTTAGAAGCATTTGCATGGCAAATTGGCCGGAAGAATTGTCAATTGTTTGCTGACAGGTGGTTCGAAAGAAAAAATCTTTTCGATAAAAAAGTTGTGCTTCGTTGTTGTGCAACACACTAACCACTGAGCTGCGGCACGGGGATTTTCTATATTTATTGTGCTTGTGAAATTAAACCCAACCTTGGTGGTTCAACTCTCTCATGCACCATCTCTAAACAACGCGTTCTTCTTAAATCTAAATAAACTTTTTGTAAGGCAAGAATAAGCAACGATATGACCGAAATCGGCTATAAAAGTATTTTATATTGTGTCGAATATATGAAAATAACAAGAAAACCGAATATAGCACGTTACTTAATTTTACGGTCGAAACAAATGCTGTCATAAAATGACAGCAGACACAAAATGGGTTCATCGAGAGACAATCTGACAAATATTTACATTGATCACCTAACATGTGTTTGCCTATAGGTTAAAATGTGCACAATATTGCCCAATATATTGGACAAGTGCGCGAAAAGGTTAAATGAGCCGATAGCTATGTGCTCACCTTACAAACAAAAACGACTTCTTAATAAATTTGTTCATGAGACAATACTAGCGATATATGATGATGATACTAGCTCATTGATAGCAGTTTTGACTGTATTTTATTCATATTTGATTGGAATTGCCAATTATTGTGTGCTCTAAACTTTTATTTCACTTTTGTTGTTGTTGTTATTTTTATTGTTGTTTTGCTTTGTTAATATTGATTGACAAAGCACTTTACACATGCAACATACTATGAACATACGAAGGTATTATTTGATAATTTCATTTGCTTTTTGGCATTCTCATATAAATGCATATACTTGTATGTATGTATTAGTGATATCAATTATCGGGATATTGTCGATCTCGGAATTTTCGGGATCTGAAATATAGTGTGGGGATCCCGGGGACGTCCTGAAATGCAGGCAGCTTTGATTTCATAATTTTTTTATGTTGGTTCCGTTTTATACAAAACATCAATATCAACTGGAGGCCATGTGCAAAGCATAACATAGTTGCTGATACGGCTCTACCAATCACCACACTTTCACCATCGTGCTCACACCATAAACTGTGATGACGACGACATCCTTTGATAAATTTAGATTTACTTCCTTTAGATATTAAAGAAAACTCTAACCCCATGTGTGAAAATATTCTTCAAAAACGAAAACGAAAATGATTTTTACATCGAATAGCTGATACTGTCTGAAGTTATTACTGCAGATGTTATTAATTAAAGACGCCAGACCACACATTGCCCAACCAGTTAAAAACTATTTAGAAGGACAGAACTGTGAAGTACTACACCAAATGGATGAAAATCCATCAGATTACTATGTATTTGTTCTGGTCGATGCAGTCAGCTCTTTTTGGAGAACGCTTATGAAAGTATCAAAATTTGATTTGAGATGTGAATTGTATCGAAAGGCAAACACTTCTTTAGTGACGGAATCAGGCAATTGCCTGAAAGGTGGGTAAACATCATAGCTTCTGACAGAGCAAACTTATATTTTACCTGAACTGCCGTGTGTGTCAGTCATTTTGGTTATCATTTTTCCTCACACTTTGGTGGCCTGCTATTTTATCAAAAAGGTGTCGCAAACAGCTAAAACGCAACTAATGTTACAAATAATTCTCATTTTGCCCTTAAAAGGGGAATAAGTATATCTGACTTGAGTTTGAAAAATTTAATTAGCTACTAAAAAAATTGTTTTCAGACATCTCGAAATTTGAACGGACTAATTCCGGGATTTTAGGGACTTAGAAAAGACTGGCCTTAGTGGTTAGTGTGTTGGCCTTCTGATCTGTAAGTCGTGGGTTCAATAGCTGGCAGAAGCACAACTTTAATATGAAAAAGATTTTTCTTTCAAACGGTGTCGGCAAGCAATTGGCAATACAATTTGCCATCGAAAAGAAATCTGTGATAAAGCTCAGAAAAAGTAATGTTACAGGGGTTCCGTTGTTCGAAACTGGCTGATTCTGTCCAAATATTTAAGACGCACATCAATAGTGGAAAAGAAGGGCCATAGAGAACTTCGGGGCTACATATTTATTTATTTATTTATTTTCGAAAAAATCGGGATCCCGGGATTGAAATCCCTAGTATGCATTCACTTTAATTCAAGATGTATGAGTGTTCATTTTAATACAAAGTTTATATATTTCCATTCATTCAGTTCATAATTTTTATGAGCTGCTATTGCAAGTCAATCAAACATGTTTTCGTATGTAAAACAGAACAGATCGACACACACCAAATTTTTGTTGATTATAAATCATCTTTTGGCAGTCCGATAAGGGATTAACTCTACAAAACAATGTCTGAGTTCGGTATTCTTGCGAAGTTCATTCCTCTTCGCAGAATAACACTGTATAACTCCTACTGCGCAGTGAAAGTTCATTCCTGCCGTTTAATACAGAACGCGGTTTCAGACAAGGTGATCCGTTATTCGACTTCTACAATCTTATAATGGAGAAAACAATACGAGCTTCTGGTCTCCGACATAATGGCACTATCTTCAACAATAGAGTCACGCTGGCACTATCTTCAACAAAAGAGGAATGCTGTTAGCGTATGCCGACGGCACTGACATAGTCAATATGAATACGCTACCAGTTAGTGCAAAATTCTCAGAGTTGGAAATAGAGGGCAACATGAAGTACCTGGTGTCAACAAACAAAGAGCTCTGGCGTCTTGCACAACACGTAGTTGATAACTACGCTTTTGAAGTAATAAAGGACTTTGTTTATCTTGGAACCAATAATGACATCAGGTCATGCTTGCTAACAGGGGCTATTTTGGGCTAAGTAAGCAATTGAGAAGTCTACCCCTCTCTCATGAAACGAAAACCTCACTTTACAAGCCTTTCATAATGCCAATCCTTCCAGATCACTTGAGAAAATGTTTGGAATTTTTGAGAAAAAAGTCCTGCGCCAGGTTTTTGAATTTATTTGCGTTGGTGGCGAATATCGAATGAGCTGTATGAGCTGTATGCCGATACTGACATAGTAAATGACATCATTCTGCGGCTGCGCTGGCTAGGTCATGTCGAGCGAATGGAAGAACACGTTTCGGCTAAGAAGGTGTTATATTCGGAACCGACTGGTGGACGATTCAAAACAGGAAAACCTAACCCCCAGTGGAAATACCAAATACTGGAAAACTTGGAGGGGGTTGGAATTTTTAACTTACGCCAGCTAGAGAAGGACACTGATGGCTGGCGAACTATGCTGGATTCGGCCTAAATCGGTTTTCGGTTGTAAGAGTTACATAATTAAGTAGCTTTTACGCCAATCGTCATCCAGGTAATTGTCTTTGAAAAACTAGGATAGAATACTATTGCAAGCAATAAAATTGTAATTAAAAGTTTTTTTAGATAGTAATTCAGAAGTAAAAATAAAATTGAAATATAGTGGTTTATTTATTTCGCCAGTAAACTTTTACTGATGTCTAGTTTGAAGACTTTGTGTTTTCTCTTCTCTCAACTATTAAGTCATTTAAATTCTCAATATATTGTATAATCAATATATAACAAGTTACTGTTGTATAAACAAGACCTAAAACCAATCTGGACCTATGGTATTAAGATATAGGATTTCGCTAGTGCCAGTAGTCTGCATTTTCTACAACGTTTTCAAAATAAACTGCTACGGTGCATAGTGAATGCACCTTGGTATATAAGGACAGAAGATTTACACAGGCGTTTAGAAATATACATGGTTCCCAGTGAAATTTAAAAATTAGTAAGTTCTCATGAAAAAGAGACTCGAAAGGGACCTAAATGAGGAAGCATCTGTACCCTTTAAACATACGGCCTAAATAGACGAAGAGGATAGAACAATGGGACTTAACCAGACTAAATTCCTTATCTTTGCAATAGTATCCATAAACAACTTTTAAGACGAAATTTAGTTGTGAGCTACGTTTTTGCTAGTTACAATTGTAAAACTCCTATAAATATACAAATTTAATTACTAAATTTTTGTTTATTTTTTTATTTCATTATTATTACATTTTACTTTATTAAATTTACCCATCAAATTAAAAAAGCTACAATATCTATCGAAATGAATGCTATTACAAAATAAATATTTGTAAATAACCAAAATACATAAAAGATGATGCCAATAACTACGAGCAGACCTACAGCATTGGCATTTTAAAGTCATTCTGGGAATCCTCAATAAATAAAACTTTTTTTTATTACTAATTATCGACGAACAAAATATGCTTTTAATGTAAAAATTTTATATTTTAAGTAGATACATATATATAGGCGCATGCAAGTAATGCAGTACAATAACAATATCGTGAACATCACTATTTTGTACGTATGTACATACTTTAGTGTATATATTACGAGTAACAGTAGGTACGAAATATTGCTGAGAGGCGAAGAAAAAAATAGCAATGTGTACATGCAAGTAGCGAGTGGCGCGTAACATTATACAAAATATCAATTAAATACAACATTACAATAACAAATTATACTAAATAATTATTTGAAAAAAGATATCGCAGATGAACAAGAATTATAGCATAGCATAGCATACATAGCACACAAAAGTGATAAGGAAGTCAAGGGCTTTAACAATCCTAATGAAATTTACTAAAAAAGTATAATTTGATCAATTTTTTAATTCACAAATTAGGCCGACTGCCAAGCCTTCAAAAACTGTATATTGGTATGAAAATATATCTTTAAGTGATGTTACATAGTTTGACACAAATGTATATATCACCTGCTTCACCTAAATGAATTTATGAATATGCATTTTATACCCTGCATAATGTAATATGCAAGGTATATTCATTTCGGTCAGATGTTTGTAACCACTTGAAGGAATCTCCGGAGATATAGAAAACCATATATATTCGTGATCAGCGTCGTTAAATTTTCGATTACCGATGGCCGTATGTCCGTTCGTCCGTCCGTCTGTCCGTCACCTGGCTGGTTCGCACGATAACTTGAGCAAATATTTAGCTATTTTAACGAAGTTTAGCATAAGTAACCTATGATCCAATAGTACAGAGGGGATTGATATTGGACACTATCGGTTAATAACCACGCCCACGCGAAGCATTCAAAGCGACTAACCTCGGAATTTTCAAAATATTTGACTTGCTGTAACTCACTATACCATCTGGCACATAGAATTATATTATACTCCTACATAACCTTGCCAGAAATGGGCTAGCCACGCCCACTGTTTATAATAGTCCCCATACAAAATGACCGAATTTCTTTTAAATTGAAACAGCTGTAACTTCTGCAATTTTCTGTTTAGAATAAGCATAATTGACACTAAGATTAATATGATAGTCGGAAATAATTTGGCTAAAAATCGGCGCGTCACGCCCACTTCTTATTCGGGCTCCCATACAAAGTCGAGGAACTGGAGAGGCAGGCGCTGTCAATTTATCTAACATGATAATGGGAAAGGGAAATCAGTTTGCTACACAACTCAATGTTGATTTCAACCCAGCATCGGTCGGCTTTACAGGTGGAAGGTATAAAATTACGGTAATTTTGTAATTGATAGCGAATCTGGTGAAAATTTTCAAAGTGAAATACTTCCAACTCTTCTTACAAATTATAACGCATCTGATATTTTTTAATCTAACGAGTCGGGATTACTTTTAAGGCCATGCCGGCGAGTACACTAAACAGAAAAAATTGTTCAGTTCAAGGGATGTAATCATCTAAAGAACGGCTAACATTATTATTTATATGTAACGGAAGAGGTGATTATAATAAAGTTATAGCAGTTGGAAAATAAAAAAAAATCATCGATGTTTTAAAAACAGTATAGTACTCTTGAAATATTGTATTATAATCAACAAAAGGCTTGGATGGCGAAAGATGTATATGCAGCATTTGTTTTGATATCGCTGGATGAACAAATGGCAGCGTAAAGCCGGAAAATAATATTATTTGTTAATAATCCAGCGCCGTATCATATAACAAACATTTTTGCGAACGGCTTGGTTAAATTTTGACCACCCAGTACCATAAAATATTGCAGTCCTTGGAACAACGAAATATTCCATTCATTCATATCGATTTACCGACAAAACATTATTCGAAAACATATCACATTTGCCGCAATGGGTAATCCATCTACAAATTTTGCTAAAAGTGTCAACTTATTTGATAAAGCTCTGCAGATTATAAAACGGTATTAGTGGTTTAAGGACCCCTGAAAAACTTTAACATAGAACATATCTTTCCTTAAAATTATTTCCATATTATTTCAGTGTTAGTTTTAACCACGGTGCCCAGATGATAGTAATATTGTGCAGAAGTTGACATTGGCGGCATTTGTACCGAGGTGGAGAATTTTTTACAATACACTCCATGTGACGACAACTTATGCTACAGTGGTCTTTCTGATGCCGAAATATCAAGTCCGTCCTCAGATGGATCCGAAGTTGAAGCTGAAAGAAGTAGATACTATGGAATTGCAAATATTAAAAAAAAAAACGAAAAGTCTGCAATAAAAAAATTACAGATTTATTTAAGATAAATATTCAACAAAGACATTTAATGTGTTGCTTTGGTTTAAGATTTAGCTACAATGAGTATTTCTTGTTGTTGATTCTAAATGTTTTTGTTTCATTACAACTAAATAAATTTTATTAATCTTTAAGTATACATGTACTTATTTACCAAAATAAATATACATATGTAAGATTAAAAAAACACTTCCAAATTTAAAAACATACTTTGCTTCAATAATTCATGTGTATGTATTCGTTTTTTGTTTATACATATTTGAACTCTCATACATACAGTGGCTCCCAGCTTATTTCGTACAGTGACAGTTTAAAAATTGCTGCAGTCGTAATTCCTAATATAGCAAAAATTTGAACAAAATATAAATGCCATTTTTGAAAGGAAGGTTTGTTTTTTATTTTCCAAAATTTACTTTTTCAAAATTTTAGTGTTTGACACTATAAAAAAATAAAATAAGAAAAAAATAGGAAAATTCATGTCACAGCTTATTTCGTACAGTCTCTTTAAGTTCAAACTAAAAACAAAGTAAGTTGATTTTAATATTTAGTATGACATCCCTTAGCGTTAATGACAGCCTGGAGTCTACTTGGCATTGAATCCACCAATTTTTGAGTGATGTCTGGTGTGATTTTTTTCCATTCCTCCATCAGTACCTTCTTTAGGTCTTGCTTATTAGAAATCTTGTGTGTTCTTATTTTATTGTCCAAAATAGACTAAAGATTTTCAATCACATTCATGTCAGGTGACTGTGGTGGTGGAGACATCAAGTGTGAGCAGTTCAAATAAGCCAAGATTGCACAATCCCAGATTTATGTTTTGGGTCATTATCTTGGTAATACCGAAATTCTTCCCGCAAACCCAGTTTGTCTGCACTTTGAAGTAAATTGTTTTTCAGAATCTCGAGGTACTTCATTTTGTCCATTGTTCCCTCAATAAAAACCAATTCACCTACTCCGGCTGCTGACATACAGGCCCAAACCATCACGCTACCGCCACCATGCTTCACTGTGGGCTTAAGGTTCTCCTTGTTTAGCTCGGTATTAGCTTTACGCCAAACATATGACATTCCGTCCGAGCCAAAAATATTAAACTTAGACTCATCCGCGAAAATAACGGTATTCCAGAACGCAGGAGTATTAATAATATGCTCTTTGGCGAAGTCAAGTCGGCGTTGTATATTCATTTTCGAAATGAATGGTTTCTTTCGGGCTACTCGACCGTTCAAGTCATGATTGCGCAGCACACGTCGGACAGTTTCAGCACTGGATGATTTTCCTATTTCACGCTGAACCTCTGCAGCCAACTTCGGAGCGGATAACTTTGGATTTTTCTTAATTTTTCGTACAATATAACGCTCGTCTGATGCGTTGAAAATCTTATTAGGTGCTTCTCTGCCCTTGTTCTCCAACCGATTTTCGCGAACGAAGCGTTGAATGATGTATTGGACAGTTGAGGCACTTAAATTTGTCATTTCAGCAATTTTTTGCACACTCTGACCTTTCCTAAAATGGTTAATTACCAGTTTACGCTGTTCCATCGTTGTACGATGACCCATAAAGCTAAATGTTTAATTTACAGCACTTTAACTATTTAAAATAATAATAATAAAAATTGTTATAATAGTTAAAAAGGTCCAAAAACTCATACAATTCAAAAAAACTTTGTAACTGCGCGGCAGAATGAAACTTACCTACATTGAAGTTTGTGTACGAAATAAGATGTGAGCTGAAAATCAGCTGATCAATAGTTTTTCTCTCTTGCATAACAAAAAGAAAAATTTTTGGGGTTCCCCGTTTTCTTATTAGGTTTACTAAACACATACACAGACATCTACATTCAAAACTTATCGATAAGTTTTTTAGTTTCGATGTTACAGCCATGTACATAAAAATATATACACTGTACGAAATAAGCTGTGAGCCACTGTATATGCGTGTTTGCCCCCACTAAGCAAAATATTCTATAAGCGTTAAGGAGCGTTAAAAGCGGGTTTTTTTTTGGATATAACGTTTCTACGCTTATAAGCGTGGGAAATTGTGCATTTTCGGTGACGTTTGTAAGAAGGAAATATCGTATTGCGTTTAAAAATACTATGAAGTAGCATTATTTGTTGAATATGTTGCTTAAGCATTTTGTAAAAAATGAGAATAGAAAATAACTGTAAATAATTGTGATCCTTTCAATGATAGCGTTATAAAAAAATATATGTGGCAATGATAAGCCCCGAAGTGCTATTTGGTTGGGTTTCTCTTCCAGTACTCTCATGCGTGTTAAACTTTGGACAGTATTAGAAATGACCTACTTTATTTAGCCGGCTCCGAACGGCTAACACTAACGAACACTAACCACTGAGCAACGGCTGTCACTATAACAAAATTTTCTTCAAAATCATCATGAGACAGCCATATTTAAAATGAAAGCCCACAATTTAGTGCAAAAAGCTTCGTAAAAAAGTGCGTAGCAGAACTACTATTTAGTAAAGTTTCGAAACAAAATCCCTGTTATGAAGCGTTCATTGATGCCGATATATCCGCCTGAAGAATTATTGTGAAACAGCCATGTTTTGTGGGCGAACCTAATATTTAATATGCAAATGTTGAATGAAAAACGGGTGAGCCGCACCTATCATTTCAAACAGCTTTCATACAAATGACTTAATGACTTAATGACTGTGCGGCAATCTGGTTCGCTGCATGGATTCCATTTTTGCCGGTAATCGCATTCGGAAAATATACGCTCTAGACAAGATAGTCTTATATTCGGAATATATCTATATTTCATTTTCTCAAAGCCAAAATCCAAACCATGTAATTCAAGTGATGTCTAGGAATTCTACCAGTTTGAAGTAGGTGACTTCCAGAATAACAAATAAAAATTTTTTACTAAAATTCTAAAATGCCATCAGCTAACTACTAACAGTATTAAGTTAGTTCAAAGTTTTGTCACAGAATGCATAAACACATTTATGTACCATTCAAATACAAAGTTTTTCGTTTGTTTGCTGAGCTACTACTCCCACACAAACCTAAGCGCAAAATCGCATTAAAAATGTCATAAGAAGTGCACTGATAGGTATATGACTCCAAAATGTCTATATGTTTATAATAATATAATAAATAAACACGCCAAAAATGGGCAAAATCGGCTTATTTTAAGGCATACGTCTCACCAAAGCTATCCTAAAAATGGCATAAAAATGCTATAGAAAGGGCTGAAGGCTAAAAAGTTTTAATTTTTAATATTTTGAACATTCATGCTGTGCTTGTTAGTTGGTAATATACACATACATATAAGTCGCGGTAAACAAAAATGCACATAAAAACTTTAAAAAATCGTTCCATTATTTTGACAATTTTATATATTGTAAAAACGTATGACGCATTCAATGGCGCTGTCAAAAAAGTTGATTATTCCTGGAGCCGGGCATGAAATGTCATTCAATTATTTATACATTTATTTTCAATCGTAAAAGATTATAATAAAATCAGGCATGTGATGGAAATCGTTCGAATTCAAAACGAAAACAAAATTTCAAATCGTATTAATTTCCTTGATGTATGATGGAAATCGCGCGATTTCATTTAAATTCCAAAGCTTTTTAGAATTTAAATCAAAGATTTAAATGAATTTAGGCGGAACAAGTGAAATGGAACTGTTCAAACTTTTTCATAATTGTTAAAAATTACAAAAATTAGTGTATTTTTGGCTGCGCCGGTTTTTTAAGAGCAAAGGAAGCAAGAAATCTCAAAATGTGAAACGGCGCAGACTTAGCGACCATTTAATAATTTATTTGTGCAACACAATGTTACATGCAGGCTCAATGGTCAAATTAGATTATGTTGAAAATAAAAATTCGATTGTACGTCATCATTTTACTCGACGTTTTGTTGTTATAGACATGTAAAACATATGTATATGAACATGCATGTTCACAATATTAACTAAGAAATCTCGTCCACTAGCCTATAAACATTAAACCTACATATTGGATCTACGATCGCTGTTTGCCACTGATCTTTCCTCTATGTTCATCAGTGTTGCTGAAATTTTTTCCTGTGTTAAACTGTCGTTGCATGGAACTCTACTAAAGCTGGGTAATTTTGGAGATCTATTTTCAGAATTTGCGTCCTCATACGTAATGCACTCAGTCTCAACGTTGACGCTATCATCAACCGATTCGTCGTTCGGAATGCCGCCAACTCTTACATGCAGTCTACACATAGCAGCAGTTCTCCCCACGGTTGGTATTAAGATATACTAGTTGTACGCATCACCTCCGGTTGCTCTTCTTTCCACCTTGTTATGAGCCAGTTTCTTTCGGATACACACCTTCCAATATGACCTCACCTGAATATAATCAATTGTTGTAACCAAAATTAAAGTTTTGTGGAAAGCATTTTCATTAATCGAATTTCCAACTAAAAACTTATATTTCGCACACAATTTGTCCACACCCAATTTGCTCACTCACAATTTGTCCTGAAATCGTTTAAAGATATAAATTTCAACGAATTCATTTCGTTGTGAAATCGTAAACAACGAATTTTATCATAGAGCAAATCGTACCATCTCAAATTCGTAAGTGAAATCGAAACACATCATAGACTCGATACACGTGTAAACTTATTTTATGTAAAGAATTTTTTTTTTACTTTTCGGCCGAATCTTAGACATCAAATGGTGAGAGTTGTGCGATTTATAAAAGAATGACCCGTAGCTGTGTTTAGTAGAATATTACTATAAATAGGAGATTTTTTTACTAGCAAAATACTTTATTTCTCACATAGTGCTGGTATTTGGAGGCACACATCTGCTAATTCGAATTTCAAAACAAATACTGACGGTAAAACAAGTGGAATTGAATTTTTGACAATTGATAAATAAATATTATAAATATATAAATATATAAACAAATATAAGTAAAAAATAAATATAATAATAAATAAAAAATATTGAAAATAAACATATTTTTCGTCGTACAAACGAAGATGAATTTCGTTATATTTTGCAGGAGATATCCCTTTCGCCAAAGCCACTTCCGTTTCGATACCTTTGCACCTGGCTACCACATTGAGATTTATTGCAGAGGGATGTTACCAGCGAGCTGTAGGTAAAGGCAGCACCATTGCACTGTGTTAACAACAGCGTATAGAGCCTTCTACCAGCGTATAGAGATCCAGCAGTTGGCAGTTCCCAGCATCGTTTTGGTAGAGTATACCATATTCACCACAAGAAGTTATTAAAATTATGAATGTTTGTTGTGCACTCCATAATATTTGCAAGCATTACCATGTGGAAGATTGTATGAATGGATCGTATGAATGGTATGGATCGACTTAAACCACGATATGAATAATCAGAAGCACAGCGACGATAACTCAGTAGGAGACGAAGAATCATTGAGTGGTAATAACACATACCAAGCTACAGCCATAAGCCACTTTGGATTTTTCAAATTCCTGGAGAATTTTATAATGGTCATCCTTTTTTGTTTTGCTCTGTTTGGATAAAATTTTGTTCTTTTGCAACTTTTAAAAGTTCATGTGATGTCTCTAACATATGGCGCTGAAGCCTGGACAATTTCCACCTCGGATGAGTTAATTCTTGGGGTTTTCGAGAGAAAAGTCCTACGCAAGATCTTTGGACCTATTTGCGTTGGTGGCGAGTACCGAATAAGGTACAACCATGAGCTGTACGAGCTGTATGCCGATATTGACATAGTAAAGCGCATCAAAATCCAGCGGCTGCGCTGGCTAGGTCATGTCGAGTGAATGGAAGAACACGCTCCAGCTAAGAAGGTGTTATATTCGGAACCCGCTGAAGGACGACGCAGAAGAGGAAGACCAAACCTCAGGTGGAAAGACCAAGTACTGGAGAACCTGACGTCGCTTGGAATTTCTAACTGGCGCCAGCTAGAAAAGAACAGAGATGGCTGGCGAAGTATGTTATTTTCGGCCTAAATCGATATTCGGTTGTTATGGCCACATAAGTAAGTTAGTAAGTGATGTCTCTAAAATCTTTTCTAATGTACTTCAAATATTGGCCACGGACGCTGATTCATCATTCATTAATTTTTTTAAATTGTCAAATGAACTGCAATAGAAAACTCCTTGAACTGCAATGTGAATGCCACATATTTTAGCAATAGTTTCCTCAGTATGTATTGAAACATGCTTGTTGAATGGACCTCCACCAGTGACACATCACAAGGTAAATTGTTGTAACTTGCCATTTCGTACGAAAATGATTTCTATCACATGAATATAAAAGTTTTTATTTCTCACTTAGGCTTAATTATCGTAAAACACTCTAATGATATTCTCAATTAAAATTGTGACGATTATTCTTATATAAACTATTCTTATTAAAACGAATTTTTAAATAGATGAAAAGTAAAAACCAAAAATTGAAGAATTCGCCTCACTAAAGGCAATGGTCGGACGCATTTGCGCAATGTGTATAAAAGAAGCAAAACGACAATCAACAGCAGCACACTCAACGATTAAAGATTAACGAACAACAATCTTTTGCTACCTACGACCACCACCGTACCACTACCATGAACATCAGCGCCGACTAACGTCAAAAGACAATCAACATTTAACAACCAGACTGTTAATGATCCAAACAGAATCAATGGTAATAATCCGGCACTGTGCTATGGCTCTAAGAAGCAAGGATCAGCAAATGTCTTTAAGAAACAGACAAGGGAAAGAGTCGAGGAAAATGCAACCTAAAAGGATCGCACATGCTGCTTTAGCGTTATTATTGCTGTTATCCTTTTTGTCTTAATGCAACACGACACTGGCGAATGCAACAACCACTTTACGTATTGCAAGGATTCATATAAAATACAACATTTTTAAATATTTTTGAATCACAAAAACAAAAAATGAGATAAAAAATCGACTGAATATTTTTGAAATGAAATAACATTTTGCACCTGTCCTGTTAATGTGTTTCCAAAACCACACAACAATAACAACAAGCGCAATGAATTTATTTTCATTTTGTTTTCTTTCTTGTCTTTCGGTATGTAGTGTGTAGTACCCGTAGCCTTCATTGCGCGCATGTGGTATCGTAGTTACGTATGTTATAGTATGTTAAGTATAATATTAATATTTAAGTGTGCGGACATGCGCATATGTATATATGCATATTCGATATGTGCTTCACACGAACATCAACACCCCTCCTCCCCGCGAAATGTGAATACACGATCAAAGTATTATTTAGCGAAATCATTCTGCTTGCTGCTAATACGGCTGCGTGCCATACAACTTTTTTGCTTTCTCTATTTTGTTGTTGTCCTTCCATCATTGGGCTTTTTTAGTATTACAATTATTTGCTTCTTCTATGTCTTTTGCCCAATTTTTTGGTAACAAACCCCTAATTTTAAGCTCGCTTCATATTCACCATAACGCTATCCTTTTGACAAATGCATGTGTGTGGGTGTTTCTTTTTTTTTTTTTTTGCTGTAGACTGGGTCTATTATTTTAATATTTCACTTATCCTCACATATCTTTAAAGTAATGTAGTATTAAAACCATACCAACAAAATATGGATACAAATTTGCGGTTAATTATTTTATTGTTTCTTTTTATATTTTCCTTCCAATTTTAGTGAAGGGTTGTACATACCTCATATAATACAAGCTCTGCTGTTCGATATCGTCCTAAGGTTCTTTTTTAGTAGAATATGAGTGAATATGTTTATGTACAAAAATATTAAAAGAGGTGCTCGGCCAAGGTTTGGAAGAAATTTCAATTATTGACACTTATAGGCTCCGAAGAACAATTTGCTCGAGTTTAGAAGGTATTTGCTTATATTAAACGATTAAAGATCTTTAAAATCTTGTTGCGACAAATTGTAAAATTTGTTCAATTGTTTAGTATTTCTGCAATGAATTCACACCTTCATGCAAAGTTGTTCAACGCCCTAACCAACTGAGCTAAGGTACCCGTTTGAATAGACATTACCAAAATTTAAAAAAATTTAAAAAGCCACTCTTTGAATTGCCTAGAAATAGAGATGGAAAGTTCTTTCCTGGATAATGTGCATCATTTCTGTATTGTATTCGTATTATAAATAGATACTAAAGATGATTGAAAACACGAGCTCCTTCTTGAAACAAGAAAATAATAAAGTAAATGTACTATATGGTTTGACAGATTATAACAGCTGGTCCTATAAAAAATTTAAACTTTTGTCTTGACAGCATAAAATTGCACAACCTTATTTTAGTAGAGACTCGAAACGCAAACGTACAATAGTTGATTTAATCAAATTTATCCTTAATTTGATAGACAGTTGCTTTGTCACCAATTTTACCATTTTGGAAAAATGTCAAATTCATATTAGCTGGAGTTTTCCCAACATAATTATTTATCAAGTTTTTCCCAGCACTTTTGTATCTTGCCTTCTTCTCTGCCAATTATTGCTTGGTTCACCTCAAACTCTTGTTACATCACTTTTTCTGAACTTTGTCACAGAGCTCTTTTAGAAACTTTTCCGTGGAAAATTATTACTATCGGGAGAATTGTTAATTGCCGACAGTTGGGTACCTTTCGAATATCTGTTCGACCTAACTGTGCCCTAAATGGTAACTTTACTTTTTATCTTCTAAAGGTAATCTTCGTCGATTCGACGAAGTCTGTTTTACAGCTTGATAATTTGGTTACCAAAAATATCAGATAAATGCTTGTTCGTAATTCCGAAGAACATGCACATGGGCGGACGATTCATTTTACTTGAACACGACATAACACTGCACATCTGATCGAAAGTGACAACGCCTCCTTTAGTGCTGTTGTAGAACTGTACTCTGCAAAGCCTTTTATTTTCGGCATTTAGATATCCTTCTTCGTTTCAAGATGACAGCATGGAAACAATTTTATTCGGTTTCAGCTTGTAAAAAGGACGTGAGTACGTTATCTTAACAGAAGATAGATGTACCGCCTTTTCGGCCCTCCTTTGTGTTTCCCAATTCTTTCGGAATTTCCTTTTTATTTGAATCTAAAATTCCCGCAAACGTTAAGTTTTATGGCTCACACAAAAGTGGTTTTAGCAGCCAAATGGATGTGAACCATAGTTATGCTTCAGTCCGTTCCATGTGTATGCTCCTTTGCTGCTGCAAAAAAAAGCACTTATGTCATGCTCACGCCGATTAACGTCTGCTCAACTTTAAAGCACATTTTAAACTAACGTTATTGCAAATGAGGGTCCTATATTTTGTTTATTAACGAAACTTAACCAGCAAACAGAGACGTTAAATTATTGCAACTAGTATATGGAACTATGATACTAACAAGCAATTTAGATTTAGTAAATTATGTTTTAAAGAAAAATATAAATAATATATCTGCTACTCGCTTTCCATAACGCCTGCCACCATTTTGCTTTTTAGCTGTGCATTTTTCCAAAAAAAAGCTGAATCGTCGACATGACATTGTAGTCGCTGTTTCTGAGCAATTGCAAATTTTTTCGCCACTTCAGTGACAATTGGAACGCCAAGATTACGATGTAGGTCGCTATTTGTTACGTAGTATGGCGCATTTACAATACTTCGAAGCACTTTATTTTGAAAGCGTTGGATAGACGTGATGTACTTTTCACTCGCACATCCCCAGAATTAGATGGCATAAGTTCAGACTGGCTTCATTATCTGTATTGACAGATTTTAACGCCTGCTGATGATGTAATACAGTTTGTTTAACTTCAAGTCTAGCTCTTCTCGTTTTTCTTCACGTGTGCGTATGTATACAAAAGATGGAGGAGAGACCTCAAAATGCTCCCTGTGATACACCAGTATTTATATTTTTTAGAGACTAATTGGCATTTTCGTATTTTACGCTAAAATACCTATCATCAATATATGAAAGAACACCTCGCAGTATTGTGTTGGCAACACAGTCTTCAGCTTTTGAATTAGTACTACATCCCACACCTTATCAAACGCTTGCAATACTTCAAGAAAAAAGACGGAACACATTTTCTTCTCTTCCATATCATTTTCAGTGGTATTTACAACCCTGTGTATTTGATCAATAGTTGAGTGATTTTTTCTAAAGCCAAATTTTTGGAGAGAAATCAAATTGTTGTACTCAATAATTGGCAGTATTCGCGTTAAAAGTAGCTTTTCAAATAATTCGGATTTGATTAAAAAAAAACACACAAAATTTAGAGGAATGTATGAAATTTTTATTTGAGTCGATAGAACGATCTACATATATAAATCAATTATTAAAGATGATTTCATGTAAATGTTGACCGCGGCATACTCTCTCAAACATATCGGCCGGTATCTCACGAATAAATTCTTCAATATTGGCTTCCTGTTCATCAACAGTTACGGGCTTGTCGCTGTAGATATGAGCCCCACAAAAAATAGTCTAAAGGCGATAAATCGCACAATCTAGGCGGCCAGTTGACCGGCCCCAAACGGGAAATAAACTTTTCACCGAATTCTTTTCTCAATTGAGCCATTGTTTCGCGTGCTGTATGGCTTGTGGCATCGTCTTGTTGAAAACACATGTCAGCCAAGTCCATCTCTTCCATTTTGGGCAAAAAAAAGTTTGTAATCATCGCACGGTAGCGCCCGACATTCAAGTTCCTGCCTTCGTCGTCTTTGAAAAAGTACGGTCCAATGATGCCACCGGCCCATAACACAAGACAGTGCATTTTTCGGGATGCATTGGCAGTGTTTGCAATGCTTCTGGCTGCTCTTCACACCAAATATGGCAATTTTGATTGCTCACGTATCCATTCAACCAGAAATTAGCTTCGTCGCTGAACACGAGAAAGTACACGATGCACTTTCTTAACCGAGCATGAATTTTTATAATAAAATTCAATAATCTGCAAGCGTTGTCCGTTTATAAGTCGATTTATGGTTAAATTATGGACCAAACTGAACATGTTTGACAGTAACATGTTACACGAAAACAGCTGAGCTGCCAAAAACAGTTTTGCCAAAAAGAAAGTTGCTAAAAAATCTTACTTACTTACTTACTTATGTGGCCATAACAACCGAATATCGATTTAGGCCGAAAATAACATGCTTCGCCAGCCATCTCTGTTCTTCGCTAGCTGGCGCCAGTTAGAAATTCCAAGCGCCGTCAGGTTCTCCAGTACTTGGTCTTTCCACCGGAGGTTTGGTCTTCCTCTTTTGCGTCGTCCTCCAGCGGGTTCCGAATATAACACCTTCTTAGCTGGAGCGTGTTCTTCCATTCGCTCGACATGACCTAGCCAGCGCAGCCGCTGGATTTTGATGCGCTTTACTATGTCAATATCGGCATACAGCTCGTACAGCTCATGGTTGTACCTTATTCGGTACTCGCCACCAACGCAAATAGGTCCAAAGATCTTGCGTAGGACTTTTCTCTCGAAAACTCCAAGTATTCGCTCATCCGAGGTGGAAATTGTCCAGGCTTCAGCGCCATATGTTAGGACAGGCATGATGAGAGACTTGTAGAGTGTAGTTTTCGTTCTTCGAGAGAGGGCTCGACTTCTCAATTGCTTATTCAGTCCAAAGTAACACCTGTTAGCAAGAGTTATCCTTCGCATGATCTCCAGGCTGACGTCATTACTGCTGTTAATGTTGGTTCCAAGATAGACAAAGTCCCTTACTACTTCAAAAGCGTAGTTGTCAACAGTGACGTGCTGTCCAAGACGCCGGGACTCTTTGTTTGTTGACACTAGATACTTCGTCTTGCCCTCGTTCACCGTGAGACCCATCCGACGCGACTCTCTTTCCAACTCTGAGAATGCTGCACTGACTGCTCGCGTGTTCATGCCGATTATGTCAATATCGTCGGCATACGCTAACAGCATGACACTTTTGTTGAAGATAGTGCCATTATGTCGTAGATCAGCAGCTCGTATTATTTTCTCCATAATAAGATTGAAGAAGTCGCACGATAACGAATCACCTTGTCTGAAACCCCGTTCGGTATTAAACGATGCGGAGAGGTCCTTCCCAATTTTCACTGCACAACGGGAGTTATGCAGTGTCATTCTACAAAGTCGAATGAGCTTTGCAGGAATACCGAACTCAGACATTGTTGCGTAGAGGTAATCCCTTACCGGACTGTCGAAAGCGGCTTTATAATCAACAAATAGGTGGTGTGTGTCGATCTGTTTTTCTTGGGTCTTCTCCAGGATTTGGCGCAGTGTGAAAATCTGGTCGATGGTGGATTTACCAGGTCTGAAGCCACACTGATAAGGTCCAATCAGGTTGCTGAGCATAGGCTTCAACCTTTCACACAGTACGCTCGATAGAACCTTGTACGCGATGCTCAGGAGACTTATTCCACGGTAATTGGCGCAAATTGTGGGGTCTCCTTTTTTATGTACAGGACAGAGAACACTGAGCCTCCAATCATCAGGCATGCTTTCATCCGACCATATTCTGCTTATGAGCTGGTGCATGCGGGTGAGCAGCTCATCGCCTCCGGTCTTAAACAACTCGGCAGGCAGGCCATCAGCACCTGCAGCTTTGTTGTTCCGTAGCCTTAAAATGGCCGTTTCAACCTCGTCATAGTCGGGTGGTGGAACATCAACACCATCATCTGTAATTGGGGTTATCGGGCATTCTCCTCCACTGGCGGAATTGTTCGTAGCATCGCCATTCAGTAACGTGGAGAAGTGTTCCCTCCATAGGCTCAGTACACTCTGGACATCCGTAACCAGATTCCCATTTCCATCACGACAAGAAGAGGCTCCGGGATTTAAACCTCCACTCAGGCGCTTGATCTTTTCAAAGAATTTTCGAGTCTCATTCTTGTCGGTACACATCTCTATCTCCTCACACTCGCGTCTTTCTAACTCCCTCTTCTTGCGCCTGAAAAGACGTCTATCTGCACTCCTTTTCTCTCTATACCGCTCCTTAACAGCTCGCGTTACGCCTGCACGCAGGGTTTTTCTGTAGGCGGCGTCTTTCTCTGCGGTAGCGTCGCGACACTCCTGATCATACCACTCATTCCTCAGAGGCCGGTAGTAACCGATTACCTCCTCGGCAGCAGTAGTCGTGGAGTGGGGTATATGTGTCCACCGTGCGCATGTATCATCAAGTGGGGGAGTGTTCTGCATAAGCAGATCCGATAGTCGAGTGGAAAATGCATCTGCTGTCTCTGGTGATCGCAGCTTACTGACGTCGAGCTTTCTCTGTGTGGGACTTCTCTTGTTATTTGCGACACATAGGCGTGTGCGCACCCTAGCTGCAACAAGGTAGTGATCCGAGTCGATGTTGGCACCACGGATCGATTTCACGTCCATCACACTGGAAGCATGCCTTCCGTCAATCACCACATGATCAATTTGGTTTCTTGTACGTTGATCTGGAGACAGCCATGTCGCTTTGTGGATGTCGAGATGCTGGAATCTGGTACCACCAATTACCATGTTTCGTGCTGCGGCGAAGTCGATCAGCCTCATTCCGTTATCGGAGGTGTTCTGGTGGAGGCTGAATTTTCCGACAGTTGGACCAAAGGTACCTTCCTTGCCCACCCTGGCATTAAAGTCGCCAAGCACGATTTTGATATCGTGGCGGGGGCAGCGGTCATAAGCTTCTTCGAGGCGCTGAAAGAAGCTCTCCTTGGTCACATTGTCCTTCTCATCCGTCGGAGCGTGGGCACATATAAGGCTGATGTTGAAAAATTTTGCCTTGATGCGGATTGTGGCCAGCCGTTCGTTCACAGGCGTGAACTGTGAGACAAGATGTCGTAGTCTCTTGCTGACCAAAAATCCACATCCTAATTCGTGCCTTTCAGCATGGCAACTGTAGTAGATGTCACAGGACGCTCTTTTGGAGCAGCCCTGTCCTGTCCATCGCATTTCCTGGAGAGCGGTGATGTCAGCTCTGTATTTTTCGAGGACATCAACCAGCTGGATAGAGGCACCCTCCCTATAAAGGGATCGGACATTCCAGGTGCATATCCGTAAATCGTGGTGCTTTTTTCGTTTGCGGGGGTCATCAACAAAAGCGGTAGTCCTTATCCGAGGCATATTTGTTTTTTTCATTGGGGGGGTTTTTTATGTGGCGGATCCCAAACCCAACGCACAACCTCTAACCGAGGAGATTTTCGCCACTCACTTCAGCCGCCTCCCAGCGGGTGCCAGGAAGACGTTGGCCGGTGGTCGCCACATGGAGGGCCCCCATTAATAATAATGAAAGCGCCATCACAGAGTAAGCAGAGCAAGCTATATGACTACCCCTCATTAACAAATAAAGGTATCATCACATAGCGCTCAGATCAAACTACATGACAGCCAGTGAGTTGACTTGCGATGAGTTCAACAAGGATTGCGCTAGCCCCACCTGGTTGAGGCAGTTAGACACGTTACCTTGCGAAAACACCACCAGACCACCTAAAAAAATCACCCTGTACAAAAGTAGAAAAGATGCTTGTCTATATGAGGATACTTCATTTAGTGATTTAGCGGACTTGGGAATCATTGTAACTTCTGTAAATTTCCAATATATGGGTACATGCCCCAATCTAAATTACATATTAATAAAAATACATAATAAAGTCCACTAAACAAGTGACGCAATTTTTTGGCAGATTTCAGACGACTTCGGACGTTATTAAGTCAAAACCAGGTGAATTTTTAAATTTCATTTCATGAATATGGCTTTTTACTTCATTCGATGAAGCTGGTATAATAAGGGTATAACAATCAGGCCAACTTTCAGTTGTTTCCATTTCTTTATGGCCTTCATTTGGGCTAAAGGCCCTCTCGCGTATTTTACCCCATTGTGTTTTATCGATTTTAACTGGAGCGGTGTGCTGTATTAGTCTTCTGAATGATTTAACCACCTTCCACAAGGAATATTCTGTGTTTTTTCAGCTCTTGGGCAGAGCAGGCACTGATTAAAAGTTTAAATGCCTTGATTACATGTAGTTGTCTAATAAAAAAAAAAAAAAATATGTGGCACTTAAAGCCCCAAAGGGCTCATTAACCGAGCTTGGGTAGTGGTAGTGATTGGGTTAGGCTCGACGAAAGTCCTATATGACAAGCGAATGGAGAGAAAATAGAAAAATAGCAACAGTGTTCGTCGAATCGACAAAGATTACCCTTCCAAGGTTAAGAAATATCCCCAAAAAGCCAAATTAATTACATTTAAAACTCTACTCGATTTTACATCCTCTTAGAAAAAAAATTATAAATAAAATTATTTTTAAATGACAAACAACCAATAATTTTAAATGTTTTTTAAAGACAAATTCATTGGTTGTCATAATTCATTTGGAAAAATTAAAAAAAAAAAATTTTAGCTTTTTCGAATCAAAATACAAATGCGGATAATCTAATTTGAGTGGTTAGTTCTTGTGTGTAGAAAATTTATTTAAAATTACGACTACACAAAGTCATCATAAACAAAACATTTAACAAAATAAAGGTTTAAAGAAACACATAGGGCCTTTTCAAACAAAGTGTAATTAATAATGGATATTTATATGAAGTGAAAGTATACAAACGGATTTTCAAATTAACTTTCCGCTAATATTTGTCATTCAAGCTTTTTTTTCTATTTTTGGGATCAATTTTATTTTGTTGAAAGTTTTTTATTTTTTACTTTTTAGTAGAATATAATTTTTTATAAATTCTTTTAAGTTAAAGAAAAGTATTACAAAAAAACACCGAACTCGCCTCTGAATTGGGCAATAGTTTCGCGTGAAGACAAGTATTTTTAAAAAAAACTTTTTTTTGTTAAATTTTTATCTTATTCTTTTTAGTAGCGGATATAATAAATAAGTATAAATAAGCATATCAGTATAAGTATATATATATAAAAAAAAGTTTTTTTTTTTATTCGTCCAATCGTTTAAGTTGAGTAATTTACAACAAATGCAGGTTTTCATATGTTTTTGTTGATGTAACGCAAGTGGGATTCCCCCAAACTCGAATCCCTTTATACCGGCAGAAACATATGCCAGGTATGTGAAGAGCCACCGTCCTATGAGTTAATAAGTCGGAAAATATAACTAAATTGTTTATTTATGAGTAAATAAAAATATAAATATTAAAAGGTTCGGAGAAATTGGGACCGTAAAGTGAAACGAAACGGCGAAATTGTTTAAAGTCAAGTGTTGTGTACTATTTTTCCACAACACTCACTAAGTACCTAGCGCACAAGATTAGCACCTAGACCTAAGCTCCTAAATATCCCTCGCGTCTAACACACTAGTTGGCTGAAATAAAACAATTATATTTTATCAATGATACTTGTGGTTGATATGATACTTCGCTTTATTGCTGGTGTTTTGTATTTTGCACTTTGACACTAATACTGGAGGACCTCGTAAGGATCGCAGTATTTACACTTTTTCTTAACGCTAACACTTCAGTGTAAGACTCAGAACTGAAAGAGACTGCCTTCGGTAAGCTGGCAGCTTATATGCCATTTTTCTAACACTAGCCACATATGAATCTACCCACATACCAACATATAACATAAAATAATGTATTCACACCACTTGTATGTATATATGTATGTGTTTATGTACACGATCGATGCACTCCCCATGTGTGTATATACTACGGAGAAAGCAACTTTTTGATATTCACACACATGAGTAGTCCGCGTGATTTTTGTTATCATGTATGCTTACATAGGTATGCTTACGTAAGTGCAGAACTACGAATTGTGTGGGAAAGTGCATTTCACACCCAACTGCAACTCAGTTGGCTCAATGTTCCGGCATTCCACAATTATAAGTAATATTAGTATGGCTTGTGTATATCACAACTTCGAGCAATCTTGGTATGTGTATGGACAAATATGTAGTTCCCAATTTCGGGAAATATGTCGCGAGGCAAAATATGCATATTTTTTTTCCATATATTTATTGATTAATTGTATCTTTCCTTTTTGGAAATTTACAATTTATATTCAAATCTTAAAAAACTATTATAAAAGCAATATGCTTAAAGAATAACACTTAATGACCTACTACAAAAAAACACAAAGCAAAGATTTACAATTTACAACTGGATTCTTTTTTTTTTTATTTTATTTTTTTTTTTTAATTATATTGACATAAGAAGTTTTCTCTTTAATCTATTAATTTTAGCAGCCACAAGCAGCTGTTTCGCCTTAGGATTTGTATGAAGTTCTAGCTTTGTTTTATACTTTTCAATGTTTCGCCACACTACATCAAAGACGGTGGGAATTTGAAGGTAATTGTGAATGTGTATGTTTTTGATATACCATGGAGCACCAGTGATTTGTCTGAGCAATTTATTTTGAGCTCTCTGAATTTTTTCTGCATTTGTAGAACAGGCTGAACTCTACAGCATATGTGCATATTTCATATTTTGGCTCGCAACATCCCTCCCTTCTCTCAGGAAGAAAAAATTATCATTATGAAATAATAATAATTTTTTCTTATAAGGAAAAAGTTAAAATTATGCTTATCTTGTAAAATTAAGAACAATTTAAAATGTATGATATTATGAGAAATAAAATTCGAAAATGCATATATAGTTACTGGTAATTCAACGATTATGGTGCCCATGATGACGATGTTCTTCTTGCTGGTTGTTGTCTGCTGTACTTAGCTTTTTAATAGTTTTGTTGCAGCTTTTGTTATTGAAGTCTAGTGATGAAAACAGTAACTTACTCTTTATCAACGTTCAATTTTTGTTTCGGCAATTAGAGCGAGATTATTTACATTGGGTTGATCTTCTGGCTGTTTTTTCATGGAAGCGTTATCTGGATTATTATCTTGGTTTAAGTGAAAGTTGGTGTGGTGTGCTTGTGCGTTGAGCTGGTGTCTAATGCGTCCATTGGTTTGATTCGACAGACATTTTTTTTTTTTGTTAAGAATGGTATGAACAATAACTTACAAAGTGGGTTTTGTGTGTACCGCACTGCTAAGCAATATTGTCGATGTGAAACTCTGTACTCCTGGTGTAGGTGTTTAATGATTGGAGCAATTATGAACATGTAATTTTGGTTCTGTTGTTTATCATTTTCTTCTGATGAAAATTCATTGTCACTGATAAATACAGTAGCTGAAATATTTTATTCGGTTGTGGTTGCATAGCTGCTATTGTTGATATCTCATAGTTATTATTGTCACGCTGTCTAGGTACGCCAAAGTTATTTGTTGTAAATATTATTGTTTTGTAAGTTTTTTATTTGTACCCGCTGTACTGGGCCTTCTTTGTCTTCTGCTCTGGGTTTATTTGTTCTTTACTGCCTCAAGGATAGTTTTGTGTCATAATTTTCTTGGTTGTTACTGTTGGTAATGCTGTTATGTTGCTGCGTTGGCATCTCTCAAAATTTCACTGTATGAGTTGATTTTGGATTCTCGTGGACATACTGCTGCTCCCTTGTGTTTGTAGAGGAATTACCAGATTCTTTTTCAATAATAGATCACTTACATCTACTATATATATTATAACTACTATATTTACTATATCACTTATTTAGTTAATTTTTCTTATTAAGATATTTAAGATTTACATATATTCTTATATACCATATAAAAATAATATTTTTTTTTGTAATATTCATTTATAATGCATACTTAATTTCTTTTTAAAAGGAATTAAATATGCATTGTTGTTTGGTACAAAAATATAGTGACAACATTGCATTTTCTCTTCATAGTTGCAATGACCAGGTGGTACGATTTTCAATATTATCTTTTGAAATTGGAACTTATTTTGTTACATATATTTCATTTTATTTTTACGCATATTTATATAAATTTGTTTTTTTGTTTTGTTTTGTATTAAACTTACTTCTTCAACCTATTGCCTATATATCATATTCCTTTATATAAATCCTAACGTGTTCTTACTCTACTGTATTTACTGTATATTTCTAACCCTCTTGTTGTAATTTTCCTTAAGATATTGTATTATATTTGGATGCATCCTCTATACTTATCCCGCCCAGTGCGAAAGGGTATCCAGACACCGAATAACAATTCAACGCGTCGAATATCAACCGATGTCTTTATACGCATGAACACTGCGCCTACTTACTTACTTATGTGGCCATAACAACCGAATATCAATTTAGGCCAAAAATAACATGCTTCGGCAGCCATCTCTGTTCTTTGCTAGCTAGCGCCAGTTACAAATTCCAAGCGCCGTCAGGTTCTCCAGTACTTGGTCTTTCCACCGGAGGTTAGGTCTTCCTCTTCTGCGTCGTCCTCCAGCGGATTCCGAATATAACACCTTCTTAGCTGGAGCGTGTTCTTCCATTCGCTCGACATGACCTAGCCAGCGCAGCCGCTGGATTTTGATGCGCTTTACTATGTCAATATCGGCATACAGCTCGTACAGCTCATGGTTGTACCTTATTCGGTACTCGCCACCAACGCAAATAGGTACAAAGATCCTGCGTAGGACTTTTCTCTCGAAAACTCCAAGCATTCGCTCATCCGAGGTGGAAATTGTCCAGGCTTCAGCTCCATATGTTAGGAGAGGCATGATGAGAGACTTGTAGAGTGTAGTTTTCGTTCTTCGAGAGAGGGCTCGACTTCTCAATTGCTTACTCAGCCCAAAGTAACATCTGTTAGCAAGAGTTATCCTACGCATGTTCTCCAAGCTGACGTCATTACTGCTGTTAATGCTGGTTCCAAGATAGACAAAGTCCCTTACTACTTCAAAAGCTTAGTTGTCAACAGTGACGTGCTGTCCAAGACGCCGGGACTCTTTGTTTGTTGACACTATATACTTCGTCTTGCCCTCGTTCACCGTAAGACCCATCCGACGAGACTCTCTTTCCAACTCTGAGAACGCTGCACTGACTGCTCGCGTGTTCATGCCGATTATGTCAATATCGTCGGCATACGCTAACAGCATGACACTTTTGTTGAAGATAGTGCCATTATGTCGTAGATCAGCAGCTCGTATTACCTTGTATGCGATGCTCAGGGGACTTATTCCACGGTAGTTGGCGCAAATTGTGGGGTCTCCTTTTTTATGTACAAGACAGAGAACACTGAGCCTCCAATCATCAGGCATGCTTTCATCCGACCATATTCTGCTTATGAGCTGGTGCATGCAGGCGAGCAGCTCATCGCCTCCGGTCTTATACAACTCGGCAGGCAGGCCATCAGCACCTGCAGCTTTGTTGTTCTTCAGCATTAAAATGGCCGTTTCAACCTCGACATAGTCGGGTGGTGGAACATCAACACCATCATCTGTAATTGGGGTTATCGGGCAATCTCCTCCACTGGCGGAATTGTTCGTAGCATCGCCATTCAGTAACGTGGAGAAGTGTTCCCTCCATAGGCTCAGTACACTCTGGACATCTGTAACCAGATTCCCATTTCCATCACGACAAGAAGAGGCTCCGGGATTTAAACCTCCACTCAGGCGCTTGATTTTTTCGAAGAATTTTCAAATCTCATTCTTGTCGGTACACATCTCTATCTCCGCACACTCGCGTCTGCACTCCTTTTCTCTCTGTACCGCTCCTTAACAGCTCGCGTTGCACTTGCACGCAGGGTTTTTCTGTAGGCGGCGTCTTTCTCTGCAGTAGCGTCGCGACACTCCTGATCATACCACTCATTCCTCAGAGGCCGGTAATAACCGATTACCTCCTCGGCAGCAGTAGTCGTGGAGTGGGGTATATGTGTCCACCGTGCGCATGTATCATCAAGTGGGGGAATGTTCTGCATAAGCAGATCCGATAGTCGAGTGGAAAATTCATATGCTGTCTCTGGTGATCGCAGCTTACTGACGTCGAGCTTTCTCTGTGTGGGACTTCTCTTGTTATTTGCAACACATAAGCGTATGCGCACCTTAGCTGCAACAAGGTAGTGATCCGAGTCGATGCTGGCACCACGGATCGATTTCACGTCCATCACACTGTTTAGGGTACCTACATTCTTGAGGGACCCTATATTCTTGTAGAATATAAAAGTAGAAATCTTAAGTATTTTTGTATATATCAATATTTTATTTTATTGTTGTCAAAAATTAAATAATAAAGGGAAGGAAAGGAGAATGAAAAAATAAATAAACGCAATTCTCATACCATTTCCATAATTGTCAGTCGATTAAATTTATTTCCATACATCTATGGTCAGCATATTATAAAACGACATATATACATTATTATTTTGTGTGCTGTTTTCACGTTATTGAACAGGTGATGCATTGTTATGTATTTTGTTTAATAGGTCAACGTGCTATAAATTTTATTTTTTTTTTTTTTTGTGCGGAATTTTTTTTTTGCATTTTTGTAGTATTATGTATTTTGTTTAGTCTGAAAATTTAATTCTCGTGTATCGTTGTTTTGCACATTTCGTTCTCATGCTTTTATGCATACTTGGTATTATCTCATTGTAGGGTGTTTTTTGTAGAGGTTTGGATCATCGAATTTAATATTAATCTAAGTTTGGGTGGAAAGGTTTTATTAAATTATTATGTGAAGCTTAATTAATAGTTCTTACTTTACACTATTTTATTTTATATCCTAAATGAATTTTATTTTATTTTTTATTATTTTTTTTTTTTTTTTCTACCACAAATCTGATTCTTTCAATAACACTTGATGATACCCACTGGCCAAATCAAGTGTAGTGAAATACCTACAATGACCTAACTGGTCTAATATATCATCGATGCGGGGAATGGGAAAACCTTGTTTAATGGTGGCGCCATTTAATTGCTTGAAATAATTATGTCGTATTCCAACATTTCATTTACTTGCTTATTGATTTCTTCCTTATGCGCTTCTGGTAACCTATACTGTCTTTGGATGATTGGTGCCTGGTCCGTTTTTATTGGTATTGTGTGTTTTATACCTGTGGTGTGAGACAGTTTATCGCCTTCCAAGAAAAATAAATCGTGGAATGACTTAAGTACTCCATCTATGGATCTCTTTTCCTCAATGTTTAAGTTTTCGACTAGTTTAATTGTTTCTATTATTTTGGTAACCCATCTTTGGATATCAGTTTCCTTAATGTTATTTATTTTATGAGCTATGTCGGATTCTTCGTGTTCTAAATGATTAAATTTAATGATATTAATTTTAAGCTTATTATTTACAATATATGAATCTATATATTGATATTGAGAATTGGGACATAAACTTTGTTGTCCGTCACACTGCCCAATGTCTCACCTAAATATATTCCAGGAGATACTTCCTGTTTCTCTACTATAATTGTTTCGAAATTTGTATTTACTTTAACGGGGACTACCTTCATAGTTCTTCCAGGTACTTTTTCATAGTATTGATAACCGATCGGTTCCATAAATTGTCTCTACCTAGGATATCATCAGCAGCGATTAAGTGTAGTTCTAAAATTAAATCTTTAGTCCTCTCGTGTTGGATTGCTATTGACCCTAATGTGGTAACAACTCCTCCGAATGCAAAACTAAGATTTTTCCTTAAATGTCGCTCCTTGCTAACAGATTCATTAATTACTGATGACTTTATTAAACTGGTATCTGCCCCAGAGTCTACAAGTAAAATGAGTTTTCCATTTTTTGCTTCCTCACACGGAAACTCAATGAACACATCATCTACATCAGAGGCTCCCAAACAGTAGCCATGTTTGTTATTACTGGATGGGGAAGATGACTCCCAACTTCCACCATCTTGCTGTCTAACTTGGAGGGTGTGTCAACAATCTCTAAGGACGCATGACTGACACCTTCCATTTCTACTGGCCTACTTTTAGCAAAATTTTGGGATTCCCGGTTTATTGGCCGTACCTGGGCCTCCCGGAGTTTCGCTGGGTTTTTTCCAATCCTTTGCGTTTATAACAGTCGGCGATCCTGTGTCCCGGCTTCTTACAGAAAAAACATTTGGTTTCCGAATTTCCGCGATTAGGGCCTTTGATTTCTTGACCTCCCTTAGTAGGTGCAGGTTTTGGATTGCCTTTTCCCTGTGACCTGTTGTTGCTAAAAGGTGTGCATAACAAATTGAACTCATGTCCGTATTTTTTACACTTTATGCAATAGGGCATGTTTTTTCTCTCAAAACAGACGTCTCTGGTGTGCCCCTTTTTGTCGCAGAAGAACCAGGTAGGAACTTTCCTTTGACTATTTTGGGGACTTACGTCATTATTTTGATATTTGTTCATTCCGAATGGCATCTTCTCATTTCCGTTCTGATAAAATGCCACTGTATTACTGGCCTCAATCTGGTGAACGTCGTTTGAATATAGTGCTCCCATATTAAACTGATTGAATCGTTGTCCTCTTTCGAGCAGATTACCCGTATTTACGGCCTCCTCTGCTAATTCTTCTAACGTGCCCGTCTTACCTAGCATATGAGTTCTTAACAATGGGTCTTGAAGGCCTGATATAAAAGATGTCCTCGCATACGCCCCCTAGCTCTTTTAACAACGCTTGGTCTCCGATTCTTAATACATTGTATCGTGGATTGTAAATCACCTAATCTCCTTGCAAAAACACGTATATCCTCCTGAGGTAGTTGGCGTTCGACTTGTATTTGGTGCGTAAGCGGTTCCAGGCGAACGGTCTTCAAATATGTGTTTCACAGAAGTGTATACAATTCCTCTATATTAGCGAACTTCTTACTTAGCACCAAGTTATAAGCGTCAAACTCTTCGGGTTTGATGGCACCAGAAATGAACTGGTGTACTTCGGTCCTCAAATCTTTAGGCTCCGCTCCAGTGAGTGCTGGGACTACTCTAATGACGGTCTATGCAATTTCGTCAATACGTTATGTGCACCAGTGTGTGAAAATGCGTCCAGAGAAAGTGATGTAGCACCAACCAGAGTTAATTGTGTTTCAGGGGCAAAAGACAAGTGTAGTGAAATTAAATCTTGGACGATTAGAAATAACATTTCGCAAAATGCTGTAGATGGTTTGTTGCAAACCTAGCGGCATAATACTGCATAATACCCATTTAATTTATGAGTAAATGAGTAAATGAAATTTTAAATCTTAATATTTCATATTTAACTGTACATGAATTAGATTTTAATTTATTTACAATATTAAAATGTGTTAAAATAATTATAAGAACTGAACTATATTAAATTAATATTATTTTTTTTTATGTTCCTATAGCTTTTTTATAAAATAATAAATATAATGATTTTAGATGTGTAATCTAAACAATGAAAATTATTATTTGTCTTTTAATTACATATTTATACGTTAGATCTGACCAATTTATCTGACCGTTAGCGTTGACGGATGGGTATTTATGTTAAATATGATTAAATTGGCTGACTGGTATTTCTACTACACTCAACTAGAGTAAGCGAGAGAACTATATGTTCCCAAGGTACAGAAACTAATGTGTTAGAAAGGGACAGTTAAGTGGTTGTGTAGTTAATCTGACAGAAATAATTAGTCTGACTAGAGTAAATGAGATGATTATATAATCTGACAAAATCTAAAAATTGACGTGTTAGACAGTGATACAAAACAGTCGTACACAAGACTTTTATTCAGAATTTTCACATGGCCCTTAAGAAAATGATAGAAACTTTGTTCTAAGCCTAACCTAAAGTAGCGTCATATACTACCGGTCATATAACCAGTAGTGTTATATATTTGCAGTGCAGATATATTTTTCTCTTATATGCAATTGATAAAAAAGGAAAATAATATTACACCAACAAGTGGAAAGTGTTTAGTTTTTTTTCCCAAGGTTAGAACAAAAATGAGTCTTTTTGTAAGCTCTTTTGTAATAAATGATAATGGTAATATACGAGGGCGGATTGATAATGAAGCTACCTAAGTAGGAAAAAACTATTTTTTTTTTTTTCAAAAACCATTTATTTCTCATCATAGTCTCCTTTAACTTCGACACACTTGGTAAGACGATATTCCAACTTTTTTATACCATCTGAATAATACGATTTCGGGAAACCATCAAAATACGCGTTAGTTTCGGTAATCACAGCTGAATCTTTTTCCTGCGAGCCATTTTTTCAAGTTTGGAAACAGGAAAAAGTCAATAGGAGCTAAATCTGGGCTAAGTGTATTTCACGTAATTTTAGCATCGTATCTAATGCTGTGCGAACCGGTGCGTTGTCTTTTTCTTCTTTAAATGTGGTCGTTTTTTCTTGATTGCATCATTCAATTGATCCAATAATGCGCGATAATACTTTTCTGTGTTTGTGGAACCTTTTTTAAGATAATCGATAAGCAATATTCCGAGTGCATCCCAAAATACAGTGGCCATAGCCTTGCCAGCCGATTTCACTGCCTTCGCCTTCTTCGGAGCACTTCCACCAGTTTCCACCCAATGTTTCGACTGATTTTTGGTTTCAGGTGTGTAGTGGTGGACCCACGTTTCATCAACAGTTATTAATCTACGCCAAAAATCAACAGGATTACGCTTTATCATGTCCAAACACCGCTGTGAAGTGGTCTCTCGAACTCGTTTTTGTTCGACACTGAGCAAATGCGGCACCCATCTTGCCGATAGCTTTTTCATATGCAAATGTTCATGCAAAATGTTGAACACACGTTCATATGAGATGTTTACCATTTCATCAATCTCACGCAACTTGACTCGGCGATCAATCATAACGATATCGAGGATTTTCTTGATATTTTCTTCAGTAACCACCTCTTTTGGCCTTCCTGTTGATGGTATTGTTGCAGTGCTTGTTCGGCCGAGTTTAAATTCAGCAATCCCATATTTTACCATGCAATCTGACGGAGCAGACCCACCGTAATGTTTATCAAGCTTTTCTTTTGTCTCTTTCGCCGTTTACCCTTTCAAATAAGAGTGTTTAATCACTGCACGAAATTCGCTTTTTTCCATTTTTCAAGAAACACAAAAGTTGGTTACTTCAAATGACTACAACAAATAAACTAATCGATGAATTTGGGTGAAATTTTAACAGCTGACGTTTGACAGCTCGCAATTTCAAAAAAAAAAAAAAGTTTTTGTGTTTGTGCTGCCTTTTTTGTACTTAGGTAGCTTCTTTATCAATCCGCCCTCGTAAGTATATGATTGATATTTGATACTGGGCTGTCTTGCAGCAGGAATTATTAAATGTTACTAAATTATTCATTGTTCGCATAGTAGCTAAAAGTTACTTAATTTATATTAAATATCTTATATATATATATATATATATATATATATATATATATATATATATAAATATATATATATATATATATATATATATATATTTATATATATATATATATATATATATATATATATATTTATATATATATATTTATATATATATATATATATAAATATATATATATATATATATATAAATATATATATATATATATATATATATATATATATATATATATATATTGGAGCATTTAAATGGTTATTATAACAAATATAATACTAATATAATGTTTACAATTAAACAAACACAAACAGAAAATAAGAATATATGAATATGAACAATATTCTCTCTATTATATTTATTACATATGCTCAACAACATGATGTTTATATAGCTTAATTAAATTTGGCAATATTCATATCTCTTTATCCTTGTGTATAATATTGCAATAACATATTTCTCTAAATGCATATATGCACGTGTTCCCCTTTATGCAATTGTTATTTCATTAGGTAAATTATTTATCATGGCCCCTTTTCTATAAATCTGCGAGTAAGTGGGTATGTAAAAGAACAATGCAATAGCTTACGCCTTTGGATCAGTCCATATTGGGTGATGATCTGCAACTCCCATTCGTGTGCAAATTTATATCTTTACAATTAAAATTTTCATAAATTCCTCAGAGACAGAAAGCAATATTATTGCATTTTGTATCTACAATGCAATTAAGTCACACATTCCTATATGAACATTCATTTATTACTATGCTTCTGTTTTACATTATTATTCTTCAGCAACATTTTCTTTTTTCCTATACTAGTTAGTTGGGCTTCGTTAGACCATTCTATCTTTAATATGTGTGTAGTGTAGTTTTTCTAACTATATAACTGTAAAACATTTATGCAATGATGAAGAATTCTGCTCGATGGGTCCCACGAGTGTTGAATGATAGTCAGAAAGAAGCTCGAGTTCGTTTTGCTCAATATTTTCTAAGAAAATACGAAAACGGAGAATCTAGCAACGTCAGTATAATCGCAACAAGTGACGAAGCTGGTTAGTTTAACCAGAAACTAAAACAGAGCAAGGAGCAAGAAGGAGTTTCACGACGCTATCACCGAGAAAGGCGCCGCCTACAGAAAAGCCCTGCGTGCAGATACTACGCGAGCTGTTAAGGGATGGATGAAGACGATCAAGCGCCTGAGTGGAGGTTTAAATTCCGGAGCATCTTCCTGTCGTGAAAAAAATAATAATCTCATTGAAGTTATGCAGAGTGTACTGAGCTTATGGAGGGAACACTTCTCCACGTTATTGAATGGCGACCAGTGGAGGAGATCTTCCGAACTCACCAATTACGGATGATGGTGTAGATATTC
This sequence comes from Megamerina dolium, assembly GCA_963854835.1. Taxonomy (NCBI): domain Eukaryota; kingdom Metazoa; phylum Arthropoda; class Insecta; order Diptera; family Megamerinidae; genus Megamerina; species Megamerina dolium. The sequence goes on from OY978527.1 coordinate 20,840,349, forward strand.
CGTGACCCAAGAAAAACAAATTGACACATACAATATATTTCGTGATTACAAAGCTGCTTTTAACAGTCCGATAAGGGATTGGCTCTACACAACTGTGTAACACCCGTTGTGCAGCGAAAATTGGGAAGAACCTCTCCTTCTTTCCTCTCAGAGTTGGAAAGAGAGTCACCCCGACTGGGTCCTCTCTTTTGCCTGAAGTGCACTTAGCTGCTCAGAGTCAACCGAGATCCTGAGCCTTTTCTCTATAAATTCTTCTGAAATGCCCTTTCCTTTTAGTAAATCTTCTAATTCCTTATTTCTATTAAGAGTCTTAGTAATCTCTACTTCTAGCTGTTCTGCGTCGGATCCCTGTTTTGCGATCTGAGTTCGCAGAGCCCTAATTTGTATCTCTGCTGCCTCTAAATCGTCTTTTTGTTTTAAAGCTGCTTCAGCCTGGCTTTTCAATAGATCTAACTCCTTTATTGGATTTAGTACCTTTCCGTGATGCACCTTTGATTTTATTGTTGTGGTGTGTTGCTTAATCAAGTTCCACACGAAGTCGATTGACTCGATTATTGCAACGTCTAGCTCTCTTGCTAATGATTCGTAGGATTTATTGTCCATTTGACCCCAAAAAGGCAAACACACTCTAGAATTAGATCCTGTACTGCGTTAAACGTTGAACGTAAAACACCTTGTATATACAAGATATGTCGCAGTATCCTACCGGCTGCGCCAAAATGTTGTGTACTATTTTTCCACAACACTCACTAAGTACCTAACGCACAAGATTAGCACCTAGACCTAAGCTCCTAAATATCCCTCGAGTCTAACACACTAGTTGGCTGAAATAAAACAATTATATTTTATCAATGATACTTGCGATTTTGGGTATTCGCTTTATTGCTGGTGTTTTGTATTTTGCACTTTTACACTAATACTGGAAAGCCACTTTTTCTTAAACTCTTACACTAATATTGGAGGGCCTCGTAAGGATCGCAGTATTTACACTTTTTCTTAACGCTAACACTTCAATGTAAGACTCAGAACTGAAAGAGACTGCCTTCGGTAATCTGGCAGCTTATATGCCATTTTTCTAACACTAGCCACATACAACATATAACATACAATAATATATTCACACCACTTGTGTGTATATATGTATGTGTTTATGTGCACGATCGATGCACTCCCCATGTGTGTATATACTACGTGAGAAAGCAACTTTTTGATATTCACACACATGAGTAGTCCGCGTGATTTTTGTTATCATGTATGCTTACACAGGTATGCTTACGTAAGTGCAGAACTACGAATTGTGTGGGAAAGTGAATTTCACACCCAACTGCAACTCAGTTGGCTCAATGTTCTGGCATTCCACAATTATAACTAATATTAGTATGGATTGTGTATATCAGCACTTCGAGCAATGTTGGTATGTGTATGGACAAATACAAGGTACGACAATTAAGTGTTAAGGCTGCCTCTAGAAAACACAATTAAAACACGATATCTGTGTCTAATTTTTCGGTATATTAATTCGAAATATTCTCCTCCTGATTCAATAAACTTGTTACATCGATTTAATAGTGATTCAAACCCGTATTCCAGCTCATTTTTCAGCACACAGACCTGATTCCGAGCCAAAAATAGACGAACAATGAGTGCAGTGTGACTCGGTGCATTATCGTGCAAAAGAGACCAAGTTTTTCGATCGCGGTATTCTGGTCGAACACGACGGATTCTGGACATCAAACGTTTCAAAACGTCGAGGTAATATGCGGAAGTAACTGTTTGAGCAGTTGGAACAAATTCTTTGTCGATAATTCCTTTGTTATCGAAGAATGTGATGAGCATTGTTTTGATTTATGATGGAACTTCTCGTGTTTTTTTGGCTTGTGGTGAGGTTTTTGATTTCCATTCCGCACTTTGACGCTTGATTTGTGGATCGTATTGGAAACACCATGTTTCATCACCCGTAACAATTGTTTTCAGGAAGTTTAGATCATTTTCTGCAGCTGCAATCATGTCTCTAGAATGACTGACTCTCATTAATTTTTGGTCATCGGTCAATGTGTGTGAACAAATCTCGCGCACACCTTTGTTTTGCCCAAATCCTCGTGAAGAATGAGTCGGATAGTTTCTCTGTTGATGTTTAAGGCCTCTTCCATCATTTTCGCTGAAGCATTGCGGTCTTCTGTAATAAAATCACGAACTTTCTGGATCGCTTCCGGCATCCGCACTGAAATTGGCCTTCCTTCTTCTATTTCATCTTCCAGCGACTCTCTGGCATCCACAAACCGTTTATGCCATATAAAAACATTTGATCTGGAAAACAAACATCGCCATACGCTTGCTGCATCATTCCGAATGTTTCTGATGCACTTTTACCAATTTTTGCGTGGATTTTAATGACCGCTTTTTGCTCCATGTTAAAATTTCAACATCAAACGAACACGTGTTTTGTAAAATGAATATCAATAAACATTAATGTCAACCAAATGCCATGCAATTTTGACAGTTAGTAGAAGAAGGTTGAAGCTTCAAAACGCATGTGCTCACACATAGATGGCGCACTTGGTTTGCTGAGATATGGTTCAAGTTTTAATATATAATTGTCGCACCTTGTATGTAGTTTCCAATTTCGGGAAATATGTCGCGAGGCAAAATATGCATATGGCTCGCAGCACAAAATAAACATGTATTGTCACGAAGAAAACACTTGTGTACAAAATTTCATTATTTTTTTACTATTAGAAGTTAGTTTATTTAGCGTTGGAAGATTCTACCCTTCATAAGGAAGTTAAATAAAAGCATTTAAAAATAGCTAATGGAAAGGGAATGAAAGACTTAAAGCTAACCGAAAGAAGAAGAAATCTTCCGGTGCAATAATGTACTAGAAATTGTTTGTGTTGTTTTTAAATATAAATAAGTAGCGCTTAGCGTATATACTATACGCTATACATATGACACTAAGATCATACGACAAGATGTAAAATTGAAAACGAAGCAGGAAAAAATATGAAGAAAATAAGCTGCTTAAAATTTCAATTTGGAGAAATATGGAATAGTATATATACCAGATTGAACATGAGATTTTATTTTCACACACACTTTTCTCTGTGATGTTGCCATCTCTTTAACCCGTTCAAATAGTGCTCAACATCTTTCTCAGCAAAATAATTGTTTAGAAATGGGGCTGGTGAGCAAGTAGAGTAATCAAGCAGTTCAACCAGTAGGTCGTAGATTTTAGCAATTGCAGCTGCTGAGGTGTGAGACCTTGGCATATGGTCTTGGAATGTTTACAAAGAATTTTTTTCTGTGTAAACATTTGTGACCATTTTTCCACGATTTCTGCTTGTCAAGTAATAGTGCGTAGTAAAGCCTCAAAAACAATCGTCATCAGTAGGTTTTCTTGGGGCCGATTCATCTTTCGCAGCCCACTACTCTAACTCTAATTTTGTTTCTGTCTAAGTGCGTCTAAGCTACGTCGAGAGAGGCCTGGAAATATTCATTCCAACAGATCGCACTTTTAATAATAAAGAGAAGTAATTCAGAAATTTCATTTTTGTGTTTTTATCATAAAATTAAGAATCTTGCTGAAAAGATTAACTTCAGTCAAACCCCAATGTGACAAAATGGCAGAGATAGATAACTCTGAATCTCTTTTTCATAAATACGAGTCGTCAAATCAATACTAATAAAGTGACTGACTTTCTCTGTTCAGCATAAGCACGATAATATTTCACATTAAACATTAAACGAAACTTTTCATATTAAACTGCATTATCTCAAATTACTCCATATGTAAATTCCATAATATGATTAAATTTTCTATAATAAAATAAAGTTAGTGTGGGTGCCGTCGCTCAGTGGTTAGGGTGTTGGCCTTCTGACTATAGGTCGTGTGTTCAATCCCCGCCTGAAGCATATATATATATATATATATATATATATATATATATATATATATATATATATATATATATATAAATAAAGTTAGTTCAAATAATATCTTCCAGTCATAATTCAAGATTTTTTTCATAACAACATACTGGCTTAATAATTACGCATCATATATTAGAAACTTTAGAATCGCATTGCCTCTTTCATTTTATTACAATAATGATTAAATTGTGTCGCTTAAAGCGGTCAAGCTTTGGTTTTAAAGGTATGACATGTTTGATCTAACATGCTTAAACGTGGCACCTAAAGCGCGGACAACTTTGTCATGCCTAAATCTTGACTACATATATGACAAATACGTTCCTTGGACGTATTCATAGCTTCTGCTATATCTCTCCGCTTTAACTTGACGCCTGTCTAACAACATTTGGTGAACTTAACCGATTGTAAAAATGCTTGCAGTTTTTGGACGTCCCAAACGTCCATCGTCTCTCAAGCTGATATGGCTGCATTAATTCATTCAATCACTTATTCGCTCATTCCCTAGCTTTTGCTGCATCTTCTTATGGAGGTCGGAAACTTTATACATTTTGTCCGTTGGCAACAAATTGTTTGTTTTATGTGCATCTAGACGTACATCATATAGGTCTAGACATCATTTCCTGGATTCTTAAGAGCACTGATGAATAGTTCTTTTTCTGTGAAAAAATTTATATTTGGTATTAATAACGCTGTTGTGTTGATCGGTATTTTCCCAAGCAAATAAAAGTCGGTTTTTCGAAAAATATTTTTGCCACAGTGGTGAATTGTAATATTTCGGTGGAAATTTTGTTTTAATGATTACCTAAACGTTTTTATCAATATCATACTTTGAAATTGTTGAATTAGTGTTTCAATTATTTTTACAATTCCAGATTCGATTGGTCAATATTTTAGTGATATTTTCCTATATTGAAAATTTTTTAAAATTAAGAACATATTGTCCATTGCCTTACTTTCATGATTTTTTTGGTAATTTCATAATTCCATCAGTACAAAACTTCTGTTGTTTACTGCCGATAAACTTGTCCACAGATATTCGGCGGCTGTTTTGTTAAGAAATTTTGCCCATCAAGGAAGTGTTGCAAATGAGATCTGGACTAAACGGTGGATGTATCAACATTTCTCAAGTCAGTCAGTTGTTGACGAGTCATTGAAGATGAGAGCGTTTTGGCCTTACCACGAAGGAAGACAACACAATATCTATTGATCAATTCTGACCGCTTGAATACATTGGTTAAATGTGCCCAATACAGAGCCGAATCAATAGTTTGGTTAGGTCATAACACCTCATAATGAAAAATTCCCTTCCAACTTCGCCATATACTTTACACAGAATAACTGCTGTCAATCCAGGCTACGCAATCGTTTGTGATGATTCACCGGTCTCTCTCCACGAATTTTGGCGTTTTTTGATTCTAGTGTTTTATCAATTTTTCATCGACTCTCACAACTTGCTTAAAAAATTCGGTGGCACCCAAATATCGAGTTTTTTTCAGCAGCCAGCCTTTTTTAAATAATTTTAAACTGTTTTCTCACCGCAGAATTTCAGTGACTAGATGGCCAAAGAAATATGAATATTTCACATCAAAATGTCCATTGATATAAAGCAAAGTTGTACAGCATGTTCCGAAACAGCCTCCTCATCGTAAATTGCAGAAAATTTTCGACATATTAGTTCTGTTTTCAGTTATCAATAGTTATTTTTAATAACTATTGATAATTTGGAGTACGAGAACACTCCTATTTTTACACCGATTGTATAGTAAAAAAGTGGAACATAACGGATTTTTAAAGTCATTTCACTTATGTACAAATAAAATAAATATGTGGCACTTAAAGCACCGAGGGGCTCATTGGCCGAGCTTCTCTTCCATTACTGTTGTGCGTGTTAAATTTTGGACAGTATTAAAAGGGACCTACTTATTTTATCCGGTTCCGAACGGCACAACCCTTGCGACATCACTTTTTCTGAGGTCGTGGATTGAACCACGACCTAAAGATCAGAATGCCAACACACTAACCACTGAGCTACGGCACCCACCATTACCAACATACATATATTTTAATTTTAGATTATTGATTGGCAATAATAGTGATACTGAGAAAAGATATTCCACCAAAGGAATTCTTGGCTATCGTGTGGGCTGTAAAGAATTATAGAGCTTATCTACTGGGTAGACCATTCAAAGTCTACACTGACCTTCAGCCCTTACGAGGAATGGCCAATCTGAAAGACCAGACATCACGCTTGGCACGTTTCAGACATAAACTATATGAATTTGATTTTGACATAATTTATAAACCAGGCAAAGGGAACTTGAACGCGGATGCGCTCAGCAGAGTTCCACAACCGAATCAGGAGTCAACAATGGTTGTGACTCGTTCTTTGGCGAATAAAGTCGACGAAGCCGAAAGCCAAGAAGAGCCTGATGAAAGCTCTTGTGACGAGTTAGAACTAGATGAAATGCAGAAAATCAGGAGAACAAGAATGCGGAACTTCTCACTGATGGGAAGGATATATCGGCGATACTTCGCAACTTCCATGATTCACCTTTAGGAGGGCATCAGGGTGCTCTGAAAACTTTTTTCAGGATTAGAAGACAGTATAGGTGGAAAGGTATGCGAAGCCAAATTAAAGAATATGTTAATAATTGTATAACATGTCAAACTAACAAGAGCTCGAGGCTTACGAAAATGCCAATGATATTAACTGACACACCATCTAAACCATCAGAAGAGGTATATATGAACATGCTAGGAATTCTTCCAGAGACGACATCTGGAAATAAATACATACTTACATTTCAAGATGATTTTTCGGAATTTTTTATTTGTGTAGGTATACCAGATGCTGAAACTAGCACAGTAGCAAAAGCGTTTTATAACGCAGTTATTGCGCGTTATTGCGCTGCAATTTTTCGATATTTGAGGGAGATGCGGTGCCCCAAAACTGAATACCATAAGTCCAGATTGGCTTCAGGATTGCTTTATATAATAGCACTTTGTATTCGAGATTCAACTTTGATCTTTTGTGTATCAGCCACCATAACTGATTAATTTTAAGCTTGATCTGAGTTTTCTTTGCCTCTATGTGATTTTTCCAGGTCAGCCTTCTGTCGAGGTGAATACCCAAGTACTTTGTTGAGGAACATTGTGGAACTGATTGGCCATTAATTTTAAGTGGGGGACATGTATCTGGCCTTAGTGATTCATTGACTTTTATACGCCATTTTGCTAGCCAGATTTCGAGAGAATCGATATGAGTCTGCAGGAGTTTAGTAGCTTCTATGGGGTTAGAGCGAGTGCACAATATTGCCGTATCATCTGCAAAGGTCGATATAAATGTATAGTTATTGCTGGGCATATCTGTAGTGTATAAGAGATACAGTAAGGGGCCCAAAACGCTTCCCTGAGGAACGCCAGCGTGAATATCCAATGGATTTGTTGTGTAACCCTTGTGATGTACGAGAAATTGTCTTTTCGTGAGGTAGCTACTAAGCAATGAGGAGACATTTGCAGGCAGTAATAGTTTGAGTTTGTAAATAAGGCCATCGTGCCATACTTTATCGAAAGCTTGAGTGATATCAACAAAGACAGCTGAGCAATACTTTTTTTCTTCAAAAGTGTTCCTTATCAGAGTTACAATGCGGTGGACTTGTTCTATTGTGCCGTGCTGTTTTCTAAATCCAAACTGATGTTGAGGAATCAGTTGGTTGAGATTAATAAATGGAGTTATATTCATGACAAGTAGCTTTTCGAATACTTTAGAGGGTAGAGGCAGAAGGCTGATAGGTCTGTACGATGCAACTTTTGTAGGGTCTTTTCCTGGTTTTGCTATCATAATAATTTTTGAAGTTTTCCAGCATTTGGGATAGTGTTTAATACGAAGGATAGCATTGAAAATGTGCATCAGATGAATTACTGAAGCCGGAGGTAGCTCTTTTATCATTTTACCGGTAATTTTATCTGGACCAGGTGATTTTTTTGGGTTTAAATCTTTATAAATTGCTTTGAATATGTCCTTTTTTTTAATTTTGAGCGTTATTGAGCAAGGTTGAGAAGTTAATATTGGTAATGAGGACTGTGAAGAGGGTGGATTAGGTGTAAACACACTTTTTAGGTGGTTTGCAAAAGCCAAACCCTTCTCACAGTTGCTTCTAGCCCAATTACCGTCACTCAAACGGATGGGGGAATCAGTGAGAATTGACCGATTTGAATTTTTTGCTGATTTCCACAAAGAGTAGTCTGACGCTTCACCAGGTGTTAATTTCGCTATGTGCTCTTCTAACTCTTTGTTGTTTTTATTTTTTAAGGCTTGCTTTAACTTTCGAGTGCAGTGCTGTAGCTGTGTTTTCAGATTCGGTGATCTGAATTCTTGCCATTGTCTTCGGAGTCTTCTTTTCTGTCTTACTAGCAATTCAATATCGGCTGGTGTGTATGGGCTATAGTTTGATTGCTTGCATACCTTTGTGCAGGTGGCTGAGCTGAGAGCTAATGAGAGCAGCTGGTTGAATTTTTCGAGTGCTGAGTCTACATCGTGTCCATTTCTTAATACAGTACTCAGAGGAAGATGGGAATTTATATATTTCTTGAATTTTAACCAGTCTATTTTCTTTCTAACGCAATTACCTTGGGGGCTTGGTGATTTTATAGATATTACCGTGGGTGAGTGGTCAGATGATAGATCATAATTACACTCTGTGGAGATATTTTCCATCTGCAAACCTTTGGCGACTCCAAAGTCTATGAGATCGGGTATTTTCCTCTTGTCCGTCGGCCAATATGTCGGTTGACCATTTGAAATAACATCGTAGCCGTGGTTAGTGATGATTGAACATAGTCTTTTGCCTTTTGGAGTTATTAATCGGGAGCCCCAGTGAGTGTGTTTGGCGTTGAAATCGCCAGCAACCAAGAATTTGCTACCAAGAGTTGAGAAAAAGTCTTTATATTGCTTTTTATCGCAGATATTACTAGCTTAGAGATGTATTCTTCCAGACATATAGATGTTGCATGCAAGTAGACGCTACTAAAATCTTCAAGAACATGATGTTTTATTCTGCTTTTTATCAATATGGCAGTTCCTCCGCGTGCCTTACCATGCGGATGATTTGTGGTGTACAGTTTGTAATATGGTATTTGGTAGCAATTTTTGTCAGTGAAATGGGTCTCAGATATCATCATTATGTCGATTTGGCTGGATTCAAGGAATTGAATTAGCTCCAAACGGTGCTGGCTTAAGCCGTTGGCGTTCCAGTGGCATATCTTGAGACAACTCATGGTCTGGATAGCAATGTTTGGAGTAACATCGATTGATTTTTCATCATTTCTTGCATCATTGTTTGCATTGAGTTCATGAATTGGTTCATATTCTGAATCAATGTTTGAAGCAAATGTTCAAAGGTACTTGGCTGTTGGGTGGGCAGTGAGTGTTTCTGCTCATTATTTACATTGCTTTGTTGGTGTGGGTTTTGTTTTAACACGCTAGCGTATGAATTGGTTTGATTCTTGTTTGGGATTGCAGAGAAGAATTGTGTTGCATCAATATTTTGTCTCTTACTTGAGTTGGCTATCTGAGTTTGCTCAACTGGTTTTAGAGGTTGATTGCTAGCGGAGAAATTTAGCTTTAGGGTTGTATATACTGGGCAACCTCTATAATTTGCGGTGTGATTACCTCCACAATTGCTGCATTTTTTCATGCTAGCATCGCCTTTAGATTTTGGGCATATGTTTGATTTATGGAGATCTCCACAAATCACACAAACAGCTGGCAGGGTACAATATGTCTTAGTATGTTCATATTCTTGGCAGTTACTGCACTTGAAGATTATGTCTTTCAAATGTTGGCCGCGGCTACGTCTGAGATGGTCCATCCGTTGAGTCCAATTTTCGATTACTCGTTCTAGCATTTCGACTGGTAATTGGCGAATGACACGCGTGATGTTTTGCTCCAAGGCCTGAATCGAAGCGGGTTTGTCCGCATAAACTTTAGACTTTACATATCCCCACAGGAAAAAGTCTAACGGTGTGATATCACACGATCTTGGTGGCCAATCGACCGGCCCAAAACGTGAAATTATCTGCTCACCGAAGTGTTCTCTCAATAAATCCATTGATTGATGCGATGTGTGGGAAGTGGCGCCGTCTTGTTGCAACCAAACGTCGCCGAGATCACGAGCTTCAATTTCAGGCATCAAATAGTCGGATATCATGGCACGATAACGGTCGCCATTGACGGTTACTTTCTCACCGGCATCATTTTTGAAGAAATATGGACCGATGATTCCACCGGCCCACAAACCACACCAAACCATTGTTTTTTCTGGATGAAGTGGCAGCTGTTGAATCTCTTCAAGTTGTTCTTCGTCCCAAATGCGGCAATTTTGCTTGTTTACATATACATTGAGCCAGAAATGGGCCTCATCGCTGAACAAAATTTTGCTCGAAAACGTCGGATCTTCTTGAAACTTTTCAAGAGCCTATAGAGCGAAGCGATGTCGCTTGGGAAGGTCGGGCGGCTTCAGTTCTTGCACAAGCAAGATCTCGACGTAAAATACGCCAAGTCGTTCCATACGTCAGTTCGAGTTGCTGCGAACGGCGCCGAATCGACTATCCATGGTCTTCGTGTACACTCTCAGCTACGGCCGCTATATTTTCGTCACAGCGTGCTGGACGTGGTCTATTCGGTCGAATATTATCCAATAATGAATGCTGGGTCTCAAGATGGGTGATGGTGTTGCGAATAGTACGCTCACAACGGAACGGAATACATTCCTCACAGAACATGAATTTTCGTAATAAAGTTGAACGATTTGTAAACGTTGTTCAGGTGTAAGTCTTTCCTTGATGAAATGCCAAACAATACTAAACAAAAATAACATGACAGCATGGCAAGACTCACACGTGATCTGTCAAAAAAAGGCTATTGAAAAAAGTATGTCTACTTGGATCACCCAATATATGCAATTCATTCAGCATGCATGGGATAAACTACCTACGAGTTTAATAATTTTAATTTGTACCTTACTTTTGTATATTTCAGAAGCAATCTTAACTTAACTACACGGTGCTCAACAAAACTTACTACTATATTTAAATCATCGTTTTAGCATCTAGTAAGTATAGATGTATATTTTACATAAACTAAATATCGTACAATAATTTCGTATGACAATTTGAATAAACATTAATTTCATTACTATTTGGAACTTCTTATAGTAGCCGCATTCTTTTGCACGCAAGTTGCAAAAGAACACTGACTTATTTGCCTAACAGCATGCAAAGCAACAACAAAAATAAGCGACATCGTCTATTTTAACCGAGTTCAATTGAAGTTGCTTATATTTTAATCGACCTGAATTATAGTGTTGGAAAGTAAAAAAACAGCACTATTGTGAATAAACTACTGGAATGTGCTTGGGAAATTTCAACAACATGTCAAATTATTGTAAATATAAACAAAAATAAGCAAAATAAAGCAAGTGCAAATAAAAATTTATTTTAAATAAACGAATATATTTACCACAGATTCCGAAGAATTGTTTCTTTTTTGTTTTTATTTCGTTTATAAATTTCACGAACAACCATATATACCACCAGCGTTGCTAAGTAACTAAAGGGAAATTATATTCAAGTAAAAGGGAAGTTACATGTGAGTTATTGTTCTTTTGCAACTCGCTTACAAAAGAATGCGGCTAGTATCATACTATAAGATGTATAGATCTTACCGATACCATAAATATTTGTGGAAGTGTTTGGAATACTTTTTCTTCATCCTCTTCTTCTCAATTATGTATACACGAAAATACCTTGTGAGTTGTTTATTCATATTAATACATATTATATAACGAGTTATTTGATACATTTTCAGATGATTGGCTCTAATAAGTCGAGAAATAATGGTATAGAATCCATGGATAATACACAAGTTTTTGTTGGAGTACAATTCTACGTGTAGAAATAGTTACATTTTTCCAACTTGGCTTAATCATTATTAAACATTTGAAATAGTATACGTTGAATTTGATAATAAAACCAATAGCTACTTCAATACATTTGCAAAATTATTTAATCGTATATTTATTTTATATAAAAATAAAAAATTAAGAAAGAAACATTTTTTTATTATATCTATGGTAAGTAAAAATTCATGTAATATGTTAAGTAAAAATTCCAAAAAAAAAAAACAAATAAATCAAGTTAATTTTCTTATACTCGTACTAACTTACTTATGTGGCCATAACAACCGAATATCGATTTAGGCCGAAAATAACATGCTTCGCCAGCCATCTCTGTTCTTCGCTAGCTGGCGCCAGTTAGAAATTCCAAGCGCCGTCAGGTTCTCCAGTACTTGGTCTTTCCACCGGAGGTTTGGTCTTCCTCTTCTGCGTCGTTCTTATACTCGTACGAACTTAAAATTTCAACGTACGAACTCATGTCTTTCTATTGTATATCATAGGGAACAATAACAAATAAACATATATGTATATAATATGCAAACAATTTATTATCAATGTAGTACATATGTACAATTCTCTTTATTTATTATTTGAGGAATAGTGTATAACAGAAATACACCACCTGATTATAATGCTGCAACTAGCCACCGACGTAAAAACGTAGAACGTGTCAGCTGGCACGACCTATCTTATGGGAATGTCGTGTTAACGAAAACTCACCACCGTATGACGGTGACGTAGACGTTGCTCGGAGCGGAGAAAATCAGTGGAATTTTGTATGTTCTTACGTACGGGCGGTACGTACGTACGCTACGTCGGTGGCTAGTTGCAGCATAAATCATAGTTTGATGTGGTTCGAATGACACTCATAACTCGTCCAAACTTGTTGAATACTGCATGAACACAACACCAACTTGTATATTGTTTTCGTGCTACTCATCTCACTTGCCTTATTTTCCCGACAAATTTCATGTAGACTGGAAGATAAGACTTCTTAATCATTTTATTTTCTTTGGACGATATTTCTTAGTAGTGTTGCATACAAAAAAAATCACACTGCAAGATGTTGTTCATCCATTGAATGCGGTATGTTGAGAGAAAATTTACATACCAGACAAAACACGTGCACTGAACTTCTTTTTTGTAAATAATGTTGAAGTATAAAAATTGCAAAAATAAGCACTTAATAAGCAGATTAAATCGTAAGTCACACGAGTATAAAAAGGAGACACGATAACACCTCAACAACGCTGATTCTACAAAGGAGTAACAACAACACTGATACTACAAAGGAGTAATGTAATAACCATTCAAACGTTGTACACCACGGTATATCACAGTGAGCAAGAAATCTAGGTGGTATACAACAGTAGCACAGATGAAAGAGAAAAAAATTAGTCCTAACACTCAGCCAAATGCAACAATGGTCAACGTCACACCTGAAAACGCAAAGATGAAAGAGTGTAGTGCAGCGAGTAAAATTCCACATTCCAAATAAATCCTCTTCGACACATTAAAGCAGTTTCAACACGTTTAATCACAGTACAACAGAAGAAAGCGGCTCAACAGAAACAGGGAACCAAGAAAATCAGCATCCGAAATGGTAAATTGCCAGTGGAAGTTAATAAGTTATAAAAATAGGTATAAAATACTAAGACACAGTATATACATTTCAAAACTAAAAATATGTTATCTAAATAATTTGCATAAGAAAAAACTATCAATCTTTCAAATTGATAATTTTTTCATCATAATGGGGGGAGTGCTGTTGTGAGTCAAAATAATGATCATCTAATTTATGCATTTTGACTCACTACAAATGTTACAGTAATATTACTATTATGTTATTCTAGTACATTATATTATTATTATGTGTGAATATCGCTGTAATCATTAATACAATGATCATCACCATACTATGCATAACGTGATTATCATTAGCTAAAATGGGTATTAGTATATTTATAAAAATGCGTGATACAGTGAGGTACTGTATGATTGTGGAATAATTTCGCAACCATGCACAGTAAAAAGAAAAAAGAACGAAGAAGAAGAAAAATAATGAAATAAATACATAATAAAATAATAAACAATAATAAAAGAACCAACGGGTCATCGTACCTCACTGTATGATTATGAAATAATTCAACAACCATACACATACAACAAGAAGTATTAACTATAAATAATAATGATGACTCACTAAAAATAAGTTACAATTATGACCTACTGAAGAAATTGCAATGAATCGACCTACTTAAGAAATTCCAATTTCTTCAGAAATTATTTTATTCAAAAACGGGGTTAAATTGTAAATTATTCCATATATTTTAGGCTATGTAAACGAAGAGAACGCCGGAAATGAAGTGAGTTAGTAAATGTAGTAGCGTGTATATTGTTAGGAGTACATTGTGAAAGGATTTAATATCCTACAAATTTTTGTAGGACACGCTAGTTGTGTTGTAAAGGATTGAACATCCTACAAAAATAGAAGCTATATTGTAAAGGATTTAGCGCCCTGTAAACATATGTATACATAGTGAAAGAATGAAAGGAAAACACATTGCTAAATAACAAACAAAATAAAAATAATGGTAAAAGGATAAAACTATATAAAGACAGACTGTTTATAAATTAAAATATAATTGTGTTGTGTGAATGAGGATTTGCCAAAAACAGGAGCAGAGTAAAAGAGGTAAGTCCTAGAAAATAAGTTATCTAAGGAAAGGTCACAGTGTCAGAAGAATAGGCACAACAGTGTCGTTCTCCAGCTCCAGTTGTACGCGTTGTGTCTATTCAAATCAGAAGTAATGGCCATTGTAGGGGCGATTCTCAAGCTCGATATAACATCTACATTTGCTACGAAACTTGAAGTTCCTTCCGGTTTGGTCGAAGAAGAATCGGAGTCCTTATTTAACTTTTTATTTAATTTATTGGAATTTATATTTTGGACTCACGAATGTTGGAGAGAGGATGTTCGCCTGTGAATAGCTCCACCAAGATATCCGTAAGTCCACGTTAAACACTGGGCTAATTGAAAAAGGGGCCCCAGTCAGGCTGATCCTCGGTACGGGTTGCATGACACCTTGATCCATCCCCTCACCTCCAACCATGATAAAAATATGTTAACGGATGGTGGATTATTGAAAAGTAATAAACACCCTACCACTGTACCCTGAACCCATCTTAGGATAATACACAGCACATCACACACTCGAAATAAACATTCAGATTTATACCAGATGTCTGATAGTAGATATTGACATAATCAGCAAAACATGCGAGCAGTCAGTGCAGCATTCTCTGAGTTAGAAAGAGAGTCGCGTCGGATGGGTCTTACGGTGAACGGTGACAAGACGAAGAACCTAGTGTCAACAAAGAGTCCTGGCGTCTTGGACAGCACGTCACTGTTGACAACTACGCTTTTGAAGTAGTAAGGGACTTTGTCTATCTTGGAACCAGCATTAACAGCAGTAATGACGTCAGCTTGGAGATCATGCGTAGGATAACTCTTGCTAACAGGTGTTACTTTGGGCTGAATAAGGAATTGAGAAGTCGAGCCCTCTCTCGAAGAACGAAAACTACACTATACAAGTCTCTCATCATGCCCGTCCTAACATATGGCGCTGCAGCCTGGACAATTTCCACCTCGGATGAGCGAATGCTTGAAGTTCTCGAGAGAAAAGTTCTACGCAAGATCTTTGGACCTATTTGCGTTGGTGGCGAGTACCGAATAAGGTACAACCATGAGCTGTACGAGCTGTATGCCGATATTGACATAGTAAAGCGCATCAAAATCCAGCGGCTGCGCTGGCTAGGTCATGTCGAGCGAATGGAAGAACACGCTCCAGCTAAGAAGGTGCACGGAGCACGCTGGAGGACGACGCAGAAGAGGAAAACCTCACCTCCGGTGGAAAGTCCAAGTACTAGAGAGCCTGACGGCGGCTGGAATTTCTAACTGGCACCAGCTGGCGAAGAACAGAGATGGCTGGTGAAGCATATTATATTCGACCTAAATCGATATTCGGTTGTTATGGCCACATAAGTAAGTAAGTAAGTAAGTCGGATAGTAGAATGAAGCTGAGACGCAGCATACTGATAATAAGTCAAACTTTTAAAACGAATGTTGCCATCCTTACGCACAGTCCTTCAACTGCTCGGTCTCTTAACCCGATCACGACTTCCTTTTATCTTGTTAAATAATGGCAACTGAACACAATATTAATTTTATCTTGGTTCAGAACTCGTCAGAACTTAAAAACCAATTAAGTGGAATGCAAGAATCTTAAGACGGTATTCGTATTAATACCACTGAAAACTGTTAAAATTTCCAATCAAAGGTTGATATATATAACAATTATACATAACGAATTACGGTTGTAAGAAATAACACAAAATTGAATATATATTTCAAGCGACCTAATGGAGTTTGTAGAACTTAGAAAATTCTATAACATTCTATTTTTCTATTTACCAGTAAAACAGTTATTGAGGCATGTGGCCCATTTGATAATCAATTACTTAGACATTTTCTAAATAATTTTCTAGTGTTTTGCAGTTCTAGATAGGAGAAAAGTAGGTGTTGCCCGCTCTTTCTTATTTTTTCTATTTGAACAAATAGAACAATTTCTTAACAATTTTGTTAAAAATGATAATAGTTTGTACTAAAATTCTAAAAGTGCATTTAATTTGGTTAAAGCGATCGTTCATTTATTGAAAGCGCTTGAACATCTTCGAAGTTATATTTTTCGATTTTTTAATACTGGAAGAAATCGGCAATCATTTACAAAATTATTTCAAAAAGTTTATTTGAAACATTTTGTTAAAAATTATAATGGTTTGCAACAATATTCTAAAAATTCATGAAATTTCGTATATAATTACTGTTCATATATAGGAATTATTTCGATGTTATGGAATTTTTCCACTTCCCAAAACTGTAAATACATCGGCAATCATTGAGAAAATTACTAAATGGATAAGATGCATCAAGGCTAATGGTAGTCATAACTGGCTTCTAGCCTTTTAGAGAGATTGTAGTTGGAACAATTACTGCTGAAGTAGAAAACAGCCGAAGGTGCAAGAAACGCTGCTTATCTTCCCCTGTAAATTAACGGCCTGTGAATGGCGAAACAGAATATGCTGTTACCATTTTCGGCAACTTCGGAGAGTTGTTCAAAGAAAACATCAACGACCTAATGAATTGTTTGAACCAAGAACAAAATAGGTATAATTCATTTAAAAACACAACAGATTTACCAGAATAATTCTGAGAGAATGTTATAAAACTGTACTTAAGGTCTAATAGAGTTCAAGACATAAACATTCACCTTAACCATCAACGAAAAACCACATACATCTTGTGGTTATATCTTTATTGGTATTTCATATTGATTTCGAAACTTTAAACAATTTCCCAGAGTAATACATACTCCAGATTCCAGGTAATTTTGCGAATTCTTCAACTTTCAGGGAAATAATAACTTAATTTTTCCGACGATAAGCTTTTAAGCCCGCGATTCCAGATTGGAACCGCGACTCGATGGAAGCCAACTAAAGACCAAGAGAAATTGGGATTTCTCTTTTTGTGGTAGAAAAAAAATCTTTTTTATATTTAGCAGGCCGAGGATCACCACTTTTAGACACATATTGCAAGATAGACGGCTTTTATATCCAGAATTATCTTCCATGAACCTCTCAACTTCGAATAGTAGCATTAAAGCCATCCTTATTTATTTTTAAAACTCTCTATAAAAATATTCGTAATTCAAAATTTATTCAATCATATTTGGTTATATTCTTAGAATGTTTCTATATTCTTGCTTGGATGATTAAAGGTCCATTTACAATAGCGCGAGGAATTGTAGTAATAATTTGAAGATATTTTATATTTTTTATATTTTGTTTTCAAATAATTTTGAATCCTATTTTCAATTTCAAACAAACGTCACTTAACTTTGAATACAAGTGAAACTGATAACTGTCACGCCCTGCAATGCGAGATTATTTAAAAATTTCGAAATTGAGTGCGGTTCTCGTCGCGACTCTCGCGTCATTTTAAACAGCTGCGCTCTCGCTTTCGAACGTCGCCTCGCAACATGCGCTGTTGTAAATGGGCCTTAAAACAATCAGAGTGCGAAACATTCGAATATTCTTATAATAAGAAGGAATTACAATATGTAGTTTGTGTTTGTGTGAGCGTTGTTTGATGCTTTTGCTTATGTTTATAGATTTTAAAACATAATTTCTGATAACGTCATACAAATTAGAATATCCCTAGAATGCCTAATCCCTTCAACAATGTTTGGGATTTTCTCACAAATACCTCCCTATATATTTCGCATATAAATGTATGCACTTTTTTACAAAAGATTTTAATAAAAGTATTCTTACTTAATCTAAGAATTGTTAGAATTTATCACTCACAACAGCACTGGCAGAACAATTCGGCCAAGTTCCTTCGGTGCCAACAATTTTATTTATCTACATTTTAACAATCAAAGCACAATAATTAAAGAAGACAATCTGTATAGAACAGAAATCAACATCTTAGAAACATAAATAAATTTCTTATTTCAAAGAAAGCTAAATATGATATGTGTAGGCCTCTTTTATAGGTATAGTGAGTGACAGAGAGTCATATGAATATTATGAGTTGAGGGAGATTTATAGCCTAGACAGACGGCAGCCTAATTCCGGATTACCGGCGCACTTAATCCGAATAAAATATTAAACTGACAGACGGCAGTATTGCGGATTAACTAAACGGCTGATTGCTGTTTTATTAGGTCTGCTCTCTTACATTACTATCACTATCAATTTCTGTCATCTGTCACTCTCGATATGAGAAAATCTACAAGAAGTACGTGAACTGAAAACTATCAGAAACTTGTAAATTGACATTCACAGTTCGTAATTGACAGCTGGATTTATTTGTTCGCCAACGCTTTTAATGTTGAAAACTACTAACAATTGTTGAAAGTGTTTTGTTAGCGAACACTCCTAATATTTTGTAAAATGGATCGAGAAAAATTCACAATAGAAAATTCTCAGCAGTGTTGCCAGCGCAAATTGCCCTAATCCTCTTTTATTTTGAGAATTAACTCATAGAGTTAATGCGGATTAGCTGCAGCTATTGCCCGAGTTAATTCGGATTAGCTCAGTAATCCGGAATTAGGCTGCCGTCTGTCTAGGCTATTACAGACTTTGAAATAATTCAACAAATAACGATATGTATGGATAATTTTTTTCCCCTTAACCTAATGTAGCAGAATTTAATAAGAATGTTATCTGCGGTCTAATGAAGATCTTACTCTTCAACGTAATCAATATTTGGAGGAGGAAGAAAAAATACCCCTAACACATGTGAGTACATTGATTAGAACTTAATTTCTAGATTTCGGCACTTGATGATCAGGTCAATTTTTTGTAAAATCACATCCTTTCATATTTAGTGGCTTTATTACCAATCGGACAAACACCTTGAAATATAAAAACCAGCTATGGTTTAACGATAATATTCTTAAACTAATCATAATCCGAGGCTGGGCTTATAACCATTAGAAGCGCTACAAGACAAATAAAATATTAATCGAGCTTAAAAGAATGAGAAAAATTCTAACAAAACCCATAAAGTCATATAACTCTGATTTCTGGTTCAAATCAAACTTGGAATATAATTTTAAATATTGGTTTTGGGAAAAGAAGGAACCGTGTGTCGGAAAACTTATGGATATATAGATGAAATGAACATAAATTTCATAAATTCATTCATATAAAATCGTATTATATTAAAACTAAGTTAAAATGATGTCACAAAGGTTCTGCCGTTCGGAACCGGCTAATATAAGTCGGTCCCTTCTAATATTGTCCAAATTTAACACGCACAACAGTAAATCATCATGGGCCTTTCTGGCCTAAGTATGTCCTTTCAGAGAGGGCAGCTACGTTGCTGCCCTCCTACCAAACCTAACCTACTCTATTTATTGAACAGCGTATTGACAACCTCCGTATTTCCTAATAACTGGAAAGTAGCCCAAATTATGCCAGTTATCAAATCCAATAACGATTATAGACCTATTGTGATCTTGCCATTAATTTCCAAAATTCTGGAATGACTAATGCATCATCGTTCATTATCAAATTGTAGTTGTACTATTACTGCCCTTATGAATGTTATTGAAAATATATGTAGTAAACTGGATAGCAATTGAGTGGCGTTTCTAGCTCTTCTTGTCCCTTCCAAAGCGTTTGACTCAGTTGACCATGACTTGCTATTTTTCAAATTAAGTAACTTATTCCATTTCTTTTCATCAGCAACCAGCATACTGAGATCTTACTTCACAGATTTATTGCAAGCAGTAACCGTAGGTGGCAAAGTTTCTAACTTTTTGACAGTATTTACAGGTGTCCCCCAGGGATCAACTCTTGGACCATTTATTCTTTACATTAACGACTTACCGAAGGTATTAAAATTTGCTGATATTTATATTTATGAGGATGAATTATATGTTATCGGTTCTCTTAATCAACAGGGCATTCTTGAATTAATTTCTGAACTTAACTATGTGTTAGACTGGGGATTTGAACGTTCTACTTTTAAACACTAGCAAATCTCAGTGTAGAGTTATTTATAAGAAAGCTTTTGCACTTGATAATATTGAGAGGGTAATCATAAGTGGACATAATGGAATTATCTTTAACAAAAGTATCATGCTGTGATGCGATGATATTGACATAATCAGCAAAACATGCGAGCAGTCAGTGCAGCATTCTCTGAGTTAGAAAGAGAGTCGCTTCGGATGGGTCTTACGGTGAACGGTGACAAGACGAAGAACCTAGTGTCAACAAAGAGTCCTGGCGTCTTGGACAGCGCGTCACTGTTGATAAATACACTTTTGAAGTAGTGAAGGACTTTATCTATCTTGGAATCAACATTAATACCAGTAATGACGTCAGCCTGGAGATATTCCGAAGGATGACTCTTGCTAACAGGTGCTACTTTGCACTCTCGAGCAACGAAAACCATACTCTACAAGTTTCTCATCATACCTGCCCTTACATATGGCACCGAAGCTTGGACAATTTCCACTTCAGATGAGAGAATGCTCGGAGTTTTCGCGAGAAAAGTCCTATGCAAGACCTTTGACATATTTGGGTTGGAGGCGAGTATCGAATAAGGTACAACCATGAGCTATATGAGCTGTATGCCTACACCGACGTAGTAGAGCGCATTAAAATTGGGTAGGTCATGTCGAGCGAATGGAAGAACACGCTCCGGCTGGGAAGCTGTTATATTCGGAACCCACTGGTGGACGACGCAGACCTCCGCTGGAAAGACCAAGTATTGGAGAACTTGTCAGCTCCTGGAATTTCTAACTGGCGTCAACTAGCGAAGGAAAAAGCTGGCTGGCGAAGCATACTAGATTCGGCCTAAATCGATTTTCGGTTGTAATGGTCACATAAGTAAGTAAGTAAGTAAGTGGAACTGTGGTAAAATTATGGACTCAGCTAAGGACCTATGTATAATTATTAATAGGACTCTAACACGGAGATTGATATTAAAGGTGCCTTCAACAATAGCATCCCTGAAACCATCATCGAAACTCTATCCAACCTTGAAGTTGATCATTCCCTAAGGCAATTGATAAGCCCTAGGTTAACCCATAGGACCATCAATGCGAAACTGGGAAATTGCATCAAAAACCAAGGCCGTCTGATGGACGACACTTAATAAGGCCACAAACAGAAATTTGGTGGAAAAGATCCAAAAATAACATCCTTGTGCATTACAGAGGCACTCAGAACGACCTCCACCAAATCAGTAAGTACTTTGTTACACTTTATTCCTTTAGATATCATGTGGTTTCCCATGCAGCTCAATCGGCAATTAGACTCATATTAATTTTATAACGATCTTGCAACGGCACAGGACACTCATCAATTCTGAACCATTACATTCTGAAACTTTATACCACGAATAGTCGACTATGAAACGACAAAGTTGACATTCGACAACAAGTTTATTACACACATTCCAGACAGATCTGATTGGGAGTATGGGAACACCCCTTTTAGTGGATCAACCCATTTCTATATCGACGGCTTCATACTTAACGGATGGGTGGAGTTCGCATGGCCTTCAGACTGCCGGACCACTCCAGCGTTTTTTAAGCAGAGATATTAGCAATTAGCGAAGTGATGAACTGGCTTAAGTGTAACGTTATATTACCGTGGATTTAGATATTTTCACTGATAGCCAAGCAACCATAAAATCCTTAGATTCAGTTTACCTGAATTCATTAGTAGTGCCCTGTGCCCTGACACCTTGTATGGGTGTCAGGGCACAGGGACATATCAGAGATAAAGAACGCGGATGAGCTAGCAAAGAATAGTCAACGTTGCAAACTCTTTCTGTTAAAGAGAGTATTGGCATTCCAATGGTGGTGGAGGAAGAACTAGAGTCCATAACTCACCTTCTGTGTGAATGTCCGGCACTGGCTCACCGTAGATTGCCACATTTGGGCAGTCAGTTTATGCACAATCTCGACGTGCAAATAGCATTTCTTAATAACTTTCAATGATTTATTGAAATTACGATGTTTGGTTTTGCTACATAAAGTGGTATACCTAAAGACATACCTGTTTAGTAAGCTGCAGTTCAAACACTCTACCCGATCTTGTCAACTAATGTCTTTGAAACGTGTTACTTTAACATATGAGCGCAAATTTTGCGCGTATTTGCCACACGTTTTAGGAACTCTATTCCCCTCAACATTAGGTTAACGAGAAATGCACTGCATTTTGGAAGTAATTTCTTGAGTTTTGTCTGGTATGTATTCAATTTGGTAAATTTGCTTTGGATTTCTTTTAAATTATTAAATTATTTAAATTTTTATTATTTAAATATCTTAACTTGCCCTTATATATTGCATTTTTTTTTGCCATATACAGTCAGGGACTAAAGTTTAAATACACCCCACAAATCTTAATTTTAACTCGTTTAAAGCATTGCTGCGAAAATCTAAGTAAGCAGTTTTTTTGCAGTCTATCAGTAAGCAAACACAATAACAAAAAATTTGTATTTGTCGCATAGATAACTGTAAATTCATCAAAAACTCAAAAAATACGCTGGACAAAAGTTTAAATACAATACAAGAAAACACGTGTTTTTGCAATTTCTTTGGAAAAGTACCGTTATATTTTTTTTGCTTTCTTCACTTACGCATATTTATTCAGTATTATTAGTGATTTCATCGTTGTCGGTAGACTTGAAAGCAAAATAATGGGCAAAGGAAAACAAATAGAGTCTGGTGTTAAAGATTTAATAATTAAACACTTTAAAAAAAGCAAATCCTACCGTGATATAGGAAAAATTTTGAATTTGTCCTGTGCAAGTGTGCAAAACGTAATAAGAAAATATAAAACTTACAAAACAGTGGAAAATAGGCCCAGAACTGGTCGACCAAAAAAACTTTCTCGCCGAGATGTAAACCTTATCCTAAGAGAAGTGGACAAAAATCCAAAAATAAGTGCGCCAAAGTTAGCCGGTAGTATTGCTGCGGTGTCAGGCAAACATGTTCACCCAAAAACCGTACAAAGAGCTTTACGGTATAACGGCTATCGAAGCAGAGTTCCACGTAAAAAACCGCTTATTTCTGAAAAAAATAGACAACTTCGTCTGGATTTTGCAAACAAGTACAAGGATATGGATGAGGACTTTTGGCGAAGAGTCTTATTCACAGATAAATCTAAATTTAATATTTTTGGCAGCGATGGTCGCGCAAAAATTTGGCGCAAGCCCGGCACAGCACTTCAAACCAAAAATTTAATACCAACCGTTAAACATGGGGGCGGTAGTGTTATGGTTTGGGGAGCAATTGCAGCAGCTGGCGTGGGACACTTGGCTTTTATCGATGGAATAATGGACAAACACGTGTATAAAAGTATATTGGAACAAAATTTGCAGCCTTCTGTGGATAGCTTGGGTCTAGGAAGAAGTTGGATATTTCAACAAGACAACGACCCTAAGCATACCGCGCATTTGGTGAAGGACTGGTTGCTGTATTATGCTCCACGTCAGCTCTGTAGTCCTCCCCAATCACCGGACTTAAACCCAATTGAACACGCTTGGGAATTATTGGACCGAAAAATCAATCGCGCAGCTTTAAAGAACAAAGAATCCCTTAAAGAGGCTCTGAAAAAGGCCTTGTCAGAAATCAGCACATCCGAAACAGAAAATTTGGTTCTGTCTATGCCACGTCGTCTGCAGGCAGTCATTGAAGCTCAAGGCGGACCTACCAAATAATAATTTAAGTTTAACGTTTTTTAATTAAGCTAAAATCAGCTAAAGAAAGAAAATTTTGTATTGTATTTAAACTTTTGTCCCATGTATTTTTTTAGTTTTTGATGAATTTTAAGTTATCTATGAAAAAAAGTGAATTGTTTTGGTTTTCGATATTGGTCATTATTCAACTAAAAATAAACTGCATACTTACATTTGTGTTAAAATGCTTTATTTTTATTTAAAGCGATGTTTTATGGGTGTATTTAAACTTTAGTCCCTGACTATATATTGTATTAATTTTTTGGTGTAGATAGATATGTTGATTAGTGCTCTAATGCAAAACTTTAGTTGTAATAGGATGTAGGGAAGTAAAAATAAAAATAAATAAAAAATATGACGAATGGTCTCGAAAATACAATGCGTCTTTTGATGTGATCCACGAGCCACTCAAATTTTGACTTCTTCGAAAGAACGGAAGTGCTGCTCAGCTAAGCCATGTGCCATCGACCTAAACAAGTAGTAGTCGAAAGGACGTCCCATTTCAACGTTTCCAAATAAGTTTTCACCAGTTGAGCAACATGTGGTCGACCGTTTTCATGTTGCAAAATCACTTTGTCGTATCTCTGCTCGTATTGCGGTTTTTTTTTTCAGTGCTCGGCTCAAACGCATTTCGTGCAGTTAAAGCAGCTCACAATACACCACATAACACATGCTCCGCCAAATGCTCTTTATTTAACACAAATTCGAATATTTTCGATGTTTCGATAATGATGTTGATTAATACTTAATATAATACAAACAAATGGCTGACAAATGCCACAGCTTTCCAACAAAGCAAAACTCAGCTGTTTATGTTGACCACCTTTTGAAAATGGACCGAATAAAATCCACAAAATGTTATGAGATAATCGTCAATTGAAAGTTTGGGTGATGGTTGAAATTTTAGACACTTTAAAAAATGCAGGACATCGCAAAATAAACGAAAATTGGGATATTAAAAGGTTTCGGGCAAGTTGGAAGATACTTTGCTTCATAAAATTATAGAAACAACAATGCGTAGATGTTTCAATCGAATATTTGGCAATGCTTAAGCGCAATGAAATTGGGCTTTTGCATTAATTCATAAGTAAGTTTATCACGAATGAAAAATGTAGTGAAAATTGTTGAATGAAGCGGGAGAATTGATTTCAAAAATGGCGAGCTAATAATGACACAATATGCACTTTTGGGGATGCGTATGGCATACAAAATCTTTAGTGATTGTCTTCAACGCTAAGTATAATGCGAACTTGTGACAGGATTTAAATGATAAACACAAAACAAAACTATCGCATTTGGTGGAAAAGAGTTTTTATTTCACCAAAAAAATCAATAAATTCAAGTATACAGCATATTTACCAAGTTAACATTATAATCATTAACAAGAGCAATATGTAGGTAATTTTGTGCTCTACAAATCATATTTTGCGAAGTTTTTTGTATTACTTGAACATCTCATCTCATTTTTTGCATTCAAATGCATTTACAAGCAATAAATTAATAACATTTCTTGCATTCTTAGGCGAATTATATACAACAACAATAACAATATTACAAAAAAAATCAATTTAACTCTTAACACCAACAAACTTATCTGATGCGCAATAATGGCGGCTGGCAAAGAAATTTATTTTCAAATCACGCTTTCCCACATAACAACAATACGGTCAACAACAGCAATCTTGCAAATAACAATAACAAAAGTACATGAAAGCACAACAACCACCGGCGCGGCTTTTGCAAACAGTATTAACAACAACAATAGCAGAAGCATCAGCAGCAATAATAATTATGAGAGAGCTAAAGCTTAAAATTAATAACAGAAAGCGAATATGCTGTTGTTCTTATAGTGTATACATACATATATGCTCACACATATATACACACATATACATTTACAAAATTAAAAGCAACACGAATGAACATTTAATACATGTATTGTCGTATATATATATATATATATATATATATATATATATATATATATATATATATATATATATATATATATATGTACATATATATATATATATATATATATATATATATATATATATATATATTTCACCAGCTTGTGAGAAGAAATTTATTGAAACTGAAAGCTTGACATATGCATTTGAATGAGTTGAGAAAAACCACAAGACCGGCTACTCAATTGTCTGCCATAGCTTTAATATTAATGATAGCAGTTAAATGAGCTTTAAAAAAGTGCTTTAATACTGAGTATTAGTATTAAAATTCTGACGAATATGAAACTTCTAAAAAAAGATGTATAGATTTTTTTATGAGCGATATTTTTTTCGCGCATGCAAATTACTATTACCCACCACGACGTCGCTGCTACTACTATTATGATCGTTATTTTGATCGTCGTTATACACATTAACATACATACTTGTACTCGTTTAGAGTATGAAGGCGGGAGAACCAAGAACTAGAACAGTACTGTACTAGAAATTATTTCTTATGGATTTGTTTGTTTTTCTGCAAAGATCTATGAATGATGAGTAGAGTGGTGTAAGTATGTTTATATTGACGTAGCACATGTTCTGGTATATACTCGTAGTTAGTATGTACATAAAAGTAAAGGAAATAAAAACATGAAATATACTCATATACTAAAAAGTTTGTAGAACTAATTGCAATTGTAGCATAAAATGAGAGAAATACTAATATTTCATACAATGAAATATCAAATTGTATAAGAAAAATAAATAAAATAAAATATTTTTAATCAAATATAAAAAATACTGCGCAAAACTAAAAAGAGCGGAATTTTTTTACCAACAAAAAATAAAAACACAAAAAAATTTCGCTTTATTTTATTGGACTGAATTGATGACAAATACTCAGAATTTCACACACACGCTCGTATGCAGTGTCCCAGTATGTGTTACATTTAGCATTCTATTCGTTTTTATAGTTTTGATTCGTCTTCTTAATATACCTCGGATTTGCTTTTCTTTCACTCCGTTGTCCCCTTTTGCGTAAACTTTTTAGTAGTTCATTTCTGTTAGCCCCTTTTGTATTTTATTTCTTTGCTGCTAAAAATTCTCTAATAATTTTTTCTATATATTTGTGTGTATTTACCTATATATTTATTTTCTCTCATAATTTATTTCATTAGACCAATAGAAAATATTATTAATGTTTAATTAAACATTCTGTAAACAGACCATTCTGTAATCGCCGTTTTGCTCGATACACTTCGTCCAACATTTTTCCTCTAAATAATACAATCGGCATAGAATCGATCTAACAGCTCTGCATAATACCAGGTGTACAAGCTTAAATGCGCTGTTTGCTCGTAGATGGCGTTAGTGAGCATATTGAGCTATTATCTTATTTTTTATGAGTTCGACACCTGTTTACATCAATTAGTAAACATCATCAGTGAGTTCATACAACAACACACATTTTTCCTCGTATAATCATGTCTAGTTTCGTGCCAGAAAAAGAGCATATGCGGGAAGCTCTACTTTTTTGCTTCAATTTGAAGAAATCTGCTGCTGAGTCCCATCGAATGCTTGTGGAGGCCTACGGTGATAGTGCGCTATCGGAAACCACTTGCAGAGACTGGTTTCGTCGGTTCAAAGAAGGCCATTTTGACTTGAGTGACAAGAAGAGTGAAAATAGACCCAGAAATTTGAGGACCATGATTTGCAGGCTCTCTTGGAAGAGGACGACACCCAATCACAAAAAATGCTTGCCGAACAGTTGGGTGTTACTCAACAAGCCATTTCCATACGCTTGCAAGCCATGGGGAAGGTTCAAAAATTTGGAAAATGGGTACCCCATGAATTGAACGATAGGCAGATGGAGCGACGCCAAAACACATGCGAAATCTTGCTTGCTAGACAAAAAAGAAAGTCGTTCCTGCATCTTGTGGTGACTTGCGATGAAAAGTGGATATACTTTGAGAATCCTAAACGAAAAAAATCGTGGGTCGATTCCGGCCAACCAGCAACTTCTTCTCCAAGACCAAATCGCTATGGATGCAAGACGACGCTGTGCGTTTGGTGGGATCAGCAGGATGTCATCTACGAGCTGTTGAAATCTGGTGAAACTCACCGCTCACCGCTACCACCAACAACTAGTGAAATTGCGCCATGCTTTGGGTGAAAAAAGGCCTGGTTATGAACAAAGACATGAGAAGCTGATTTTTCTCCACGACAACGCCCCATCGCACACGTCAAAACTGGTCCAAAACTGCTTGGACACACTCAATTGGAAGGTGCTACCTCATCCCGCTTATTCACCTGGCCCCTTCTGACTATCACCTGTTTTCGTCGATAGATCACGCGCTCGCCAAACAACACTTCGATTTGTATGAAGACGTCGGAAAATGGCTTGACGAATGGTTTGCCTAGGAAAATGAGGAATTCTCTTAGCATGGTATACACAAATTGCCCGAGAGATGGGAAAAATGTGAGGGGCTAGTGAGGGCAAATACTTTGAATAAATTAATTTTTGGCTTTCTATGAAAAAAAATGTTTTTTTTTTTTACCGAAAAACAGCGGATTTAAGCTTGTACACCTGGTATGCACCGGTGATTTTTTTACCCTTTTCAAGGTGAAGAAAGTGAATGACATACATAGCGCACATCACAAAAAACTGCTGCCAAAGCCTTGTTAGCTGACACATCCGCCTTGGTCTTCCTCGCCTTTGATTCATAACAGGAAGACGCCACTCTCTTGACTATTCCTTGGCCTCTGGTGTATTCTGACGAATCCATGTTTCGGTTACGAAATGGCGCAAAAACTCTTTCGGATTGGCAATTAACATCCCCAAGCAAGGTTTTTAAGCTCTCAAATGATTGCATTTGTTGTAAATTGTGAACAAACGCGGCACTCATCATAGTTAGGTTTTTCATGTCCATATATTTATATAAAATATGAGATATTTGAGATGCATACTATAGCCACATCTACCTCTCGCACTTTCTGCGACGGTCCATTATATTTTCATAGATTTTATCAACGAGTTCTGGCGTGACAAGCTCTTCTGGGCAACCTGAAAGTTCGGCGTCAACTGTGTAGCCTCCATAATATTTATCAAAACATTCCTTGGTTTTATACGCAAAATATAATGCTTGATTCCCTCTTTTGACGAAATTCACAAAGCTGTTTGTAAATGGTGCAGCTTATTTAAGACTTGAAGATATATCGTAGTTGACAGGAGCAGTGTCCAATTTAAAGTTACTATTACGTCCACAAAATGGGATAAAATAGCTCGTTTTCGAGCCATTCACCCTTCCAAAGGCTGTTGATAAATTTTAATATGTTCTATTCGTAAGTGAATGTTTAATCGATATTTATATATAATATGCTTCATGAATATGAAATACCATGGCCAACTCGAGAAAATGTACATTTAAAGAACTTTTTTATAAGTTGAGCTCCATGGAACCAGCAGATATATTAATCACTTGAATTAAATCTTTAGGAATCATGCGACTAAAAACTTTACGATTTTGTCCTTTGTATCCGTTGCATAAGCCAGTAGAATGCAAATTTAAATTCAGCCAAAATTCCGCCTACTTTGAATGCTGTATACCAAAAATAGCCCAATATTTTCTTCTATAAATAAGGTTCCATATATCTTTTTCAATATTTTCAGCGATTTACGGTAAAATTTATTACGAAACACAACTTTTAAAGCAAACGTTTCCTCAAACATGTTTTCCATTATTAAAATCACAGACCCGTTATAGTATGACTATCAAAAACTACTGACCTTGATACCTCGTAGCTAAGTTCTGTATTTTTGTAAAAGTCATATGACTTAAAAGACGACGTTGCATAACTCTCATCATGTAGTCCAAATTGGAGCATTCCTACTTCCCCCCTCCCCTCTCGTTTAATACTGAACTCCTTATCGTTTGTCTTCTCTAATGTGTTCAAGGAAAAAAGTGCATCATTGTCCAGGTTGAAAATAAAATTACGTAATATGGATCTGACGGCAAAAGATGATAAGACAAAGTGCATAGTTGCAAGAAATAAGTACCTGGTACCTTTTATAACACATCACTCCTTACAATATCATTTTTAAAATAGTTAACTGTGTCGTTTATTAATATTGGGAACAACGAAGAATAACATTTGCTAACAGATGATACTTTGGACTAAATAAGCATCAACCAGATATTTCTGTGTTTTTTATTGCTCATACAGATAAGTAAAAAGAAAAATAAAATCAAAGGAATTTGATGCTGGAAAAAAGAATTACTACACATATCAGCTAAAAAGTACTAAGGGATTAATCGTTGTACTCAAAGGCGTCGAACCCAATGTTGATATTAACGAAATCAAAATCAGGAAGAAGGGTTTCAAGCCAAAACAGTATTCAACATTCTCAACAAGAACAATATACCTCAACCGTTATATCGCATCGAGCTTCAACCTGAAACAAAAACCCTAAAAAAAGGTGAAGTACACTCCATATATAAAATTCGATATTTATTGCATAGCAAAGTCACAATCGAAGAACCCCATAAGAGAACTGGACCTCCTCAGTGCAGCAACTGCCATGAATATGGACATACTAAGACATATTGTACCCTGCCAGCTGTTTGTGTGATTTGTGGAGTTGTTCATAAATCAAACATATGCCCAAAGGCTAAAGGCGATGCTAGCATGAAAAAATGCAGCAATTGTGGAGGTAATCACACCGCAAATTATAGAGGTTGCCCCGTATATTAAAGCCAAATTTCTCCTCTAGCAAACAATCTCTAAAACCAGTTGAGCAAACTCAGATAGCCAACTCAAGTCAGAGACAAAATCTTGATGCAACACAATTCTTCTCTGCAATCCCAAACAAGAATCAAACCAATTCATACGCTAGTGTTTTAAAACAAGTACCCTTGAACATTTGCTTCAAACACTAATCCAGAACATGAACCAATTCATGAACTCAATGCTAACAATGATGAAAAATCAAACGATGTTACTCCAAACATTGCTATCCAGACCATAAGTACCATGAGTCGTCTCAAGATATGCCACTGGAACGCAAACGGCTTAAGCCAGCGTCGTTTGGAGCTAATTCAATTCCTTGAATCCAACCAGATCGACATCATGATGATATCTGAGACCCATTTCACTGACAAAAATTGTTATCGAATACCAGATTACAAACTGTACAGAATGAAACATCATGTTCTCGAAGATTTCAGTAGAAATACGTGCAAGCAATATCTATATGCCTGGAAGAGTACATATCTAAGCTAGTAATATCTGCGATATACTGCCCCCCAAGATACAGTATTACCGAATAGCAATATAAAGAATTTTTCTCAACTCTTGGTAACAAATTCTTGGTCGCTGGCGATTTCAACGCCAAACACACTCACTGGGGCTCCCGCTTAAAAACTCCAAAAAGCAGAAGACTATGTTCAATCATTACTAACCACGGCTACGATGTAATCTCAAATGGTTAACCGGCATATTGGCCGACGGGCAAGAGGAAGATACCCGATCTCATAGACTTTGGAATCGCTAAAAGTTTGCAGATGGACAATATCTCAACAGAGTGTAATTATGATCTCTCATCTGATCACTCACCCACGATAATATCTATAAAATCACCAAGCCCTCAAGGCAATTGCGTTAAAAAGAAAATAGACTGGTTGAAATTCAAGAAATATGTAATTTCCCATCTTCCTCTAAGTATTGTATTAAGAAATGTACA
This sequence comes from Megamerina dolium, assembly GCA_963854835.1. NCBI lineage: Eukaryota > Metazoa > Arthropoda > Insecta > Diptera > Megamerinidae > Megamerina > Megamerina dolium. The sequence goes on from OY978527.1 coordinate 20,872,245, forward strand.
CGATGTAGACTCAGCACTCGAAAAATTCAACCGGTTGCTCTCATTAGCTCTCAGCTCAGCCACCTGCACAAGGGTGTACAAGCAATCAAACTAACCAACTGATTCCCCAACATCAGTTTGGATTTAGAAAACAGCACGGCACAATAGAGCAAGTTCACCGCATTGTAACTCTGATAAGGAACACTTTTGAGGAAAAAAAGTATTGCTCAGCTGTCTTTGTTGATATCACTCAAGCTTTCGATAAAGTATGGCACAATGGCCATATTTACAAACTTAAACTATTACTGCTTGCAAATGTCTCCTCTTTGCTTAGTAGCTATCTCACGAAAAGAAAATTTGAATTTGAATGTACCCACAATTTCTGAGGAAGTTGCAAAGTCCTGCAGAAGCTACATTCAAAAATTACACAACCATCCGAATCCCCTTGCTAGGCAATTGTTGCTTATCACAGGCCGTCGACGATTAAGAGGAAAAGACTCATGAATACGCTGTGTAATTGCTAAACCTCGCGACTCATCAAATTGTGATTGAACAACGGGAATATCACATAATTTTAAGTTGGTTTGTAAGATTCGAATACTTATTGTTATTTTTTACGAATGGTAGAACTATTCAATAAATTCTTAGTATTTAAACAAACAAAAAAACAGAAATAAGCATATGGTAATTCGAGCTTTCTCTCAAAGAACGCAAGGTTAGTTTTGTTTGGACAATTTCCAGATCCGATGAGAGGTTACCTACAGTTTTTGGGATGATAATTCTTCGCAATATTTTTGAATCTATGTATTTTCACGTTTGGTAAGCTGTGGCAATTAAATCCAATGTTCCGATGGCTACGTCGGTTGAAACGAATGGACGAACATTCTCGAATGCCGTAGGAATATGGAAAAACACCGACGAAAAAAAATGAAGGTTCTTACATTCAAAATCTATATTTAAATTTGATGCTTATTTTGAAAAAAAAAAATGCGTTTTTTGGAGTAGCAACAACTTTTTGAATTTATTCGGATGACGGTGATTGTTAGCGGTAATTGATGTTTTCTAGGATATGCACTTTTAATGACCCAATATTTGTCGGTTGATAAACACATTTAATTGCGTTGGATTGGCTGTTACTATCACTGTTATATGCACATTTTTCCATTCCTCAAAATAATGCTAACTTTATATTTTTCTGTTTTTTAATTCCATTCCAATAATATTTTCATTGTAATTATCTATTTTATATTAATTCCCTTTTTACCGCCTCTATTAAGAGACCTTGAAATTTTGACATGCATATTTGTATGGGCATTTAATGACATTTACACCTTTCTAAATCCACGCCACCTTACATAGAAACGAGAACAGTAACTCAGTGCTTTGCATAAAGGTTTTTTTCAGCTCATATTCTTTGATATTTCTTATATTCAACTCTTTTTACCCTTCCGATTTATGATATTATTTCTACATAATCTTATCAATTATTCATATTGCTTATGAGTATGTTTGATAAGTATTATATAGCTACATATATTATAGGTAGTTCTTCTTTATTATTCTATACCCACTTACAAATATGCAACACACATCCAGGTTTGCTTACATTTCTTTATTTTTTTCTCGTTTCTTTAAATTCTACTCTTTTTCTTTATTATCTTTTGCTCTCACTCTCTCCTGTGTATTACGAATTTATATACATATGGCATGCCGACATTCCAAAGTGATGTCGTTTTTGAAAATGTAAGAGTTTTATTATATTTCTTCTACTACTTACTTCTGCTTCTTTCGTCTCATTATTTTTCTAATTCTTGGAACTTCTTCGTTGGATGTATGTAAACCTTTGTGCGTTATCGAAATGATTTATAATTTTCTTCCATCATACTGCTCTGCTCCATATTATAATATTAAGAAAAACTATTATAATGATACCGGTATTGGTTGGAGACACCTGTTACGCTTTAGTTAGTAGAAGAAAATAATAGCTAGGTAATTAATTGATTGTAGGTTGGATGAATTAGGAACTAGTGAGATTTATATAAGAAGCTAATAAATAAATAAACAGAACGCATAATTATAATCTTGTTTTATGTCAATTCATTTCACCAAAAATAGGTTTTTCTTTCTTGATGCTATTTGTTATCCTCGATATATAAAGGGTTATTCATTTTACGGTTTCAAAAGTAAATGTAAATAAAACACATATAAAATATTTTTTATCATGATATTTCTTTTTTATTATAAAGTTTGAACGTTGACATTATGTGTGAAATACTCCATCATTTAAATGACCACCACGCGAATTGTTGCAAGCATCGATTCTTTTGAGGTAATTTTCGACCACTTTTTGACATATATTGGGCGGTATCTCAGCCATAACGTGACGAATGTTGGTTTTTAGGCAAAAAAAGTCGGTTATCATATGACCATAACACTCCGAATTGACGGTGACAGTCGTTCCATCGTCGTTTTCGAAGAAGTAAGGTGCAATCACACCTCCGGACCAAAGAGCGCACCAAGCAGTGACTTTTTGTGGATGTAGTGGCCTCTCTTCAATTACTTGAGGATTCTCAGAACCCCAAATACGACAATTTTGTTTGTTAACATACCCACCGAGTGAGAAATGTGCTTCGTCGCTGAAGAAAATTTTGTTCGAAAAATCGCCGTCCACCTCCTGTTGTTCAAGCACCCATTCGACGTATCCACGACGTTGTAAATGGTCAGCTGGCTTCAGTTGTTGTGTGAGCTGGATTTTATATGGATGTAGGTGTAGATCCAAATGCAAAATATGCCAGTCCTAATTCCTGAGAACGACGAGGAATCGACACATTCGGGTCTTCGGCAACACTTTCACTTACAGCAGCGATATTTTCGGTGGTACGAGCGAAACGATGATGCACAGGCCTTACAATATCTGTAACCGATCCAGTCTCTTCATATTTCTTCACAATTTTGCCAATTGCTTGCGTAGTTGGACGATTATGTAAACCATAATCTCCTCTTAAAGCACGACATGTGGCTGTGGCAGAATCACCATTTTTGTAGTAGGTTTTTACAATTTTAATGCGTTGTGCGATAGTTAAGCGATCCATTTTCGCAAATGTCAGACTTTGAACTGAAAAAGAAAGAAATTGTTTTAACAACTCAGTTTGACAAATGTCGAATTCTAGCCCTATACTTTTGAAACCGCGAAATGGATAACCCTTTATATATATATTTTTTTTCTCCCCATGGCAATACTTTTCATTTAGGTCGTCAATATTCAATGGATATACTGATGAACAGAGCGAAGAGCTAGTGCATTTTGGTGATTGGACTTGTCGTTTATCTTCGATAAATTGGTACACAACCGATAATTCTTTTTAATACTTCCTGTTAGTCGTAATTCCTTCTCCACAATATTTAAGAAGATCCGACCTTCAAGAAATAGCATTCGTAATCCCTTTCTCCGCAATATTTAAGAGAAATTCCTTCGAAATTCAAGCAACAATATTTCAAAGGACGACGGTTTTGACCTTCTACATAGCGCCACCATTCTGTAAGTTAATCTTTTCACGAAAAACAAAGATCTCTAAAATTTAAAAATTGGCGTTTATCATATTTTTACCGCTTGTCCTTCATCTATTCTTAATTACTATGTAAGTTAGAAAATTTTATTAGCAAAACTTTATTTGCGTTAAATCTTCAAAGTTTTTCCGAAACCACAAATGTACTGTCCTATAAGTCCAATATATTCTTCCTTGAAGCAGATTCTCTTAGAAATGTTCAGAGTTTTATCTTTCATTGCCTAACCTTCGAAGTTTGCTTGTGTTACGTATTCAAAGGTTCATGTGTTTTTTTTTAATCAAAGGAAGGAACGTACTGCTGTGGCGATAGTGTGGAACAGACTCCAAGAACGTCGAGTAGCTATTGATCTCAAGGACTCAACATTTCACGCACCAACATTTCGCGCACGCATGGAGATCGCGGATTATTCATTTACAAGGTTCAGTTGATTCAGCAATTGCCGGCAAGGGACGAACCGTTTTGTTATCGCTTCTCAGTTTGCTGCTGGACAATGATTAAATACTTTCTGTGCATTAAAAACACTTTGTTTTGTAATCTGATAGCATTTCAGATCGTTTTTATGTAGGTAATCTAGAAACAATTCAATACTGAATATTTCTCGAGCCTTTTGAATATCGAATATCGTCCGAGTCATTGGTAGGGTATAACCAAAAACCGAACTGAACCATCGAAAACTTACAAATTATACATATTTCATGGGCAGCATACAATTTATTTATTCTCTTATTTTGGATGTTTTTTGTAACACGGGCGATCTAAGTATTTATCAGTGATAACTTACAAAGATTTCGAAACAATTTTTATGGCGAATGCTTCTTTATTTTCTCTAGGTAATTTCTTTCGGCATTCAATAAAAAGCATACCATCACTTTTAGAAGTCATCTTGAATTTTTGTTTGAATAGCGACTTATTGTGATTTCTTGTTATTTAATCAGATGTTATTATTTAAATTAATTGATGTGTTTTGTTTACAATATCTTAAATTAATAAATGTAAACAATGACAATATTATGCCCATTTTAATGAATTAAATATTCAAATGTCCAGACAGATAAAATTACCCAAAATGAATAGTTGCAGATGAGAAATGAAATAAATTGTTATTCTTTAGAATTTTCGGGTCAAACTGGACATCACAACTAGTTTTTTTATTCTCAAAACATAAAGAATTTATTGTTCAATCACAGCAATCCTTTTGTCCGTCACTGAAATTAAAACTAGAAAGAAATAGGAATTAAATGTCCAGTAAATGTAGGATAAGTAGCAACAAGATCAGTAGCAGCAGCCGGAGCAATCACATCAATCCTTTTGTCCTATACTGAAATTATAGCAAAACTAGTTTAACCAGCAAAAATTCAAGGTTGATTTTTCAATGGAAACCAGTACAATTTTAGCCAATGTAATTATCATTTCAAGACAAAAGAAGATGTAATTCATATAGATAAAGAAACTGCATATGAAATAAGCAATTCATAGAATACGTAGATGATGCTATCCCACAGTTAATAATAGATAAGCATATGATATTTACCAGAAAAGGGTCACAAGAGCTTGAGATTGAATAGTCGAATTGTAGAAATATAGGTGTATGTAGCTTCAATGCATTATGGAAGTTTTAAGAATGAAACCCGTATTTTAACAGACAGAAGGATTGAATACAAGTATATGTGTATGGTCAGTAAAAAGGACAGTTATGATTGATTTAAGCTGGACCAACCACTTCTTAGCAGTCTGGTGGGATAATGTTTAAATATGACGATAGGATATGAGTAATAAGATGATATTATGGATGATACCGTCCAGGTGTTGTAGTTCCCAGAAGATAAGGAGCTTGGAATAAGGGATATTAGTTGCAAGTAAGCAGCTGTATCTTCAACTGGATTTTGGTAACTATGGACCAATAATCATCAGCATTATTTGAATAATAATGCTGATAAAAACATAATAAAAGCAATCAAACATATTTGCATATTCTTCGCAAAACAAAGAAAACTGTAATTTCCGGAAATTATTAAAAGATGAAAAAAGAATGAAAATTTGATAGAAAATTTCGTTATGCCAAAGGAAACATCATTAAAAACGTTCGTTTGAGTAATTAGAATAGCTTGGGTGTCCATTCGGTCGTTTGCCAGAGTATTCCATTAAATTCATACTTTCGGTACGCACGTAATGGTTGCCAATTTCCGTTCTTCTTATTCTTTTATTTTTCGACATTCATTGTGGTTTTTTTATACATAGGCTCAAATGAGTGGCACCCATCAAATATGGAAGTGCGTACGTTAGAATGAATCAAATTATTAGAGAGAAAATGAATTAGCAAATGATATAGGCACCAAAATACAATTCTAGCCAAATTTCCCTGAATAAAAATGTCGATGGCATTTGTCTTGAATGAATTTCAGTCTTTCCAAAACATCGCTACACTTTTGTATGAAATACATTTAAAAAATAATGCAGATGTAGAGTATTTCCTTGCTAAATTTTATATTTTAAGCTGCTTTGATAAAAATATTGCGTTTGAATATGTTTCACTGTCAATTTCAGAGGGGTCATCAAAAGTGAAAAGTCAATACAACAGCAGCTTTAAATAAAAAATGAGAGTAGGAATTTTTCCGACTAATTTGATACAAATTTAAGTCATACGTACGGAGGCTGGTCAATCAGTCCTGGAAAATTCAGATAATGAACACCTCATTCGCAAAAATCGTTTTGCTTATCAAGAAGCATAATTCAAAAGAGCGTAGTTTTGTTGAAATAAGCGGCTACGAACGTTTTCGTAAAAGAGTAAATTTCTTACATATTTATGCGCAAATATTACACTACTTCTTAACGATCACTGTGATAAAGTTCAGAAAAAGTGATGTAACAGAGGTTCTACCGTTTTTAAGTGGCTAAAAATATAATCGATGATATAACGATAATGACGATCAAACGTTGATCGTCAATAAAGTGTTGAAATTTGTCCTGAAAATATATATCACATAAGTCTACGAACTTGCAAACAACACCATAATATTGTATACAATTTAATATAAACAAATACAGAATTATCCCCAACAAAACTAAGGATAAGACTGCAAACTTTAATTCGCTGTCGTTGATGTGACTCTCTTAGTTCTACAGAACACATTGTGAGCTCTGAGTATTGCACTTGTTTGCATCTGTGGTCTTTCTGACATTCAACTGACATTGCTATTCATCGTTTCACGCTTGTTTGAGTGCTAATATCACCATCTCCTACATTAACGCGTCTACAACAGCTCTGTTGACTCGTCAAAACGGGTTAAACATCGTATTCTGGCAACTTACCAGTGAAATACCAGACGTCTTACCAGTGAAATAAAAAGCGTTGAGGGTAGACTCATTGCCAAAGTGAAGAGTGAAATTGGTGCCATTACAGGTGAATTCAACGAATACGACACTAATAGCCTAGACAGACGGCAGCGTTAATCCGGATTACCGGTGCACTTAATCCGAATAAAATATTAACCTGACAGACAGCAGTATTGCGGATTAACTAAACGGCTGATTGCTGTTTTATTAGGTCTGCTCATTTACATTAGTATCACTATCAATTTCTGTCATCTGTCACTCTCGATATCGAGAAAATCTACAAGAAGTACGTGAACTGAAAACTATCAGAAACTTGTAAATTGGCATTCACAGTTCGTAATTGACAGCTGAATTTATTTGTTCGCCAACGCTTTTCATGTTGAAATCTGTTAACAATTGTTGAAAATATTTTGTAAAATGGATCGAGAAAAATTCACAATAGAAAATTTTCAACAGTGCTGCCATCGCAAATTTCCCTAATCTTCTTTTATTTTGAGAATTAACTCATAGAGTTAATGCGGATTAGCTGCAGTTAATGCCCGAGTTAATTCGAATTAACTCGGTAATCCGGAATTAGGCTACCGTCTGTCTAGACTATAAGATAGTTTTATTTGAAAACCATATTTGCGCTCTATCTACTCAGTGTGAAGAGTCGGCTAAGAAGATTAGTGACAATAAAATCAACTACAGCAACAACAACTCAGTAGAGCATTCATCGTTTACCATACTCTACGGATTGCCATTCTCTAAAGCGGAAAATCTCAAAAGCATCTTTAATAGTATCTGCCGGTCTACAAATCTTGTCCCCACAAATTAAGAATATATTTCGAATTAAGCACAAAGCTGGTAATTCTACACTCCTTTTGAACGGAATCAGAGTCTGAAGCCAATCGCCGATCATAGAAGATAGTGGAAGAGACCAGTGAATATAAGATCGTGATTTAAATCAGGTAACAATGTATTGTATGTACATGAAAGTCTTGCACGCTGCGATTTCCTTTAAGTGAAACAAGATATGCATTCACTAATCGTGACTGTTAATATTCGACTAAGAAAAATCCGAAATGAATATGCATTGGTAATGTGGAGAAGTTGAAAGAACCTATTAATTAATACATTAATACATAAAAATATAATTTGTGTACAACTAGATATCTTAACTAATATTTATTTGTTTAGTTCTCTATTCCTCTACCGTTGTTCACTATTACTCTTGCAATCTCAGCACCATATGTAGATGTCACAAGATTCTTAAAGTTGTACACTTCAATGCCCGAAGTCTTAATGATTTTAATCTTGATTGTGTAAAACCTAGCCGGCCAAGAGTTGCACAATGTGCAGTTTGCCTTCGTGTTTTCACACCAACGATTTCGACGTGTAAACACGATGTTATGCTTTCGTTTCTCAGTTGATGTTTAACTTTTGACGAAGCAAGACTTGCGTATGTTCACGTACTCCCTTTGACACACACACGCTAATGCAAATGTTTTAGTATTCGTGTGGCCGGCATTGGTGTAAAGTATGCCTTTGAAGACTCCTCAGTCGACATCATATGTGTTTCTGAAACATGGTTCGAGAGTGATGTGAAGGATGAATACCTTAACTTAAAAAATTATAAACTATTTCGCAACGACAGGTGTGATAAAAGTGGTGGGGGTGTTGAAATGTACTGTAAATCTAATTGACGGATCTATGTTGATCCGTTGTTCAGCTTAATTTCTAATTGTGTGATTGACTAGGATTACTTTTTTCTATGAATCCATTGATTTCACATATTTGTTAGTTAGGTTGTCGAAGAAGATATCAATTTCTTCGAAGCTATATAATATAATGAAATGAAATTTTTCCACAATGTAACTATGTGACAGTTTCATCCATAATTTTAATTTTTTTAATGTTAATTTTTTTAATGTTACTCCGTCCCTTTACTCATAAATAAACAATTTAGGTATATTTTCCGACTTATTAACTCATGGGACGGTGTCTCTTCACATATCTGGGCTATGTTTCGGTTGTTGGCTGGTATAAAGGGATTCGAATTTGGGGGAATGCCTCTTGTGTTACATCAATAAAATCATATGAAAATATTTTACAAAAGTGATGTAAAAACTGCATTTTTTGTAAATATGAAACAAATTCAGTGTAAATTTATTGTTCGCCACTTTTATACGCTAACTTTAATTACTCATCTTAAACGATTGGACGAATAAAACAAAAAAACTTGTTATTCTATATACATACTTACACTTATATCCTTATATATACTTATTTATTATATCTGTCTTTAAAAATATGAAATAAAAAAAACCCTTTAAAAAATACTTTTCTTTAACTAAAAAGAATTTACAAAAAAATTAAATTGTACTAAAGGGAGAAAATAGAAAACACTCAAAAAAAAATTGTTTACAAAAATAAAAAATAAAAAATTGGATGACAAATATAATCGGAAAATTAATTTGAAAATCCGTTCGAATACTTTCACTTCAGATAAATATCCATTGTCTCGCATGTTAAAGAGAAGAGGCCTTCCAAACAAAGTGTAATTACACTGTTTAACAAAGCGTAATTACAACGGCTACTTTATATATAGCTCCCGTACTAAGCCTCATAACCCCATAAAGTACTTCACTTAAGTTTACCATATTTTAGGTGTTAGTATTATAGAGAGAAATTTTTCCTCAAAAACTGGTGAGCCACGCCACTTCTTCATATTGCCCCCATACAAAGTAGTGGAAGTAAAAGAAAAAGATGGATATGCGAGCTCCTCGTCCTGCTATTCCTCCACATTCTTCTCCATATTTGTCTCATTTCATTTCTTCCCCTCCACTTTGTTAGTCTTCTTTTTATGTTATTCTTCTGCATTTTCTTCTATTCCACCTCTCTCACCTACTTATTCATTTTTCCTCATTTTATTCTGAACTACCTTTAAAATTTCTACACATAAAATCATTAAAAAATGTGGTCAAATTGCATGAAGCCACCATTTTGTAAAGCAACAACAGAAATAAAAAAAAGAAAACAAATTGTACGCGTAATAAAAAAGGAAAATAAAAGAACAACAACAATAATATGCAAAGTAAATGCAACCCGTTGCAAAAAGGAAACCACAAACAACGACCAACTAACACATTGCTGCGACAGTGGTGGCCCAATCAGAAAATGTGCCTAAAGTGAGTTGATGCGTTTCTGTTGTTGTTGTTATTATTATTGTTGGTAGTCTGTGTCGGTGCGTTGTGCTTTGCTATGACCTTATTTGCACAAGAACAAGAACAACTGTAGTAAGAACGTACATATCCAATATGCATGTATCCAGTATCTGACAGGCAATCGTATAGTGTTGCATGCAACCAACCTCTATACACATCAATATGCATACAAATATCTATATCTAAAGTATATAAGTGTGTGCTCGTATGTAGGAACGTATAGAATTTATATAGCCATAGCATGGTATATAGGCATCAAACATCATCGTATTATCATCATCAGTATGCACGCAACCCAATGCGCACCAATCTCCATAAATGCACAACATGAAACGCAGCAACAAATATATTGCAAGTTCATCACCACCACTGCCACACTGGATTATTGCACCATCCACCTTTATTCTTACGAGTACAGACACTACTGTCGCATACATATCACAACCATCCACCGAAGCAGAGCATTGCAATGGTGCACGGTATGATGTGGCGTGCTATGTATAACCGTAGAGCAGCAACACCAAGCGCAGCCATAGTGGATGTATACATGCATTCAAATACAAATGAACATGCAATATATACAATCATACAAACAGTACTTGCACATATATGTAGTTCCACTACGAGCCGAAATATTGCATTGTTTGCACAGCAACGACTACGCAACGACACAATGACTGCCTCTGCCCACCACAATATGATAATGACGTTTACTTACTCGTTCGGTCCTCCTAATATGTATTTGTTCGTTTATTCATCGTTGACTCAATCGTACGACTATGGATGGCGCATGTGGGTCCATTTTGCTTTCATTTATATGCTTTTTATTGTTTTTATTTCGAAGATTGTTTTTCAAATAAAAGGATATGTAACAACAATGTATGTATAAAACTAAATTGATATCAGCAACATAACCTAATTTGTTGGCAGTCATATACAGCACATCATTTTATTATACTCAGAAAAACGCTGAAAAGTCACAAACATTGATTTACTTGTTTTTTTAGTACGTTTTTCAATTCTCATGCCTTTTTGGTTAAAAAATGATAAAGATTGTACAAAATGTTCTCAATTTGTCATAAAATAATTTAAATAATTAATATAAAGCTTAAACTGAATATGCCAATGCTGAGTGTTGTAGGGAAAAACACGAAAGGAGTATTTTTATACCTTTTTTTGGGAATATTGTAAGGAATTAAAAAAAGGATCAGTGCTATTAAGACTACCGAATTTGTCAAAATTTCGTCAAACATCCTTCCGATGATATTTTTGGTGTGATTCATAAGATCACATACATATATCACAACTTCAAGTTGAACGAAAATATGAAACATGTGAACACCTCTAATTACCGCCGTCATATTGTATGTGATACCTTAATACTTATTCAGTTGATTTTTTCTCTTATTATTTGGCCATCATCACCTAATAACGATTTTGACCGAATCTTACAGTCGGCTAGGGCCGACCAAATTATACGCTGCACATGTACAGTGTGTTCCAATAGTAGGTGTGGTACTTTGTTATCAATTAAAATCTGTTTTATCAACCCCATCCCGCCATATTTTGTATCATTGTTTCGTGACAGTATAGGATTCTAGTTATGGATCGCTACATGAAAGAACTACGCATTGAAATCGTCGAATTTTGGATCTTAAATTCGATACACCAAAAATATGTTCGGCGTTAGTGAGCATATTGAGCTATTATCGTCTGTGCATCCTTTTTTTATGTGTTCGACACCTGTTTACATCAATGAGTAAACATCATCAGTGATTTCATACAACAACATACATTTTTCCTCGTATAATCATGTCTAGTTTCGTGCCAGAAAAAGAGCATATGCGGGAAGCTCTACTTTTTTGCTTCAATTTGAAGAAGTCTGCTGCTGAGACGCATCGAATGCTTGTTGAGGCCTATGGTGACAGTACGCTATCGGAAACCACTTAAAGAGACTGGTTTCGTCGATTCAAAGAAGTCCATTTTGACTTGAGTGACAAGAAGCGTGAAAATAGGCCCAGAAAAGTTGAGGACCATGATTTGCAGGCTCTTTTGGATGAGGACGCTTTGGACGCAAGACGATGCTGTGCGTTTGGTAGGATCAGCAGGGTTTCATCTACTACGAGCTGTTGAAACCTGGTGAAACTGTCAATACTCACCGCTACCACCAACTACTAGTGATATTGCACCGTGCTTTTGGGTGAAAAAAGGCCTGGTTATGAACAAAGTATGAAATGCTATGTGTGGTCCGTGTTACTGTAAGGGGCAGAAGCATGGACACTTAAAGTTGCAGCGATGAACAAAATAGAAGCGCTCGAAATGTGGTGCTACCGTCGTATGCTGAGGATTTCGAGAACTGACCGTGTCACAAACGTAAAAGTCCTCAGAAGATGCAGAAAAGAACGAGAAATGCTGCTAAATATAAAACAGCCTATCTGGGACACATCATTCGTGGAGCCATATACGCATTACCCCAGCTTATAATTGAAGGAAAGCTGGATTAAGGACGAAAACAGATGTCATGGCTTAGAAACATCCGTGAATGGACCGGACTGAGGACTATTGGAGAACTCATTCACACGGCCAAAGATAAAGAAGCATACTCCAGTGTTATTGCTAACTTAATTTAGCTTTACTTGTGCAGTTATAAATGAATCGAACAGAGTTTGTATCTTTATTGTAAATAATTTGAATTAATAAATGTGACCTCCAATATCCATCAGTGGATAGTCACTGAAAAAAAATTTTATTTATATATATATCCATAAACACACACACACATATATATATATATATATATATATATATATATATATATATATATATATATATATATATATATATATATATATATATATGCATATAACAAGTGTGGATGTGCGAGTGTGCTTGGAGTCAGGCATATTCGCGCTCCAGCGTATTTGCAGATCTGCATTTTTCTTTGCAGGGTCAGAATATGCGTAATACAGCTGTAGCCTTATATACGGCGCTAGCCTCTATCTCACCAAGACCGCTAGTAGGTGACTCTCTGTCACATCCTGCTTGAGGTGACCCTGCTAATTAACAGAATACTATGGATCTAGTCCTGGGGTGTTATGCGTTTTCGTGCCCACTGGATAGTTTACAGCCGGGGGGCTAAACTGGGTGTATTTTAACGGAGCCTCTCTGATACCTGTTCGCCTCAGGGAGTAACTGTGGACTTTCCGGAGTATAGGGCTCTGCTGAATTATGGTCGTATATGAATTATCAAAAATTGCCTGGGACAATTTCGGAAACCCCAAAAGGCCTCCTTTGGAGGGCAGGCCCACGTCCAGATTGGACACCACAGGGACTCGTCCCAAAATCGCAACTACTTCGGGAAGCGGGAACCATAAGATACCAAAGTCAGGCTCCTCCGCTGTCCCTAAAGAACCTGTACGCAAGAGCACCCCAGCTCTGGCCACCAAACCACTGGAATCGAGGAAATCAGTCCAAGTTAGAAAAGTCTCTACGACCACTATATCAAGACCCGCTGCTGCTAAGGCTCTAACAAAGGCTGCGACTCCTGTTTCAGCAGCCATATCCCCTTTGGACTTAACTCCATCAACATCAGCTGCTGCTTCTAATTTGAGGGCTCCCACTAAACCAGTTAGCGGGTCCCTCCTGACATATCGGGAAAGAAGAGCCCCATTCAGAATGACTGAAAAGCTCGGTGGCGTCCCTGCTACAGAACTCTTAGTGAGAGAAAAAGAATCTCTGGAGTGGTCAAAAGGCATTATCGCTGAACGCGAAAATGTCCGTTCTTCTGGACTTGCGTCCAAACGTCAACGCTCGCAAGAAGAGCAGCTGTCCAAGCCAAAAAAGGCGAAAACTTCGGCCTCGGCCACATTTAACACTCAAGCTTAACGTCCTGCGCGGACCAGCGATCGGCAGATCCCTTTAGAGAGGCCATCGCGAATGTTGAAGAGATCTGGTCTAACGCACGGCTTGAGGCTGTTCCTAGGGACCAGATCCCCAATAGAACCAGGTCACGCACCTGGATTACAGCAGAGCCGTCAGATCCTAAGGACATCTTGGATCATATACGACTCGCAAATCCATCCCTTCCCACAGACGATTGGAGGGTAGTGAATGTGGGAGAGGCCAAGGAGAACTCAAGACAGATCGTTGTGATCTTCAATGATCAATCCTTGGTACCTCTCGCCAAACAGAAAGGCGTGGTAAGCTATGGCTTCTCGCAAATTAACCTGAAAGTCTATGAAAAATACGCAGGAAAAGAAGGTCCAAAACCAGGGGGTTCGAAAGAAAGTTCGGCCTCGGTAGAGGACATGTCGTCTGACGGAGACAGCGATACGCTGCCAATGCAGACATCATTCTAATTCGGGAACCGTGGGTCCTGGATGACAAGGTGCCCGGACTAAACTCCCCAAACTATGGACTTTACTACGCTCAAAGTGCAGGTAAGCCTCGATCATGTGTTTTAGTGAAGAAATGCTACAAAGCATTCCTACTATCTGATTACAGCGACAAGGTACTGTGATCATTGTGTTAGATCATCAATCCAATATATATTGGCTGATGTCTGCATACAAGGCTCACGAACATACTGAGCCCCCACCTCACCCTATAATAAGGAAGGCAGTTCGGGAGGAGGAGAAACGCGGGGCGAATCTGGTGATGAGAGCCGACGCCAACGCACACCATTATATATGTGGCAGCTCGGACATCAACGATCGAAGTGAGCCACTTTTTGAATATATTATTAGTTTTAACTTGACTCTCGCAAACATGGGTATAGAACCGACCTTCATTACCTGTAACAGAGAGAAGGTTTTAGATATAACTCTTAAAAACAACTCTTCGGACTTTCTAGTTAGGGAGGGTTGACAAAGAACACTCTTTCTCGGATCATAGGTATATTAGCTTCCGCCTTCATATAAGGCAACAAAAGTGGATACCATTTTTAAATAGGAAACGAATTGGGATAAGTATAGAGCCACCCTAAATAAATCCCGCACTCATATAGCGCCCTCAAGCCTGCAAAATGAGGAGCAGCTTGAGGCCGCTGTTCAACAAATTACAGAACCTTGCAGGAAAGCTACTGTAACGTCCTGTCCAATTAGAAGGACTTCATAGAAAAAGAGACCTCCGTGGTGGTCGGTATAAGGAGGACCTGGAAGGAGAGCCTACGAATATTTAAAAAAGCCGATAAGGAAAGCAAAGATCGTCATGAAATACTTTTGCAGTAACATAGAGAAAATTTCAGAGGCAAGCCGCCTACGAAAGAATCTCCCAACGAATCCAGTTATACTCAGCTTCATTATGAAGGGGGATGGTGATTGGACTACTTCAAGTCTGGAAACTCTTGGGGTACTAATTGATACTCATTTTCCAGTCTGTTTGCAGGACAGCCTTGGCCGAACTCCCAATGTTAATTCTAGTAGAATTACCTACGACGTCTCGCTCAAAATAATCAATAAAACAAAGATTAAGTGGGCGATAAATAATTTTAAACCAGTCAAGTCACCAGGACCTGATGGTATTATACCTGCGGACATGCAGAAGTGTGCAGATCTTCTAACACCTTGGTTGGAGGTAATCTTCTCTGCATGCCTAAGACTATGCTATGTCCCTAAGACATGGCTAAAAATAAACGTGGAGTTTATCCCTAAAGGCGGAAAAACGTCTCAATCAAAGCCAAGTGATTTCAGACCTATAAGTCCATCATCCTTCTTATTGAAAACCCTTGAAAGACTACTTGGTGCACATTAAGGGGCTCTATAGATGCTAAGAATATCTCTTCATTGCAACATGCATATAACAAAGGCAAGTCCGTTGAGACAGCCCTTCACTCACTTGTGCAGAAGACCGAAACATCTATGCACTGTAAAGAATATAGCCTGGTCACATTTCTAGATATTGCGGCAGCTTTCAATAACATAAACACAGAAGCAGTCGAAAAATCTCTTGCTATGCTTAAGGTGGATGAACCTATTATTAGATTCATTAGTCTGTTATTGAACCACGACCTACAGATCAGAAGGCCAACACACTAACGACTGAGCTACGGCACCCTGCCGAAGTTACAGCGATTTAAATTTAAATGAAATTTGGTCATATTTTATGGGAGCTACTATGGACAGTGCGTGTGGCTTGCCCATTTCCTGTAAATCTAGTTATTCTTACAATACTAATCCATAACATAAATATGGTTTTTCTAAGCTGAATAGTTTGTAATTTATGGCGGTTAAAACAATTTTTTTTAATTTCCTCGACCTTATATGGGAGTTACATAAAGAGGTGGGCATGGATTTTAGATTTTATGCCAGCTTATTTCCGACTACAATGTTAATCTAAGTGTCAATTAGGTTGCGCTAGGCAGTTACAGCAGTTTAACTTTAAAAGAAATTCATATACTTTGTATGGGAGTAGTCGTGGTTCACCAATTCCTGACAGAATTATGTAGCAGCAAATATTGTTGTCCCAGATTTTATATTAAGTAAATTAAAATTTGAAAATTCCGAGGTTGAATGCCCGGTCTGGGCGTGGTAGCTGACCGATCATGCTGATTATCAATCCCTTACGCACTCTTGCATCATAGGTTACTTGAACCAAATTTCGCCAAAATAACGCAATATTTGCTCAAGTTACAGTGTGAACCAGCTAGGTTCAGGCAGACAGACGGACGGACATCCTTAAATTGAAAATTTAAGCCAAGCTACGCTGATCACGGATAATATTTTTTCATATCTCTGAAGATCCTTCAAGTCGTTACAAACGTATCCTTACATATACAAGCATATTCTTTTGTAGGGTATAAAAATGGCAAGGGAAAGTGAAAGACAAAAATAATAATTGCTTTGTGCAAAAAGCAAGCATTGGATTTATTCATGAATGTATAAAGTAAATGTTAATAATTTTTTAGTATGAGACGGAGATGAAGAAGAAGTAGCTGACAATTTTGATGTGAAAGAAACATTTTTCTATTACTCTACGCACTTGTTTCATAAATCATACTAAAAAAATGTTTTTTCTATAAAAAAAACTAACAATAAATAGTGATATCTTAATACTATTGTATAATAATATCTGATAAAGATATGCGCCAATGCTGAGAACACTTATTTATATGGAAAAAATATATTATTTGCTTAGAAGAGATATTTTTAGATGTTGATACCCTTTATAGAAAATTAACTACCTAGCGTGTATGTTGGTATGAGCTTGTAGCTTCAGTAAGTAGTTTCTGCTGATTTTAAATATTTCTTCCTTGAGGCATATTTATATCTCTGTGATTTGAAATTTTTAACGTACCGAGCTTTTGTAATCACTAAGTATTTTTTATTGTACTCTCTGGAGCTTTCGCCATTAGATAATGATGCACTATCCCACATTTGTATGCCATAGGTCCAAATTTGAATAGGATAATTTGAAATAAAAAACACTTTTTTCGCTGATTTTTTACGGAGATACAGCTTAAGCAAATTTATTCAAACTTTTTTTTAATCATAAAACATCATCTAGAGAATATTTAGTTAAATTTCCGTGATTAAATATTGAAAAAAAAAAAAGCCGGTGACAGAGCATTTTCCAAAACGTCTTTTGAAAAATACGTTGTTCGGTGAACACGATAACTCGGCGGAGAATTATCTGAAATCAAAAATGTTGTTAAATTTACTTTAAGTATTAGTTAATTCTCCCCCCTCAGTCGTTGTTGAGTTATCATTTTCGTTTTTCAACAGTTCGTGGCTTATTTAAGCAAAAAACGCGATTTCGCGCTAAATTTTCCACTCCGATCAATTTTGGCGATTCATATGCATATAAATAATGCCACGCTGATGCTGGTAAGCACGGCCTTATTCAAAGTTGGTAGTTTTAGAAAAATATTGAATAGAAAATATACAAACTTTGGAATTTGTGTTGAAAGTGTTATACTATAAATAACACTACTCTACAATTTTTTCCTCTTTTGCGAGTACCTCAAAAAAAGTAAGTTTTCTAGGATAACCTTGAGCTGCTGAAAGAGAAACTTGCCTTCATTTATTTCTCCAAAGAAGCGTTTTCGATATATTCGCGAAAAACACTATTTTTTGCACTTTTTTTTAATTAATGGCAAAAATCTCGATAACGATTTGTCCACATAATATGATTTGTGCACCATTCGAACTCCGTGGTCTTCGTCTTTTGGAAAATGTGCAGCCTGTGTCGATTGGATTAAATTTTACTGAGTTATATGAGATGAAATTCGAAAAGAATAGACATTTTTAACCGTCAAACTTGACTTGACTTTCAAACTAATTTTCAGTCGTTCCATTGACATGTAAAAAAATGATTGCTGAAGTTAGATGGGAAATGTATATGCTAGGGGGCATTAATTTTATGGCGGAAATTTTAAGTGTAATTTTGATCAAATGATGATAGGCAAATTAGATTTTAGACACAAACTTGTTTGTCTATGCAATATAAGTGCAAATGAATATAAAGCTATCGATCTGAAACTTAGTACTTAAGGTTTGTTTTAGCAAAGAACTAATATATCTGGGTGGAATTGGATGAAAATCTCGTGCACTTCCTTATATCATCGGAAGGAAGAAAACCACACCTTTCGAATGGCGTGCAAATTATGGTATATGGATAAAATATTTTCAAGATTTTTGCCAATAACTGAAAAAAGTCCGAAAAAACACGTGTTTCGCGAATATCTCGAAACCTCTTCTTTGGAAAAATAAATGAGTGCTATTTCTTGTTCAGCGGATCAAACTTAGTCTAGAAAATATACTTTCTTTTAAGTACTTTTTTTCTGTCGAGTACTGAAATGTGAATAGATAAAATAGATATTGAACAAAAAGAGTACAAAATTTAAATTAATTTTTAAATGGCTACAGTCTCGTATCCTGAGAATTCATAGAATTTGGAGTCAATTTTTAACAATTTAACAAAATAATAACAATTCCCATAGAGAAGAACACCCAACAATCAATTCCTGATACTATTTCAAGCATAGTTCCCACAAGAAAAGATAAACATTTTAAAGAACAACCACAATCGACTCCTATATTCTGAAGAAGGCGGATTATTGCACCATAATTTTATATTAAAAATATTTACATTTTTCAACCAAAATCATTATAATCATTGTCGGTAATAATTAAAATTGATATATCTAAATTAAAATCAAGTGCAAAAATCGTGATTTTGTAAAATCCGGTGTGCAAAAGTTCTTCTGAGGAATATTGCAATTGGATCGTGAATTTGTTTCCTTTTTTAATAGCTTCTCATTGAATTTTATTGAATAGTGATTTAAAAGTTATTTTTTGTTTTTGTAAATGGTTTCCCAAACGTTTAACTACATATTAAAAATGAGTATTTTAAAGGAACTGTAATGTAATGGAAGTAATTGAATTATGTGAAAAAACATGCAAGAATTTGTTGAACAAATAGAAGTGAGCGAGAAAGCTAGGAAAGAACAAGTGGCTCAAGTATAAAATCTTACACTGGCTTTTAATCGTTTAGAATCGCCAAATGATCAGCCTTATTTACAGGTTACGATAGATCCTTTGATCGAATCTGAGAATTCTAGTACCCGTGTTCACTGGTGATGCTTTTTCTTACCCAGTTTGGCACTCGGCTGCTAAATAAAATAATAGGTTCTGCTAACTCGACACTTTCGTCTTGTAACACTGTCCTTAATTATAAAGCAATCATTGCCAAACTAGATTATACATACACCGACAAACGACCATTTCACGTATTAGAAAACAAATTAAGCATTCATAGACTTGTTAATTTTAAAATATTAGGAGAATATAATAAGATCCATCTAGTTCATTTCAAAAACCACAACAAAAAATTCAAAGTGTGAATTTTATGCCGGAAACAACGGATACAGGCAATAAGGAGTTGGGATCTCATCATTAAATCTTTGTTTTAATCTACACATTAATTCTTCTGCTAATATGGCGAAGAGCATAATTGGTTTCATTAAAAGATGAACAAGGGAGTTTAACGAACCGTGTGTAACTAAAACTCTTTATATTTCACTGGTTCGTCCAATTCTGTATTCTTGTACTGTTTGGAATCCCCAACATAACATGGGTGTTACATTGAAAATTTGGAATCTGTTCAGAAGCAATTTCTATTAATTGCTTTACCATCCTTTAATTAATTTTCCCCCCTATGAACATCGTCTCAAACTGTTAGCCCTGCCAACACTTGAAAGTAGAAGAGTGATGTTAAATGTTGGTTTCGTATCAAACCTGCTTAATGATGAAAATGAATCTCCTTTTTTAATAAATGAGCTGAATTTATATGTACCTGGTCATCTCTCAAGATACTTTAATCCATTCAAGTTAAAAATGTGTAAAAATAATTATTCAATTTTTGATTCTGTAAGAAGCATGCGCAACGATTTTAATAACTATGCATATGTTTCTTCTTATGCCATAAAAACTGCTATTTTATCCAATTTGAATTTAATACTTCGATATTTGTTTTAGTTTTTAGGCAGTTAAATTTTAGTTTTAGCCTTTGCATTATATTTTTGTTTGCAGCTGTTGTAGCTGTAATTGTAGCTGTAATTGTAGTCCATGGCTCCTGCGAATGGTCATGAGCTTCATATAATAATTGATACAGGTACATCCAAAAATTATATTAAGGACCTGCCGTGCCTTCATGGAGTTCAATAAATAGATATAATTTAATAAATAAAAAATGTTTCATTAATTTACTTAATTACACCTCAACATTTTATTGGTTAAGAAGCTGGATATGGTAAAACAGAACTTCAGCATTTATATTGTAATTAAGTTCATTTAAACACAATTGCAAATGAATCTGTTCCATCTCATGTCCGTAGTGAATTGCGTAAAAGGATTACAACATCCAGATCGATCTTTGCCTTACAATACAAATGTGGAGGCTTCTAGTTGTACCTCTACTTATGTGCCTATATTTATATCAGATGCGGAATTTATTAATAAAAGATATGTAATCTTCTGAAGGATGGTATAATCCGGAAATCGCGTTCTTCATATAATTCAGCAATTCATGTTGTGACAAAAAAGGGTGTTGATGAAGATGGAAAGCTAAAACTAATAGTAATAAAACAATATCTGACCGATATTCCATACTCGATATTTCACTAATTTTGGCAAATTTATGTAAATCGCGGTTCTTCACGACACTAAACTTAAAATCTGGCTTTCATCAAAAAACTTTGCTAGAAAAATAGGGGAAATCGTTTTCAGCTTTAACAATGGGATATACGAGTTCTGACAAAATGCACCAAGCATTTTTCAGCGTGAAATAGACGATGGTCTCCGCGAAAAGATAGGTAAAATTTACCACGGTTATATTGATGATATAATTATCTCTTCAAAAGATGAAGAATTACATATAAAAGATGTGGATAAAGTTTTGATTATGTTAGAAGAAAGTGGTATGACGGTTTCGCCAGAGAAGTCGCAGTTTTTTCAACACAAAAGTTGAGTTTTTATGGTTTTTGGTTTTGCAAATTGGCATCCACACTTGTCCAGATAAGGTCCGTGATATTATAAATTACAAAATTCCGGAGAAATTACGCAGTTTGAGCTCTTTTCTCGGTCTTGCTAAATATTACCGAAGATTTGTCAACGACTATGCTGAGATAGTTAAGTTTTTAACCAAATATTTGCGAGAAGAAAATGGTCACGATGATTCAATAAAGTCAAAAACTATTAAAGTTCTACTGCATTGGAAAAAATGTCCGCTTTTGAAAAATTATTTAAATTCTAACATCGGAGGATGTTCTTCTGCAATATCCAGATTTAAACGTCATTAAATAAAACTACAAAAGCTATTTTCAAAAATATTTTTGCCATACAATTTGTTTTGATACAAATACTACTGATGTAATCCACTACGATCTCGAAACCATAGCAGAAATACAAAATACCATATTTTCTTCGTTTCCAGGTGTTAAATTTCGACATACCAAATTGGTCGTGATAAACTTGACAAATACAAATGGTTAGCTTGAATCGCGCTCATCGGTGCTTGCTGAATTTTTTTTCCGGACTTTAAAAAAGTTTTAAGGTCAATTATAATGAATTGTAAAACTTGTTTTGAATAAATAGCAGCGTAAGCGGTCTAATTTGGAAATTGGTAAAACGCCAATTCCATAACATATGGGAAATAATAAAGACAATTGTTTCAGACAATGAAAAAGCATTTCAATCGAATGTAATTAAATCCTTGTTAACAGTGAAACTAATGGCCAGGTTGAAAGATTTGATTCAACGTTATGGAGATATCGCGGTTTATTAAAGGACAACAAAAGCTTACAGAGACTGTAGACCTTGTACTGTTAACGACATTACATATTACATTTCTTCCATTTATAATATTATCCAGATAATATTTTATTTTATATGCTATCCTTCGTATTAAACACTATCCCAAATGCTGGAAAACTTCAAAATTATTATGATAGCAAAACCAGGAAAAGACCCTACAAAAGTTGCATCGTACAGACCTATCAGCCTCCTGCCTCTACTCTCTAAAGTATTCGAAAAGCTACTTGTCATGAATATAACTCCATTTATTAATCTCAACCAACTGATTCCTCAACATCAGTTTGGATTTAGAAAACAGCACGGCACAATAGAACAAGTCCACCGCATTGTAACTCTGATAAGGAACACTTTTGAAGAAAAAAAGTATTGCTCAGCTGTCTTTCTTGATATCACTCAAGCTTTCGATAAAGTATGGCACGATGGCCTCATTTACAAACTCAAACTATTACTGCCTGCAAATGTCTCCTCATTGCTTAGTAGCTACCTCACGAAAAGACAATTTCTTGTACATCACAAGGATTACACAACAAATCCATTGGATATTCACGCTGCCGTTCCTCAAGGAAGCGTTTTGGGCCCCTTACTGTATCTCTTATACACTACAGATATGCCCAGCAATAACTATACATTTATATCGACCTTTGCAGATGATACGGCAATATTGTGCTCTCGCTCTAACCCCATAGAAGCTACTAAACTCCTTCAGACTCATATCGATTCTCTCGAAATCTGGTTACAAAATGGCGTATAAAAGTCAATGAATCAAAGAGCGTACATGTAACCTTCACACTAAGGCCAGATACATGTCCCCCACTTAAAATTAATGGCCAATCAGTTCCACAATGTTCCTCAACAAAATACTTGGGTATTCACCTCGACAGAAGGCTGACCTGGAAAAATCACATAGAGGCAAAGAAAACTCAGATCAAGCTTAAAATTAATCAGTTATGGTGGCTGTTACACAAAAGATCAAAGTTGAATCTCGAATACAAAGTGCTATTATATAAAGCAATCCTGAAGCCAATCTGGACTTATGGTATTCAGTTTTGGGGCACCGCATCTCCCTCAAATATCGAAAAATTGCAGCGAATACAATCCAAGTGTCTGCGAATTATTGTAAACGCGCCTTGGTATATGAGGAACGTTAACATCCATCGAGATTTGAATATACCCACAATTTCTGAGGAAGTTGCAATGTCCTGCAGAAGCTACATTCAAAAATTACACAGTCATCCGAATCCCCTTGCTAGGCAATTGTTGCTGAGCACGGGGCATCGTCGATTAAAAGGAAAAGACACACTGAATATGCTGTGAAATTGCTATACCTCGCGACTCAACAAATTGTGATGGAACGTTGGGAATATCACATAATTTTTAGTTAGTGTGTAAGATTTGATCACTTATTGTTAGTTTCTAAGTAATTTTAGAAAGATCCAATAAATAAAGCTTGAAAAAAAAAAAAATATGTTAGTGTTTGGAATATGTGAATACGAGTACAAAATGTTGTCAGTGAAAACTTTGCATAACTAAGTCGAGGATAGCCAAACCAAATACCGCCTAAAGTAATCAACAGCTTTAATTTTTCCAATGCAGAAAAAGAAAGCTATTCTTACAGATAATATGTATGCATTTAACTACAAATAAGTGTTTAAAAGCAAATAAGATTTGAAATATCTGAAAGGTGGACGTTAATGCTTAGGCGGATTAGTTAAGGTGTATCTACATAAGATACTATAGGGTGATTTTTTAAGAGCCTTCGGATTTGAATAAAAAACACATTAAATTTAGAGAAATGTATTCTTTTTTTTTGTTACAAACATTATTTTTTACATAAAATGTGTTTGTTAACGCTATGACTATTAATACATATAATAACGAGTAGTATGTATCTGATAGGTAATAAAATTAAAGAATTGAGTTAACTTTATACAGTTACACTAATTTGGCTTCTTGCTATGTCAAAGACATTTTTTCATTGAAGGCGTCTAGATTGTCTGAGAGAATTCAGGATATTAGATGCTTCAACATTGTGATTTGTGGTTCGTTGCTTTTATCTGGATTACTTCAGAAACAGTAGGAATCTTCTAGTTGCGATGGATATCACAGTTTCTAACAGACCAGGGTGCATTTACAATATTTCGCAGCACTTTGTTTTGAAAGCGCTGAGTAATAACTAGCACATCCCCAAAATTCAGCGCGATACGTCCATACGGGTTTTAGGATTTGATTATATAGCATAATGTTGTTGTGCACAGATAATGCAGTTTTACGACCCATGAGCCATTCCATCTTACGCAGTTTTGTCTAATTCGGATCTCTTTATCTTTATATGTTCCTTCCACAGGAGTTTGGCGTCTAGTGTTATACCAAGATACTTCGCGGTGTTTGCAAAAGGTACCTGGTTACCCTGTATGATAGTTAGGAGCTGCGTAATTCTGTTGTTGGTAAATTCAACGTGTACTGATTTTGTTGAGTTTAGTTTAATACGCCATAGGTTTTTGCAATTTAGCTGTTGATTCTTCGACAGATTTTCATATTGTTAGTATTGCCGTGTCATCGGCGAATGTTGCTATTTTACTTTCAGATGGTATTGGTAAATCTAAGGTAAAGAGAAGGTAGAGAAGTGGTCCAAGTACACTTCCTTGAGGCACACCGGCCTTTATTTTTCTTAGATTGATGTGTAGGAATTAGCCGTTTCGATTCAATTATGGGGATGAGTCTATTGTATATCAGTTTTTCGAATAGCCTTGATATAATTGGTAAAAGCGAAATTGGTCTATATGAAGAAATTTCCTCTGGTGATTTACCAGGTTTTGGGATCATTTCTACTTCCGAAATTTTCCATATGCTAGGTATATACTTCAAGCGGATTGAAGTATTGAACAGTTGTAGGAGTTTACTAATTGCAATGTCTGGTAGCTCTTTTAATATTTCCGCTATTATGAGGTCAAAACCAGGCGCTTTTTTGGTTTCCATTTCAATAATTTCTGCTTTTAGTTCTTGTTCGGTTATAAAAGGAGTTAAGGTGCTAAGGAGCTCATCACATTGTTTATCATTGGGCTGAAATGTTTTAGACAATTGATTTGCGAATGCTTCAACTTTATCTTTGTTGCTTCTGGCCCATGTGCCAATGTTAGTTTTTATGGATGCTATGTGGTTAATTGGTTTCTTTAAGTATTTTGTCGACTTCCACAATGAATAATCCGACTCTTATCAGCTGTCAGTGATGAGAAGTATTTCTTTATTGATTTATTTGTAACAATTTGGATCTCTTTTTTTTTAATTTTGAGTTGCTCTATTAAGTTTCTGTTTGTCGGCCGGAGAACGGGTTCGGTGTCATTTTTTTGGAAGTTTTCTTTTATTTTGCAAGAGGATCATGGTTTCTCTCGGGTAGTTTTCTCCTATAGTTTTTCTTTTATATTCAGGAGTACTGTTCCACGCTGCATTTTGAATCTGTTTCGTAAATTGAAGGCAATCGTCTTCGAGTTAAATTTATGTTTGAAGTAGAGTAGCAAGTCTTACATTTTTTCTCAGTAACTCTTTAAAATAATTCCAGTCTGTGAATTTGTTTGTTAAATTTGGTCCTTGATCCTTTTTTATAATTGTTTCACTTATAGTTAAATATACAGGTGAGTGATCAGAGCTCAAGTCTACACCATCTCGACATTGAACATAATTTGCTGAAATTTTGCTGGTTAAAAAGAAATCAATTAGGTCTGGCAACTTTCTGATATCTGTTGGCCAGTATGTGGGCTTTCCCGTTGAAATGAATTGACAACCTGTCTCCAAAGCCGCTTTATAAAGCTCTCGGCCTTTTGTTGTGATAATGCGTGAGCCCAAATATGTATACTTCGCATTAAAGCCCCCACCCATAATAAATTTGAATTTGTGCATTTTTATAAGTTGCTTATATTCTTCTGCTGTAATTACAGTGCTTATTTAATCGTTTTCAAATGAGAAATGTATGAAACCTTTATTTGAGTCGATAGAACGATCTTCATAATGCAATGTTTAAAGACGACATCATGTAAATGTTGACCGCGGCTGCGCTTCAAGTGGTTCATATGGTCCAATTTTGGTATCTCACGAATAAATCGATAATTCACGGTCTTCAACAACGCTGGCAGATACAGCTGCGATATTTTACTCTGTCCGCACTCTACGTATGCGTGTTGGTGGTTTATGTAAATTTGGTGCTAAATTTAGTCAGAAGATACCGTATAGCCACCTCAGAAGGTCGCCCAAACTGACCATGAAATGGAAGATGCGTTGTGCGTTTGTAAGTCGATTCATGGTTAAATTATAGACCAAACTGAACATGTTTGACAGTAATATGTTACAGGAAAAAAGCTGAGCTGCTAAAAACAGTGTTGCCAAAAGAAAGATTCTTAAAAATCAACCTGTATAATTCCTTGAATTGTAGAAATTAACGTTGAATCTCATATAACATACAACTAGTTAGCTATATCGATATGCACGTGATTGAAAATATTCGGATTTCCGTCTTTTATTCAAACATATATACATTATATGGAAAAAGTAAATCAAAAGATGATGTAATACAACCAATATAATTTTGAAATGAAATCAATCAAAAACGACAAAAATCAACTCAAATTTATGCAGACCGAATCACCAGAGACACAAATCACTGCCAGCTGCAGAATGGCTAGGTAGAGCAGTTAGCAATTAGAATTCCTATTTTGAAAAATTTCAAATGTGTGTCTGTAGACAGGATTAGTGTCTGAGTACAAATTATCCTTCTACAGGATACACATGTACTCCTGAATGTGTACGTAAGTATGAATTCGTTAGAAGAGGGTTGATCATTTTTATAGTGTATAACGAAATACATACGTACATACGTTCACATGTACTCTGAGTAGCCAAACTCTGTGTGATAATTATTCTTTTATAGGATACGCATACATGTGTATCCTATAAAAGAACAGAGGGTTGATAACATGTGTCATTCACTGACATTTGAGAAGTAAGAGATTAGAATTCGAAGTTTTTTTTCTTAATTTTTTTTTAATAAATAATCAAAGTGCGTACATTTGAAAGCCGATATGAAGTGAATGATTATAGTCGTACACATGGGCGTAGAACTATCCAACAGAGGCGCATAGAGTTAGTAATTGGCGTGCATATATATCTTTTGAAATAGGCTGTATACTTATACATTGGCACATTGAAGTGATTTCACCTCCCAAGAGTTAAAAAAAATACTTAGTATATCAAATCATTCAATTATCATCACTGTAAGTTCTTCAAAAATTATTCTAGAAATGAAATCAGACACATAAATAATTTGAAAATATTGCCTCATAGCTATATTCATGATTAAAATCCGTTTTAAATTTAGTATCGACTTGTTTGATAAATTACCGTACAAACAAAAATACAGTCAGTTTTAAAATGGATCTTCATTTTGATTATAATTTTGTTTTATTAATAAATTCCATATATTTTTTAGATAGAGCGTATTTTCATTTATTTTAAACTCTTTAATTGACTAATTCCGACTACTTCGGTTATTCCAAAATTTCTCAAATTTTTCGAAATTCCTTAAAATTAATGCAATTCATTTAATCTGGCAATACTCCTTCATCTATTGAAATCAGAGGAAGTAAAGCGAATTTTATCCGAACGCCCTAAAATTATGCCGCACTAAATTTTGTACATTGTACAAAATTTATAGCGATTCACCGCTGCCAATATTATTTCATATTGCATTATTGGCAACACTGTATCGTCCAATGCGCGTGCTTTCTTTGTGTACTCTTTTTACACATTCCTTGCTCCATTGGCGCTAAACTGCAAATAAAATGTACGAATGAGTTTCTAAAGCGTAAGAGAGAAGAACAACGCAGACGCATGTTAACAAAAATAATCAAGACGAGAACCAATTTTGGAGAGCTCCACAATAACTGTTGGAACAATGAGAGAGCCGTATGTAATTATTTAATCGCCTTCTCGTGTTAAAATACTCATTTTTTGAAATATTTAGCACAACTTCACCATATACCACGCTTACTATTTATTATCTTTATAGGCAATTGAGTGCGCGAATTTACATGCATAAGTGAGAAAGTGTAAGTGCCGTGTGGAGTGTCTACAACAGCAAACAGTCGGCCAGCTAGCTAACTAGTCAACCAACACAGCCATCCAACCAAATCGGCAACAACAGTAATAATAGTAGAAAGAAGAAGAATCAAGATTCTAGTCTTATATAAAACATATACGATTTGTTCTTAGTAGCGGCGACGGCGCGTTTCCTCAACTTTGTGCTACTAGTCAGTCAGTAATTCAGTCTGCTTGGTGCGCTTCTCTCATCGGTTGAGTGTGACGCAGCATTTGAAGGGGTTCCCAGTATATATTAGTACATATATTCAAAAATTTATTTGCTTCATTTGTTGTGTGTGCGGTATAAAATTCTGCGAAATTTTTTCTTCTCAGCTTGAGTAAAACAAAATATATAAAGAAGAAATTCTGATAGCAAATTCCAAATAAATTGGAAGAAATATCATCATTAAGGTGTACTATAAATAAGTGTACCTTTTAGGAAGTGCTTCTATACCTTGTTGTTATTCTTCAGTCACAAAACTTGTGAAAACCCGCGAGTTACAGAGAGAAAAAGAAAAACCACAATCTTCAAACATGTCGATTTATCGTATTTCATCGCGTAAATTGCCGGAGGCACAGGTGAGTGAATATACAAATTTGTGTATATATAAAAGAAAGTTTTACCTTTTCTTTTGAGAAAATGTCTATTGAACTGGCATTAGCAAGAAGAAGAATAAAAATGAAAGGAAATTATCAAGTAGAAAATTGTTCATCGTTTAGATACAAGTTCCGCTTTGGCTGATTTGCTTCTGATATGTGTACGTGTGCATATTAATCATGACATTTGCAAATGCTCCAACTGTTGTCAGTAAGTGCTGTGTATAATGTTTTAATGTGTAGGAGCTTCTTCCATGAGCTCCTCTTGCTTCAATTCTTCTCTCATATGTACGTGTGTGTTGCTGTAAGTGTGAAGGTCTTATGAGTTACCTATATCACTTGTATTACCAAATTTAATTGACTTAATTATTACATCTTGCTTAAAGTTGCAGAGTGGATGACTACATAACATCGAATCCCATGCTCTGTGATTTCTTAGTGGTTTTGTCTCGGTTTTTCTTTTTTTTTTTTTCATATTACTCATCCTCTAACGTGTTACATAATCTCGTACGAATTTTATGGTTATGTTCTTAGGCATTTACATATATCTACATTACAAATATCTGACTATTGATATATTTTTACTTTATATCTTAATAGTTTTTAAAACGTATATGATTTTAATAAGCACTTTTAATATTCCAAAAAATAAATATTTAAGGTTATGTATTTGTTATCCCATTATTCATACATAATCAGTCTGTGAGAAGCTAATCTTGCTTAGTCTCCGCTTTATTTTCCCAATCAACCACCCACTCCAATTACTTAAGCACACACACTTCGCTCCATATAAATAAGTATAATGAATTGTACCTATTAAAAATCAATGGAATATTGAAGGTGGTGAGTGATAAATAAAGCCAAGCCTTTGATATAATAATATTGTTTAGTATTTTTGTATATGATTTGATGGAAGTATTTTGGAAGATGTTCTCTCATTGCATTGCTCATTGCATTCAGAAGAAAAAGGTTTTGTAAGAAATTCCATTCTCATGTGCTTCACATTGCATGTTATAATTAAGTTTTCTTCCTTTCGTCTATCTTTATTACGTGCTTTTTTTTTTTTTTTTAATTGTACCCATATCATGTTTAATATTTTATTTGTTTTATATCAATTGATAAGATTATATATGTATTTAAAACAAAAATTGTGCCTACATATAGTATTATCTACCCATAAAATAGCTTAGAACTGATTTGTTTCATAGTCTTGAATAAGTAGGTATGTTTTCTATAGAAAAAATTACTAATGTAAAAGTTGCATAATATAAAATGGTGTACATGGTAGATTGAAAAGCAGAAGGTAAAATAGAGTATACAATGTCCACTTTCAATGCAACCTCGCCATAAAAGAATTCCTTATAATACATTTTGCACTCTTGATCTTAATTGTATTCTTCTTTCACTTATACTCTGTTCTTGTGACTATTTTCCCTCTCTGGTAAATGTTAAAAATATGCATTTCATTTAATCGTCAACTCACATATACTCACGTAATTTTGTAATCATACTATATGAGCAAAGAAAAGAAAAGCAATTAAAAATGTAAGGTTAGGTTTGTAGATTAGGTCTATTAGATTAATTAATTAATTTTTTTGAAGCGGAGGTTTAAAGGAAACCACGAGAAATACCACCCACACTCATCGCTCATCTGTGATTTGAAGCTAAGAGCATTTCACTGGACAGCGCTCTCATTTTTAACAAATATTAGATACTCATTGGTATAGCTATATAAAGGGTTATCCATTTTGCGGTTTCAAAAGTAAATGTAAATAAAACACATATAAAATATTTTTTATCATGATATTTCTTTTTTATTATAAAGTTTGAACGTTGACATTATGTGTGAAATACTACATCATTTAAATGACCACCACGCGAATTGTTGCAAGCATCGATTCTTTTGAGGTAATTTTCGACCACTTTTTGACACATATTGGGCGGTATCTCAGCCATAACGTGACGAATGTTGGTTTTTAGGTGCTCAAGAGTTAAAGGTTTATCTGCATAAACACGGTCTTTCGCGTAGCCCCACAAAAAAATGTCATGCGGTGTCAAATCGCATGATCTTGGTGGCCACTTGATATCGCCACGACGAGATATTACGCGGCCAGAAAATTTCTCTCGCAATAAAGCCATATTCGTTCGAGTTGTGTGGCATGTGGCACCGTCTTGTTGAAACCACATATTCTCTAAGTCGTATTCTTCAATAGCAGGCAAAAAAAAGTCGGTTCTCATATGACCATAACGCTCCGAATTGACGGTGACAGTCGTTCCATCGTCGTTTTCGAAGAAGTAAGGTCCAATCACACCTCCGGACCAAAGAGCGCACCAAGCAGTTACTTTTTGTGGATGTAGTGGCCTCTCTTCAATTACTTGAGGATTCTCAGAACCCCAAATACGACAATTTTGTTTGTTAACATACCCACCGAGTGAGAAATGTGCTTCGTCGCTGAAGAAAATTTTGTTCGAAAAATCGCCGTCCACCGCCTGTTGTTCAAGCACCCATTCGACGTATCTACGACGTTGTGAATGGTCAGCTGGCTTCAGTTGTTGTGTGAGCTGGATTTTATATGGATGTAGGTGTAGATCCAAATGCAAAATACGCCATAATGTGCCGTAAGACAGTCCTAATTCCTGAGAACGACGAGGAATCGACACATTCGGGTCTTCGGCAACACTTTCACTTACAGCAGCGATATTTTTGGTGGTACGAGCGAAACGATGATGCACAGGCCTTACAATATCTGTAACCGATCCAGTCTCTTCATATTTCTTCACAATTTTGCCAATTGCTTGCGTAATTGGACGATTATGTAAAACATAATCTCCTCTTAAAGCACGATATGTGGCTGTGGCAGAATCACCATTTTTGTAGTATGTTTTTACAATTTTAATGCGTTGTGCGATAGTTAAGCGATCCATTTTCGCCAATGTCAGACTTTGAACTGAAAAAGAAAGAAATTGTTTTAACAACTCAGTTTGACAGATGTCGGATTCTAGCCCTATACTTTTGAAACCGCGAAATGGATAACCCTTTACTAGCACCGATTATAATCAAGTTGACCTCACAGAGATTTGGTATAGTAAGTTTTTGTTATGAAGGTGATTTAACTCAGTTAAGACATGTTATTATTTTTTCATGCATTTTATTTAAACAGAATTTTTTCTCCAAAATAGTACTCTACACAATATTTGAGAAATTCGATTTATAAATAAACGTAGTCTCCATACAAAATTATAATTACTTTAAAGAAAAATCGGTAAATTTGTATTGAAGGTATTACTCTTTTTCAAGGAATCATTTGGAAATTTTGATAATCTTAGGCTTTCGCCAAAACAGCACTTTGAACTGAATTTTAGGTAATTCAGTTCAAAAATAAATATGGACCTTATTTAAAATTTTAAGTTTTTCTTAAGAAATTGACCAATTTGTGTGAAACATATAATTATTTTATAGAGGATCAATCAGAAACTTTGGGAAATTGTGAAGAAAGTCGCTCTCCACATTTGATGTAATTCAGTTTGTAAATATAGTCTCCATGCAAAATTATGTTTTTCTTTAGAAATCTACAAATTTGTTTAAAATTTAGCCATATCTTCTAATGAGGTATTTGGAAACTTTGCCAATCTTAGTTTTTCACCAGAATAACATAAATAAAGTAAAAAATCACAGATCTCATAGAAAAATTTAATTTTATCGATAATTAATCGATAAATTTGTAAAGAAAAGGATGCTCAACCTAAAATTTAGTCCTATTCATAAATAAACATAATTCCCATATAAAATTATTGGAAAAAATCGATAATTTGTGTGAAAAGTAGCGCAAAATTTTTAGAACATACTGAAATCTTAAGTAAACATAATTCGTATACACAATTAAATCTATGTTTTTATTATTAAAAATTCGACGTCTAAGTTTCTACTTTTTTCCACTTTGTGGTTCGAAACGTAACTGAAAATTCAAGCGTAGACAATCTTGAATTTTTTCTTTGTTTTTTAAATGAAATAATCTTTTTCGTATATTTTTCAATATGGAACTTAAGGTAAAACTATCCAGTGTTTCTTATTTTTCTTTTCCTGACAAATTAACCAAAAACATAAAATTCACAGAATAATCACAGCGATGTAAGAAAATCATAATTTTTCGATTTGTGATCTGAATTTTTTCTCATTCTGGTCGAAAGTTTAATCCAGTATATGTCAGAATTTAAAAAAAAATTTACCCATTTTAACTTATGGTTCTAATTAAATTTATAGAAGCGTTTAAGAGCTAAGAGAACCATTTGCGATAAAAGAGAATAACTAAGACATAAGAGATGAACGTGCGAGTCCATAATAAAAAAGACAATAAAAAAAACAACTTCTATTTGGGGGCTCGATTTCAAACGTGTTATCAATGTTGTGTCGCCTACTCGCCGACATCATTCAATCTAACGAAGGCTGTTACATAGAGGACAGGAAAAAGTATACATACAATATGTATATGTTGCATACAATTGAGTACAAGTAACTATGTCTGCACAACTGATGATTTTATTGTTGGAGTTGTGTGT
Organism: Megamerina dolium; assembly: GCA_963854835.1. NCBI lineage: Eukaryota > Metazoa > Arthropoda > Insecta > Diptera > Megamerinidae > Megamerina > Megamerina dolium. The sequence continues at coordinate 20,905,921 of OY978527.1, forward strand.
GAAAGATATGGTTGGTTTATAGACACAAACAACGATGAAGTCAATTTCAAATTATATTCTCTCTTATAGTGGCGCAAAAAAAATCGAAAAAAAGACCCATTGAAGAGAGCAATACAGTTATAGAATGCTATGACAAAGACAAGCCTCTAAAATAATTTAAATGGGGTTTTTTTTTTCTTGTTTGCATATGGATATATGTATGCATAGATGCATATGTTCCTACTGAAAAGATATTTAAGTTAGATTGTAGCGGCAAAGGTGTCATCACATCATGTAATGATCTCGCGGTTTATTATTAAGAAAGAAAAAGTTAAAAATAAATTTTTTATCAATAATTTATCATTTTATAAGCTCTTCATAATATCTTATTTTAAGCAAACGAACTAATTTCAAAAATGTATTTCGAAAAGCGAAGAAATGATACAGAAAACGCCAACATCAACAACAATAGTAATAAAAATGTTCAAAATAACATAACTTAAATTGAAGAAATAAAATAAAAATGCAAAAATAGCACAAATATGTATAAATATACGTTATATCATTGGCTTATAGCCAAATGTGTGATTTTCTATTAGTACATATTTTTCATTATCGCACACATGCACTCTTGTTTGAATATAAATAGTATTAATCGATAAACAGCAACAGTTTGAAGAAGATGAAAAAAAATATTTTGCAACTTTTATGTAAAATACTGACCATTACCATAATTGTTTCAAGTAGATTTGCAAAAATTTTACTTTAAAATGTCAAATGGTTATGCTTATGGTAATCAATTCACACAACCTTTTTAATATATTCGTATTCAAACTACCATCATGAAATCAATTTGTTAGAATATGGATACTATTAGTTAAATTTAAATTACCGGTCCGCCATTAAATTTTTTATAATTTTGATCTTAAACTTGAATTCTTAGACCATGAAAGCATCCTCACTACTATTTTTTGTAAACGTACGTCAGTTTTTTCAAAGTTAGTCCGCCATGTAGTAGCCGTCATAAATTTATAACGATTATTTTTATACCCTGCATAATGCAATATGCATGGTATATTCATTTCGGTCAGATGTTTGTGTCCACTTGAAGGAATCTCCGGAGATATAGACATGGATATATATTCGTGATCAGCGTCGATTAAATTTTCGATTTAACGATGTCCGTCCGTCCGTCCGTCCGTCCGTCTGTCTGTCACCTGGCTGGTTCGCACGATAACTTGAGTAAATATTGGGCTATTTCGATGAAATTTGGCATAAGTAATCTATGATCCAAGGGTACGGAGGGGATTGATATTGGGCATGATCGGTCAATAACCACGCCCACACCAAGCATTCAAAGCGACTAACCTCGAAATTTTCAAAATCTTTAACTTGCTATAACTCACATAATATACCACTTGGGACAACAATATTTTGCACATAGAGTTATATTATACTACTATATAACCTCGACAAAAGTGGGTGAGCCACGCCTACTTTCTAGCGTAGCTCCCATACAAAGTGTCTGTACTTCTTTTAAATTGAAACTGCTGTAACTTCTACAATCTTCTGTCTAGAATAACCATAATTGACACTTAGATTAACACGGTAGTCAGAAATAATATGGCAGAAAATCAATGTGCCACGCTCACTCCTTTTTGGGTATCCCATACAAAGTTGCGGAAATTAAAAAAAATGTTACCGGTTATAACATGCAAACTATTCAGCGTAGAATAACGATATTTAAGGTGTGGATTAGTATTGTACGAGCAACTAGGCTCACAGAAAATGCGAGCACCACGCCCACTGTTTATCGTAGCCCCCATACAAATTTTAAATTGAAACAGCTGTAACTTCGGCAATCTTCTGTCCAGAATAACCTTAATTGACACTTAAATTAATATTGTAGTCGGCAAAAATCTGGCAGAAAATCAGTGTGCCACGCCCTAAACTAAAATTTTAAGCTCCATAGCTTACAAACCATTTAGCCTAGGACAACGAGACTTAGGGTATGGATTAGTATTGTACGAGCAACTAGGCTCACAGAAAATGGGCGCACCACGCCCAGTGCTTATCGTAGCCCCCATACAAATTTTAAATTGAAACAGCTGTAACTTCGGCAATCTTCTGTCTAGAATAACCATAATAGACACTTAGATTAATATCGTAGTCGGCAAAAATCTGGCAGAAAATCAGTGTGCCACGCCCACTCCTTCATGGGTCTCCCATACAAAGTCGAGTGAATTAAACTAAAATTTTAAGCTCCATAGCTTACAAACCATTTAGCCTAGGAAAACGAGACTTAGGGTATGGATTAGTATTGTACGAGCAACTAGGCTCACAGAAAATGGGCGCACCACGCCCAGTGTTTATCGTAGCCCCCATACAAATTTTAAATTGAAACAGCTGTAACTTAGGCAATCTTATGTCTACAATAACCATAATTGACACTTAAATTAATATCGTAGTCGGAAATAATCTGGCGAAAAATCAGCGTACCACGCCCACTTCTTATTGGGGCTCCCATACAAAGTTGAGGAAATTAAACAAAAATGTTAACCACCATAACTTAGAAACTATTCAACGTAGGACACCAAATTTAAGGTGTGGATTAACATTGAAAAATTAATTGGATTTACTAGAAAGTGGTAAGCCACGCCCACTTTTTATATAGCTCCCATACTAAGCCTCGGAATTATCTTAAAATCCTTTTACTTCGTCAAAGTCAACCATATTTCGGGTGTAAATTAGTAGTATATGCAAAAATTGTTTCTCGAAAAGTGGAAATAAAAGAAAAGTTGGATATTCGAATAAACTTTTTATATACAAATCTACATATGCAGGGTATAGTTTGGTCGGCCCCAGCCGACTGTAAGGAGATTTTTTCAAATTTATATAGTGTAGAGCCTACTGTCTTTTTCAATTTTACGAACCCTTAAGTCCTTAGAGGCTTTTTTATATTAGTTTTGATAGATTTTTGAAAGTACATTTTGCTTCAGTCAAGTATGAAACAGCTACAGTAATGAATTATATTTTATTCTTCGTTCCTTTATTCTTCAAAATAATGCAACCTTTTGAGATGCACCCAGCCATTAGGGTAGATATATTTCATACACAAAATGTCAAAAATATAAATTTGATGTCATTTAAATGTTCAATATTTTCGCTAAAGTTTTAGTTATTCAATGAATAGATAATTCTCGGACTTTTTTTTTAATAAAGTAATATCAAATATGCAAATATATCGTTAATAATATGGATTGTGGATATGACATGTAGATATCAGTGTGTCTACAGCAAAAAAATATATATATAGAATGAAATAGCATACATGAAAAATCATATAGCTGTTATGTCATTGTCTTGTATAATAACACTGTTGTAGTTTTTGGCATGCAATGTTCTTTTTTTTATGTTTTTATCAACGTTCTATTAAATTTTGTCGATTAGGGGCAAGCCTACTGAGTTGATCGGTACCCACCAGAGGCTGTATCGCGTCAAATTTTCATGAAATCGATTTTCACAATTCCCCACCTTTTTGCACAAAAAAAATCGAAAATTTTTATATATTACGCTGTATACTGGTAAGGGTATCAAGCGAAAGAGAAAATTCGTTTCAGTCAGTACTACTTAAAAATTATTCTGAAGAAAAAATTATCCTAATTTATCCTTAAATATCCTAATTTCATAATTTTTATTTTATCCCGCTACTAGTTCGATGTAAAACATGGCCAATATGATAATAGCAAATATGTATTATATGTTAGATTATACAATTTTTGTGAAAAAATGATGAAAGATAAGATAAATGTACAATAAAATGAACGTATGTATTTATATATTTTTATTGTTTATATAATTTTATATAATTAAGTGGGTGTTATTTTCTTTTGTATAGAGTTCGACATTGGCATAATGTCATACATTAAATTATGATATGAATATTATTAGGAGAAAGCATATGTTCAGGAGATAATTTTTTAAAGCATTTTCGCTGCAATTTAGCTACTACAAGAAGATATTCGTTTTTCAAGCAATATTACCATAAAATTTATTTTTAAAATTCCTCGTGCCAAAAAAAGTTTATATAACTATTGATTGCTTGCTTTGATTTTGGATGAAAATAATGTTAAAAATGAATTCCTCATCCTAGAAAGTCTTAGAACAGCCCTTTTGTCATTAAAAATCGTGATAAATAAAAAATATGTACTGCAGCACCGTCGAGCTTAGGTTTTAGAAAAATTAACATAAAAATGGATTTCTCATTGACATTTTCACTTAAAAATATGTGAAAAATTAAAAAATATAATCTAGCACTATCATATAAGAAAATATACCTAAAAAATTAATGCCTAATACAAAAAAAACCTAAGATAGTAATTTTTCCACTAGGTTAGATTAGGTTAGGTTATGCGGCCGCCACCCCCCAAGGCGGACGGACTTGACTAAAATATTGGCCCATTGTGATACCGTCCATCGATGATGCTATCTATCCTGCGAATATCTATCTTAACGAATAGAGCAAAGTGCTTGATATCCACTAGCTCAGTAGTATCAGCAAAGAGTCACTATCTAATAGGGTAAGACTTCTGCGCGCGTACGCTATTAAGAGTATTTTTCCACTAAAAATTCGTCTTAAGGTAACCATTTTCTCCTTATAATGATATGAAAAATAAAATTGTACTACCGCAACATCGAGCGTAGATTTTAGAGCAAAATAGGCATACAAAACGATAATAAGTGAAAAATAAGAAGAAATGTACTGTAGCACGATCTACCGTGCAAGAAAATAACCCTGAAAAATTCATTCCTAATACAAAAAGAAAATACTAAGATAGTAATTTTTCCACTAACACTTAAAAAATGGACTGTAGCTCCATCAATAGTTACTGTCAAAACAAAATAATAAAAACTGGATTCCCCATTCCAAAAATTGTTGAATTGCAATTTTCCACTAAAAATACAAATAATTAAAAATATTTACTAAATAAAATAAAATAAACATAAACATTGTTTCCTCTACACTATATGAAACCTATGATTTCTTTTAAATACGAGTATTCAAAAAAAATGTTTAAATTTTTAAGTATTAAGAATAAATCAAAATATTGTCTAGAAAAAATTTATCAGGAACCCTGTACTATGTAATTCAAAATCATATTACACGTATCCAAAATATTTACATCGTCTCGTAACTGTTTACTTACATGTTGGTTGCATTTTCATGCTTGATGCTCGTCGAGAATATATTTTTATTTTTCCTTAATAGTTATAGCATTATCGTATACAGGGCGTCCAGAACAAAAAAAAAAACGCAGTGAAACTGTCGTGGAAAAGATTTGAGTTATCAGATATTGAAGTTGAAAAGCACCGACATTCACAAAAATCCTTTAAAAAATTATAGAATACTATTAAAGATTTAATTTTGGGCTTGTTTGAAAAGTATTTGTTCCTCTAAAAAATTTCCTGTAAAGAATCCCAGTCTTCTGAAAAATTCTCTAAATTCTGTTAACACCTCTTTCTTCGATAGCTGGCGCCAGTTAGAAATTCCATTCCAATCGCTCGATATGGCGCTGAATTTTAATGCGCTTTACTATGTCGGTGTCGGTATACAGGTCATGGATGTACCTTATTCGATACTCGGCACCAACGCAAATTGGTCCAAATATCTTGCGAAAACTCCGAGCAGTCTCTCATCTGAGGTGGAAATTGTCCAAACTTCGGCGCCATATGTAAGGGCAGGCATGATGAGAGACTCGTAGAGTGTGGTTTTTGTTTCTCGGGAGAGGGCTCGACTTTTCAATTGCTTACTTAGCCCAAAGTAGAGCTGTTAGCAAGAAAAATATCAGTTCCAAAAGGAAGATTCGAACATATTCATATTGATATTGTCGGACCTCTACCTCCTTCAAGTGGCTACTAACACTTGCTTCCAGGAATACACCATGGCCGGAGGTTCACCCATTTAAAGACATAACAGCTATCACCATAGCTGAAACATTATTTCGAGAATATATCCCTCGTTTCGGAGTATGGTTTAAAATAACTAGTGATCAATTTACATCTACCCAATTTACATCTAAATTGCTTACGGAGTTGACAAAATTTTTAGAAACCCAAAAATAGTTACTTCTTCATATCACCCTCAAGCCAATGGAATGATTGCACGATTCCACATACAGTTGAAAACATCGATAATGGCTAAAGAAAAAAAAACGATTCACGGTACGATGAATTACCAATACTACTTTTGGGTTTGTCACCCGCCTTTAGAGGAGATATTAATTCAACGGCAGCTGAGATGGTCAAAATGTAAGATTACCATTTTAGGTGATTGTTGAATCTGAGAGAAATTTTTATCCAACTGAAACGCTAGCTAATTTTTTTATAAAAATTGATATTCAAAACTATATAATAAACAAATATAGTCGCTACATGATCCTTTGCAATATCTCCAGGCTGACGTCATTACTGGTGTTAATGCTGGTTCCAAGATAGATAAAGTCCTTTACTACATCAAACCCTTAGTTATCAACAGTGACGTGCTGTCCCAAACGCCGGGACTCTTTGTTGACACTAGGTTCTTCGTCTTGTCACCGTTCACCGTAAGACTGCTGTTGTATAGAGTTAATCCCTTACCGGACCGTTGAAAGCGGCTTTATAAACAACAAATAAATGGTGCGTGTCGCTCTTTTTTGCTTGGGTCTTCTCCAGGATTTGGCTCAGTGTGAAAGTCTGGTCGATGGTGGATTTTCCAGGTCTGAAGCCACTCTGAAAAGGTGGCTTCAGATATAGTACGCTCGATAGAACCTTGCATGCGATGCTAAGAAGATTTATTCCATGGTAGTAGGAGCAAATTGTGGTGTTTCCTTTCTTATGTGCGGGACAGAGAGCACTGAGCCTCCAATCATCGGACATACTTTCATCCGACCATATTCTGCTTATAGATTGGTGCATGCTGGTGAGCAGCATTCCCATCGCCTCCGGTCTTAAACAATTCGGCAGACAGGCAATTAGCGCCTGCAGCTTTGTTGTTTTTCAAAATAGAGATGGTCTCTCTGACTCGTGGAGAAGAGTTCCCTCCATAAGCTCAGTACACTCTGGACATCTGTAAACAAGGCGCTCGATCATCTCAAAGAGTTTTCGAGTCTCATTCCTGTCTAAACATCTCGATCTAGCTTTTTCTTCTTACGCCTGAAAAGACGTCTCTCCGTACTCCTCTTGTCTCTGTACCGCTCCTTAACAGCTCGAGTGGCACCTGCACGTAGAGATTTTCTGTAGGTGGCGTCTTTCTGTGCCGTAGCATTGCGACACTCCTTATCATACTACTCACTTCCCAGAGGCCGGTAGTAACCTATTACCTCCCCGACAGTAGTAGTCATGGAGTTACTGTACTCATGTATAATCAAAAGTTGGAGAATTCAACAAGGACTGCGCTAGCCCTACCCGGTTGAGACAGTTAGACATGGCACCTTACTGACACCACTATACCACCAAATCGATATGATGAAAAAAAAAATCCATGCTTACATAAATTGATTGAGTTTTTATTTATTTTATTGTATATATTGTTATTTCTATAGACAGTATTTTTATGTAAGTACATGATGTGTTTGAATTTTAATGTTTAAATTAATAAAATATGTATATTTGTATATATTATAAAACTTGTTTTATTGTTATTTCTTTTTTCTTCTTATTTTAACGATTTCATGAATTAAATATATTTGCAATATTATTTGCACCAGACGAACAAGTGTGTCTCTGTTTTCTATATAAAAGTATAAGCGTACAAGTTCAAGCTAAACATTTCATTTCGAGTGACATTTTTGTACTTGTTCACAGAAATCATATATATCTATCATATACGCTTAATATAACAATATAATATATGTACAAATAAGTTCTGTCTGAAATTAGTTAGATTAAAAGACATACTTAAACATATTCATTTCGTTCACCCTTTTTGTATTTGTAGCTTACTCATTGCTGTTTATATGACATAAGTTTCAGTCGTTTACAAGCTGTCACTCAGTACTTATAAATTTTATAAGCTTTATCAACAATAAATGCACAAAGTAAACATTGCTGTGGAGGAAAAAATACTATTTACCGACAAAGAAAGCCGAAAAGTGATGTTGCTGCATGACAACGCTCCTCCAAATACAGCAAAATCAACTTAGGAACTCATTTTCTCCTTAGCCTGGGAAGTTCTTCGGCATGCGGCGTATTCTCTAGATTTGGCTCATTCCGACTACCACTTTATCAAATCAATGCAGCTGACCAGCAATTTTCCAAAGTTGAAGATGTGCGAAAATGGTTCGATGACTATTTTGCCTCAAAACCACCAAGTTTCTATCGTGAGGGGATCCATCATCTACTAGATAAATGACAAAAGACTATAAATAGTAATGGCGAATATTTTGATTATTAAACTTTGTAAAAAGTTTGTGGGTGCCGTAGCTCAGTGGTTAGTGTGTTCGCCTTCTGATCTGTAGGTCGTGGGTTCAATCCCCGGCTGATGCATAACAAATTTAATATCGAAAAGATTTTTCTTTCGAATGGTACCCACCTGTCGGCAAGCAATTGGCAATTCTTCCGACAGTAACAACTTGCCATGAAAAAGCTTCTTAAAGAACTCTGTGACAAAACTCAGAAAAAGTGATGTCACAAGTGTTCTGCCGTTCGGAACCGGCTAAAATAAGTAGGTCCCTTCTAATACTGTCCAAATTTAAGACGCACAACAGTAATGGAAGAGAAGCTCGGCCAATGAGTCCTTTGGGGCTTTAAGTGCCACATATTTATTTTTTTTTTTTTTTAAAAAGTTTGTTTTTATTGAAGATGAAATTCATGAAAAACATGACAGCATTTATTTTTACACCTATTAATTTAAAAACAAATTCGAACCCTTATAGCCTAGACAGACGGCAGCGTTAATCCTGATTACCGGCGCACTTAATTCGAATAAAATATTAACCTAACAGACGGCAGTATTGCGGATTAACTAAACGGCTGATTGCTGTTTTATTAGGTCTGCTGGCTTACATTACTCTATCAATTTCTGTCATCTGTCACTCGATATGAGGAAATCTACAAAAAGTACGTGAACTGAAAACTATCAGAAATTGACATTCACAGTTCGTAATTGATAGCTGGATTTATTTGTTCGCCGACGCTTTTCATGTTGAAAACTGTTAACAATTGTTGAAAGTTTTTTATAAGCGAACACACCTAATATTTTGTGAAATTGATCGAGAAAAATTCACAATAGAAAAACAGTTTCCTCCTCTTTCTCGTCTTGGCAGCCGCGACAAAAATCGTTGGCCGGTAAACCAAGCCAGTGTCACGTGAATACGGCAACTACTTTACTGATAGTTTTCCTATTCATTGACAACAGTGAACGAGTTCTTTTATTGTCAAGAGTTGGCCAGATTTTCCTAATAGTAACATAAAATCTCTCATCTCGCCATCTTCTGTTGGCTATAGTGAGGAAATATTGAGTGGCAAGAAGCTTGCATGTTGCAAACGGAATTCCTGCTTGATGGGATGGATAGATCTCTGACAATCTGTTGCCCGATCTCGCCAATTCATCTGCCTCACATTTCCCTGGAATATATCTACCCGGTACCGGTATATATATAAATATCTTTGAAAAATATTGTATTACAGCGTAGCCACATTGCCACTTCCTTTATAGCCGTAATGTCGGCTTTAAAAATGCTGCAAAAGTCGGGTAATCGGAACTTAAGCTTAACGCGTAAGAAATCAGAAAAGACGCCACCTCCTACCCTTCCCTCTAATTTGGAGCCGTCTGTGTACAATTGTACCGATTGTACTCCAGTTTCGTTGACAATACCCTTCTTCCATTCTTTCTGAGGGTATATGTTTTGAGAATATATTGTAAAAGCATGGTATGGGAATGGTATAGTTGATGACATCCGGTATTGTAGTGCACTTCCCCAGGATTTTTGAGCCCAGCGTGAAGCCACTTACTTCCTTAAGCTAATTTTACTTATTCTATTGAATGAAGGTCCCTTCTCCTATGAAAATGCAAGTTTTTCCGAAACTTGGTGTGTTTTAAACAATTTCGTAATAAGACTACTTCTCAGCAGAAAAAAATCCTCTAAAAAGTCCCTTAAGTAAAATTACTAAAAAAAAAATCGTAAATTTTCCTGTTTCCATTATTTTAAAGTTTTTATACAGTGAGTTTTTTAAAAGTTACACGATGTTGCTTTTTAAGGCTGCAATTGTCCTCAAAAAATAATCCAGATGCGTAAAATCACTTTACATTAGTGCATAGGTCCAAAGGTCTTCCAGACCATGGTCACGGACTGTTGGGAACATAAAATTGTTGATAATAGCTCTTTACAGTTGCAGTTCCAGTTGCAACCGCACTAAATATTGCATTTTCCTGGATCCTGGATCAATCGGTAGCCACTGGGCCTCATCAGTGAATACAATGTGACGGTCAAACAGTGGAACGACTTCCAAAGCACCAAATTACTAAACTCACGTCGAAAAAGATGGTTGGCTTCAGTTCTTGAACCAATTAAATCTAAGAAACATATACGAGATTCCTGCGAAAGGTCAAGTTTTTGCTCACGATGACGAATCGATGAATGGATTGGATCATCCTTAAGACTGGACTCAACGGCGTCGTTAAGGGATGGAAGTCCAAAGGAGTAAATTGAGTGCGAGATCTTCAATTGTGTTGGGGTACAGACATCTAACAGTAGGCGAACCGTTATGTGCACATATTTGAACTAAACAGTAATCTTATGAATAAATTCGGCTATAAGTTTTTCCATGATGAAACGTCAAACAATATTGAATAAAAAGCGGTATAGCTGTCAAGGTAACTCTCACAATGTCAGAATTTCTTCCTATTGAAACAAATGAAAATGAATCAGTTTTTCTATAATTTTTAAGAAAATACCACATATATAAAAATTAGGATAATATGCTGGCTAAAGGACAGTGAAAAAACTTATTCTGTATGAGATCATATAGACTGTGAGACTAAATAAATTATTTTATATAGAGACATATTAAAATGAAAGACATCATTTGTGAAGTTTTCCAAGAGCGACGTTTTGCTTTTTATTTTAAATTGTTCGTATTTTATTAATAATATTTCTACACAGGCTTTTTGGTGCCGCGTTGAAAGTAACTTTTCTACAATAATATGGCCACGCCAAATGCTAAGCAGCCATTTAGCTCATTTTCAAGATAATTTAGGTGCCACTAGTGAGAAGCAAGGCGAGCGTTTTCATCAGAATATTAAAATAATGGAAGACCGTTATCAGGGAAAATGGGCTATTCATATGGTGGTTGACTAATGTTGGACCTCATAAGAGATCAGGCTCCTCGTATTCATAGTAAAATGACCCAGGAATGGAACTTTGTAAATATAACGTTGTAAAATGACCAATAGGGATGGAACTATAATACTCAAATTTTAAGTAATAAAAACATTTTCTTATCCAACACTTTCTGTACTTAATTTATTTAGCGAGTCATTCCTTTGCCAAAAACAAAAATTCAAGTAAGAATTCATTTTGACATATCGCTCATTTGCTGCAAGACCGGCATAAGTCAAAAAAATCGATTTTCCATAAAACGCGTTAGAAGTTTTCAACTGACTCCAACCGTACACGGAAAACACGGAAAAAATTCTCTTCTCAAGCGGAGCATATAAGAGGTATTCATATGAATTTTTCACTCAACATGAAGTATGATATAACGAACAATTCTGCAGCATTAACTCAAAAATCACGTTTTTTGATTTATGCCGGTCTTGCAGCAAATGAGCGATATATGGTTGATTTTGATACCACTTATCTAATTCTTTTTTGATTATGTCGAAATTTTATCACATTAAATAAGATAAATAAGGCTATTAAGAATGTAAATGTCATTGCAATCGAACATAAAGTTTATGCCTAATAGAGCTATGAATGTTAAAAATGGTCAAATTTTGGCTAAAGAATATAGTCTTGTTGAAGTAAAATAAGTTTTTCATAGGGAATAAATTTTTTAATGTGTATGATTAAGTGGTTTTTAGATAATTTGGATACCATTGCTTGCAGCATAGCTAAAAATCTTCCGAAAAATTTTTTTTTTTTATTATTTATGTGTTTAAAAAATGTTTTTTCGCAGAATCTCAGAAACTTGATCTAATGGTGCAAAATGACGGCCATTTTTGGAAGTAGCGTTGCCATATTGCAGAAAGTTTACTTTGAACCCGGCACCATGCAGGAAAGTTTTTTGTGAAGTTGTGTAATCATGCAATTTCTTTACTAAAAGTTCATTTTTATTATTGATGTCATTTCATGATATGTCTTATGTAGGTACTCATACTATATTTACATGGATATATATGCAATTATATAGCACGGCATGTTTATTGGCTATTATTCAAAACATGCGACTACATATTTCCGTATATTACACAGTTGACAGCTTCAATACAAGTTTTTAGCACAGCTTAAACAGTGACCTTGTTTATAATTTGTGTAAATGTAAAGTACGTATGTATGTATGAATACATACCCAGTAGGGAACTCAAATAACTTTAAATAAGTAGTGGTTAAAAAGTCTCCTATCTCCTTTGGAATAAACTGACTATTTTAACATAGCGGCACAAGTCAATTGTCCACTTCTACATGACTTTTTAGTTAACTACAAGTTCACCATTTGAAGTTAGCTTATGGTCAGTTGAATACAAGAATGGGGTGAATGTTTTCTTTTCGTGGAATGAATAGGTTGGAAACGTTTGAAAATGGAAGTAAATTATTTGAGAATATTGCAAAAATTCATTTTGCCTTTCAACATTACAATAGATAATGTATAATAATACATATAAGCAAAAAATACAATAGATAAGACAACATGACACGGCAAAACGTAGTAATACATCAGTGTCTGTCATGCAAAACAACAAAAACGATACCGTACAACAATTCCGGCCACACGAATACTAAAACATTTGCATTAGTGTGTGTGTGTCAAAGTGAGTGCATGAATATGCGCTACATTCTTACTTCGTCAAAAGTTAAACAGCAACTGAGAAGCGAAAGCATCGTGCTTACACATCGTTATCGTTGATGTGAAAACACGAAGACAAGCTGCAAATTGTGCAACTCTTGGCCGGCTAGGCCGTACAATATGTGTAGTAACTCACTTCAAATAACCAAATAATACTCGTAGTATTCGTAGGATTTGTACAAGGAGCGAATAGAGTATTCTATTTGCCTAATATTTTACTCTAACTTATCTCTCATTTTACTCTCATGCTTTGCAAATATTCTACTTGTTTTGATATAATAGCCTAGACAGACGGCAGCCTAATTCCGAATTACCGAGTTAATTTGAATTAACTGCAGCCAATCCGTATTAACTCTATGAACTAATTCTCAAAATAAAAGAGGATAAGGGCAATTTGCGATGGCAACACTGCTGAAAATTTTCTATTGTCAATTTTTCTCGATCCATTTTACAAAATATTAGGTGTGTTCGCTTATAAAAAACTTTCAACAATTGTTTACAATTTTCAACATGAAAAGCGTTGGCGAACAAATAAATCCAGCTATCAATTACGAAATGTGAATGTCAATTTCTGATAGTTTTCAGTTCACGTACTTTTTGTAGATTTTCTCATATCGAGAGTGACAGATAACAGAAATTGATAGTGAGCAGACCTAATAAAACAGCAATCAGCCGTTTAGTTAATCCGCAATACTTCCGTCTGTCAGGTTAATATTTTATTCGGATTAAGTGCGCCGGTAATCCGGATTAACGCTGCCGTCTGTCTAGGCTATAAACACCAAATACATATATACTTTTTCTTCATAAAGAAACAAAGACATTCTCATATGAGTGGTTGGCTTCTGAATTACTTTGTAGCTAATTAAAGGTCAGAACGAATAAATCTATTAACACATAATTTATATAGTAGGCACACTACAAAAGTCCCGACTGGGTGTGTAAAAAAAGGCAATTCGTTGATTCAGAAGTATCAACATTTCATTTGTGGCATTTTAATGTTTTCTATTCGACTGTATACAAATTTTTTATTAAAAGCTTTTTATTACATGTGTAATTGATTAACCTACATATTTGTATACTCGTGTATATATTTTTCTTAATATAATAAAGATTAATTATTTATAATCCTTAATTTTTTATATATGAGTATAATTTAAATAGTATAAATATACTAGTTTAGAAAAAAATAATTACCTTCGAATAATGTAACCACTTTATTTTATTATACACACATTCTAAAGGTCATACTGAATTTGTTTCATCAATTTTATTAAAAATAGGAATGCTAGAAACCATACTTGGCAGAGATCCAATGATTAGCTGATAACGACTTTATGAAGTTTTATTAAAACATTTTTAGGAATGAGGCTTAGTGAGTGCTAGAATTTATTAGGAGCCTCCACTATCCACTAAGCTCGTGTATATATTTTTCTTAATATAATAAAGATTAATTATTTATAATCCTTAATTTTTTATATATGAGTATAATTTAAATAGTATAAATATACTAGTTTAGAAAAAAAGAATTACCTTCGAATAATGTAACCACTTTATTTTATTATACACACATTCTAAAGGTCATACTGAATTTGTTTCATCAATTTTATTAAAAATAGTAATGCTAGAATCCATACTTGGCAGAGATCCAATGATTAGCTGATAACGACTTTATGAAGTTTTATTAAAACATTTTTAGGAATGAGGCTTAGTGAGTGCTAGAATTTATTAGGAGCCTCCACTATCCACTAAGCTCGTGTGGATATACGGTATTCATTTGTGGGGCACTGCAGCTACTTCCAAAAGTTGAAATACTGCAAGAGTTCCAAACAAAGACCCTAAGATTGATTGTAAATGTGTTTCTTACTATCCAACAAACAACCAAAATCGCGACGGTAAAATTCCCACAATCTTTTACGAATAAAGAAGCATGATGCTTTGTATAATCTGAGACTTCAAGCACATTCAAATACTCTAATATTGGACTGCCAATTCTATTACATTCACATGCCTGAAGAGAAAGTCTACAAAAAATCTCCTATGCTATTGAAATAATGGCCTACAGTTACGGAATGGCTGAACCACTGGGTATATTCCATAAAAGACCGTAAATTCTAAACAAAACCAGAGGCCCAATTTAACAGTTATTTTTTTCCGAGATCAAAAAAGTCCATTGTAGAAGAAAGTTTTCGGTGTCCCTGTTGTGCTCAAGATCTCCTTGCCAATAAAAAGCAAATCACTAATCCTATAACAACAACTTTGGTACCAATCGATTGCTATGAGCCTCCAATCCAATTATATATACTTTGTTGGACATGGGATGTTTCTGGCATTTGCAATCTATCATAAACAAGTTACAATCATATTCCCCTATAAGTGGTCATATGTAAAGGGTTCGCGTGTATTTTTCGTGAAAGTACAGAGAGCAGATATACAATATTGGTATCAAATGAGAGAGAATTGAAACAGTTTTGGGTTTAAAATATATAAACGAGGGTGCCACTTATTAAAAAATATTTCAATTAAACATTTTATTTATGTGTATCACACTAAAATATATTTTTCTTATTGTACTTATGTGGCTATTACAACCTATAATCGATTTAGGCCGAATACAGCATGCTTCGCCAGCAACTCTTTCCTTCTCCAGCAGGCGCCAGTTAGAGATTCCTGTGGGCTTACAAGTTCTCCAGTACTTAGTCTTTCCACTGGAGATTAGGCCTGCCTCTTCTCGAGAGAGGGCTTGTTAGCAAGAGTGATCCTTCTAAATATCTCCAGGCTGACGTCATTACTGATTTTAATGCTGATTCCAAGATAGACAAAGTCCCTCACTACTTCAAAAGGGCAGTTATCAACAGTAACGTGCTGTCCAAGACGCCGGGACTTTGTTTGTGGACACTGGGTACTTGACTGCCTTCATTTGTAAGACCTATTCGACACGACTCTTTCCAACTCAGAGGATGATGCACTGACAGGTTCCCATTTTTGTCCCGACAATAAGAGGCCCCTCGATACAAACCGCCACTCAGGCGCTTGATCTTCTCGAAGGTTTTTCGGGTCTCATTTCTGTCTCTACTCATCTCTATCTTCTTACACTCCCAACTTTCTTACTCTCTCTGTACCGCTCCTCAGCAGTTCGGGCAGCACCTGGACGTAGGGTTTTTCTGTAGACGTCGTCTTTCTCTGCGGTATCGTCGCCACACTCCTGATCATACCGCTCATTCCTCAGAGTAAATATGTGTTTCCACTGTGCGTATGTATCATTAACGTATCATCATCTGCAGAAGCAGATCCGATAGTCAAGTGTTAAAGGCATTTCATATCTCTGGTTACTGAAGCTTATTGACGTCGAGCTTTCTCTGTGTGGGATTTCGTTTGTTCTTTGCGACACTTAAACGTGTTCGCACTATAGCTACAAAAGATAGTGATCCGAACCGATGTTGGCACCACGGATCGATTTAGCGTCCATCACACTATAAGCATGCATGATCATTTTGAGTTTTTGTTTGTTGATCCGGAGACAACCACGTCGTTTTATGGATGTCGAGATGTTGAAATCTGGTACTACTAATTACTATGTTTCGTGCTGCGGAGAAGTCGATCAGCCTCAATCAGTTATCGGAACTGTTGTGGTGGAGGCTGAATTTTCCGACAGTTGAACCAAAGGTACCTTCCTTTCCCACTCTGGCTTTGAAGTCGCCAAGCGCGATTTTGATATCGTGGCGTGGGCAGCGGTCATATCTTCTTCGGCGGTGAAAGAAGATCTCTTTGGTCTCATCCGTCGGAGCGTAAACAAAATTTTGAGTTTATGCGGATTGTTGCCAGCCGTTCGTTTATAGGTGTGATCCGTAAGACATGATGTAGTCTCTTACTGACAACAAATTCACGTCCGAGTTTGTGCTTCTCCACACCCGCCACGGTTCGATTCTTCGTTGGGGGAAGTTTTTATGTGGTGGGTCCCAAGCCCAACGCACAACCTCTAACCGAGAGGGTCTTCGCCACTCACTTTAGCCCACCAGCGGGTGCCAGTAAGATGTCGCTCGGTGGTCGTCACGTGGAGCTTCTACAGTTGGCAAGGACATTTATTTTGGCCAATAATATATTTTACCAAGAATAACTTTATTATTAAACTGGAAAAATAAAGGTTATTATCGTTTTTTTTTTTACAAAAACTTAGAATTTTTCAAAAGACTTATTTTAAGATTTATAACTGGCCGGGTTTCGGGTGAAAATATTTAGTTTGTATGATGTGGGAAGTATAAGCTATAAAATCTGTTACGTCTCGTGGTATGCACCAACAAAAATGTATTATCAACCTGATGAAACAATTATTTCTATACGTATTTTAGATCCTTGAATTGGAATCCGATGTTGGCTTGACTCGGTTAGATAGCATTTCGCTCCTAACCTTCCAAAAATGATGAAAATTTAAAAATTCTTTAAAATATCCAGAATTGACTAGAGGTTTGAAATGTAGGTACAACGCCCAGTATTTTTTTCTCTTCTACATTTACTTTAAACATATTTAACCCCTATACTCATACTTTATGGATGCTCCCCAACAAAATTGGCATTTTTTATAAAATTGACGTGCACCGCTCCCGGAATACCCATAGTTAGGTAAAATTTATAGCAGACTCCCATTATTGTTTATTACTGAACATTGCTTTGAATATGCTTGGTCCCCATCTTTACACCTTATGAAGGCTACCCTACAAAATGAATCGATAAATAACCACATAATTTTCCAATGAATATATGACCAACTCAAATTATTTCTTCTATAGCCACCTTTAATCTATTATTTATGATATATGCACTTCTTAATTATTTATTTTTACATAATGTTATACAAACTTTTTGTCCGGCTTATGTACAATATGTGCTAATTTTGTATTTATATAATTTATTACATTTTTTTGTTATGCATTCTTATATGTTATTTACGAGTGCATTAACAAATACATAATACACTGTATATAAGTACCTGCATAAATACAAACATATTGACATAAAGCAAAATATTAACAAAAATTTGTAATTCGTCACAACACATATGTGCGCTACACCATCGATATATCAATAAGAGTATATTGTCTAATTAAGCAGCTCCAGTTTTGGACATGAAATTTTTTATCAACGTTTTAGTAAATTCCGTCGGTTAAGGGACAGTCTACTGGGTTGATCGGTACCCACCAAGGGCTGCATCACGTTAAATTTCCCACCTTTTTTCACCAACAAAAAATGAAAGAAAATAAATTTTTAAATTAATCCTTGAATATCCTTGAGGAATAACCAACCATTTTCTCAAAAACAAAATGCATGTTAATAGTTGTTAATGACAGTTGTAAAACAAAAGCTTAAGTTTACCACTATAAAAATGATACTCGTGGCTTCAGCTCAGAAGGCTTGCCCCTAACCGAGAGAATTTACTAGAACGTTGATAAATTTTTCGACTACCGTAGTGTTATTTATACACACATACAAATATTCGTCATACTATTAAAAACCCTACTTAGAATTTGTAAAACAACAACAATATATTATTTAGATTGTATAATAGTTAAAATATTTAGTTGTACTTAGACGTTATGCTGCCGATTTACTATTAGGTAAGCTTATACGTTTTCTTCATATTTTCGTACCGTACAGTGTAGTGTTTAGTCATAAAATATATGTGGTTTTGTTAGCTTTGCTAATGAATTCAATGTATGTACATTAGGTCGGCGCAATTTTGCACTTAAACCACCTTAATGGGGGCAGATAGAGGGTAAGTTTGTTCCAGAAAAGTGGTGAGAAGAGAAAGTTAATAGGGGTCGGTTATACATTTGGTCACCCTAGGACCGATTATAAAGAGCGGTTGTGGCCAATTTGATAAAATACAAAAATTTTGTTCGGTATCCCCCGGGGGTCAATATAGAAAATAAGTATGTTCTGAAAAAATTTTGGAAAGATAAAGTTAATGGGTTAACAACAAAAAAATGATAAAAAACGAGCTTTTTTCAAAATTTAAGACTCGTGAGCAACTACAAAAATATCACTACTTTTCTATTTCTAGTTTTTTTTTTCTATATCAATCAAATATTTTTAACGATTCATGAGAACTAAAATTCGCATTCAAAATCGGTCACCTTACTATACGTACATATTCTCTTGGATATGTATACGTTAGAGTCCGAATTAAATATCAAATTATCATTGTTTATCGTGTGATAAATTAAATAACGATACGATATAGTGTTCTTGGTTCTACTGTTGCTTTTGTTATTTTCTTTATACTGCCTGGCGCATGCACCCATCTCAAGATCATGTAAGACGACACCATACATTTATGTGCTTCAGTTACCGGCAACTTGGGTACAAAGCAAATAATGTATATTTAATTAAAAAAAGAAGCATGATTCAAACACTTGTCTTAGTGTTGTTATAATAGCGTGAATTATTAAGAATATATGTACATATACATACGTACATTTGTAGAATACATTGTATGTATATATTAAATATGAGATCGTGTGTTACCGTATGCTACATCAAAAACAAATAATTTTTTAAGGAAAAACAAAACAGTTATAACAATAATAATCAACACTTGTGCATGCATTAATACCTGACGCATATGAAATTTCATATTTCGTGCATATACCAGTAGAAATGTCATATGGAAAAGCATTATTTATTTTCTCTAATATCTAATAACTACAATTAGTAATATTTTAAATTTATATTTAATTACAACAACAATTATATTTAGTAATGTGAGCACAAAAGTGTATTTTCATTTTTTCTATAACAGATTGTTTTTTCCTATTTCCTTTCATTAATTGTGCGGTAAACTGTTGCCACTAAAACTATCAAATGTAAATATGACATCCACAGTCAACTTTGATTGATTACCTGTTTCTTTTTAAAATTTTAATCAATCATTTATCTCAATGTGAGGATTTGTTACATTGAAGTATCAATAGTATATACTATTAAACTGAACAGTTTTATTTTTAACTAATTTCTACAGTGCAATCCGGTTATAATGGACTCCGAGTGTCCATCTAATCAGAATATAAAATTTTTAACTCAAAAAGTAAATTCAATGTGTTTTATTTATTAAATCAATAAAGTTTATGCATAAAAATACAAAATTAAGAAAATAATGACTTTAATTAAGTCTTTTGAAAAAAATCAGTGATTATCTTTTGGGTGAATGCCTTATTGGCAAAATCTTTTTGTAGTGTGGTTTCGACTTTATTGAGCAAATTGATTGCATCTGAACTATTCTCTTTTTCTTGAAAATATAGCTTCAGTTTCTTAAAACAATTCATAGCGTCTTCTATTTTTATTATAGTTCGGGCTGTGCTAAATCTTCATCACCGGAGTCTTCTTCAAGCAGCTCGTGCAGAAAGTCTTGAATTAAGTCATTGTCTGAGTGTTCTTCTGTGGCTATAATATTCTCGTCAATCCTTGAATATTCATCAAACTTGCTTAAAACCATTACGTTATTTATTTCGACAAGTTTGCTTAAAGGTTCATCGTCCTCCGGTCGAAATTTAATCCATCAGGAATGTCTTTTACCAGACCAGCATGTCGAAAACATTTTCTTATGGTTTCCTTAGAGACACTTTCCCATGCAACACTTAACATATTGACAGCATCTAAAAGACACACAGCTTTTGTCGGGTTTGGTTCTTCAGGAAGGTCCATAATTTTCATCAGAAGCTGCTTTCTATAAGATTGTTTCAAGCTATTAATGACACCTTGATCCATAGGCTGAAGAACCGATGTAGTATTAGGCGGAAGAAAATGTAGTTTAATGTTGTGAAGATGAATTTTGCTTATTGCCAACTGATTGCCAACTTTGTTTTGAAATTTGATTTTGAAAGCTTCGGTTATAATGGACAAAATCCGATTTTATTGTCTATTATAACCGGAGTCCATTATAACCGAGTCTATTTTAACCGAGTTTTTTACATATGTTTGAACTGGGACTTGACAAAGAGGTACATAATGACAGAGTTTCCATCTTAAGCGAGTCCATTATAAATGGATTACACTGTACTTCGAACCTTTGTTACAGAATATTCATAAAGTATAGAGCAAATTTTTACTCAGAAATTGGTTTTTAATGAATCTTTATCAAACTTAACGAATCTCATTTGTTCAGGAAGGTACCTACTCCGTGTAAAATCAATAAATTTTATATGGGAATAATGCTTTTCCATATGAAATTTCTACTGGTATGTTTACTTAAGATCGAACTGATTTTAAGTAGTACAAATATTGATGATGGACAAATAAGATTTACAAAGCTTTGGAATGATTTATAGGAAGAAAAATGTTACCTTCACTGCAAATTTATTGATTTTTGTTTAAAAGTTTTTTATTTAAATCACTTAAAAAATCATAACTTTGGTTGGTCATTTATGCATCGATTTTCATAATGGCTTACTTTTCTTGGAAAAAAAAACCAGCTTTATATTAAAAATGGTAAAACCGACTAAACTTTGCGATATGCCTGTAAATAAAAAAATTTTGTGTTTTTAAGTTTCTAGGGTCGATATCATCTACGTTTCTAGATTGATTTTCAAACTGTGTAAGAAAGGGTCTTCAAGGTTTAATTATCTTCCATTTGAACGGTTACCTGGTAAAATCGGTTAAATCGGATGATCAAAATGGCTACAGCACTTCACAGAATACCTCGAAATGCTTCCATAAAAAAATTTGATTGGGATCTGAGCAAAATGGCTGTAAACTGGTGTAATTGTACCTTCCATATAAATTTGTTGATTCTTGTTTTAAAAAATTTGTAGTTTTATATGGAGACTGCTTATGTATATATCAAAATTTGTTCAGAGTACTGCACAGAAATAATGATTCCCAAGTTTCAGAGTGATGCATAGAAAAAAATGCTATTTTCCAAATAAAATTATCGATTTTTGTAATGGCGACTAAGTTTTTTATACCCTGCATAATGCAATATGCATGGTATATTCATTTCGGTCAGATGTTTGTGTCCACTTGAAGGAATCTCCGGAGATATAGACATGGATATATATTCGTGATCAGCGTCGATTAAATTTTCGATTTAACGATGTCCGTCCGTCCGTCCGTCTGTCTGTCACCTGGCTGGTTCGAACGATAACTTGAGTAAATATTGAGCTATTTCGATGAAATTTGGCATAAGTAATCTATGATCCAAGGGTACGGAGGGGATTGATATTGGGCATGATCGGTCAATAACCACGCCCACACCAATCATTCAAAGCGACTAACCTCGGAATTTTCAAAATCTTTAACTTGGTATAACTCACATAATATACCACTTGGGACAACAATATTTTGCACATAGAGTTATAGTATACTACTATATAACCTCGCCAAAAGTGGGTGAGCCACGCCTACTTTTTAGCGTAGCTCTCATACAAAGTGTCTGTACTTTTTTTAAATTGAAACAGCTGTAACTTCTACAATCTTCTATCCAGAATAACCATAATTGACACTTAGATTAACATGGTAGTCGGAAATAATATGGCAGAAAACCAGTGTGCCACGCCCACTCCTTCATGGGTCTCCCATACAAAGTTGCGGAAATTAAAAAAAATGATACCGGTTATAATTTGCAAACTATTCAGCGTAGAATAACGATATTTAAGGTGTGGATTAATATTGTACGAGCAACTAGGCTCACAGAAAATGGGCGCACCACGCCCACTGTTTATCGTAGCCCCCATACAAATTTTAAATTGAAACAGCTGTAAATTCGGCAATCTTCTGTCTAGAATAACCATAATTGACACTTAAATTAATATCGTATTCGGCAAAAATCTAGAAGAAAATCAGTGTGCCACGCCCACTCCTTCATGAGTCTCCCATACAAAGTCGAGTGAATTAAACTAAAATTTTAAGCTCCATAACTTACAAACCATTTAGCCTAGGACAACGAGATTTAAAGTGTGGATTAATATTGTACGAACAACTAGGCTCACAGAAAATGGGCGCACCACGCCCACTGTTTATCGTAGCCCCCATACAAATTTTAAATTGAAACAGCTGTAACTTCGGCAATCTTCTGTCTAGAATAACCATAATTGTCACTTAAATTAATATCGTAGTTGGCAAAAATCTAACAGAAAATCAGTGTGCCACGCCCACTCCTTCATGAGTCTCCCATACAAAGTCAAGGGAATTAAACTAAAACTTTTAAGCTCCATAACTTACAAACCATTTAGCGTAGGACAACGAGATTTAAGGTATGGATTAATATTGTACGAGCAACTAGGCTCACAGAAATTGGGCGCACCACGCCCACTGTTTATTGTAGCCCCCATACAAATTTTAAATTGAAACAGCTGTAAATTCGGCAATCTTCTGTCTAGAATAACCATAATTGACACTTAAATTAATATCGTAGTCGGCAAAAATCTAGAAGAAAATCAGTGTGCCACGCCCACTCCTTCATAGGTCTCCCATACAAAGTCGAGGGAATTAAACTAAAACTTTTAAGCTCCATAACGTATAAACCATTTAGCGTAGGACAACCAAATTTAAGGTGTGGATTGATATTGAAAAATTAATTAGATATACCAGAAAGAGATACGTCACGCCCACTTTTTATATAGCTTCCGTACAAAGTCTCGGATTTATCTTAAACATTAAAACACCCATAACTTACTAATTAATACGCCTAGGTCAACCCATTGCAACCTATGTAGTTTAGTATTATAGGCAGAAATTGATCCTCCAAAATTGGTGAGGTACGCCTGCTTCTTAATGTAGGTCCTATACAAAGTAGTGGAAGAAAAGGATGGATATACGAGCAAACTTTTTATATATACCTCTACATATGCAGGGTATAATTTGGTCGGCCCCAGCCGACTGTAAGGAGATTTTTTTTTTCAATCGTTTTAAAATACATACATATATTTGGTACATTAAAAGTATTTGATTACGCTACGACTATTTACAATATAAATAATGAGTAGCTTGTATTAAATAAATAAGTAATTTTAATCAATTTATTATGTATCTAAATGTTTGCTAAGTCGGTGACATTTCGCCGCTTGATACGCCTTGGTTGCCCACAAGAGTTCTGTATGTTTTTTAGCTTCTCCGTTGACATGTTGCCTAGGCTTAGATTTCTTCAGTGACAGTACGAATTTTCAAATCGCGGTGAATATCGCTGTTTCTGACGTACCATGGTGCATTTAAGATATTCCGGAGGATTCAACTTAATGACTTCAAATTTTTTGTGTATTACTATTTTGATGAACAAATAAGTTATGGGCGTTTCCACCGTGACCAAAATAGCAAAAGTTATAGTTAGTTATATTTTCATTTAATATAATCTTTCTAAAAATATAAAAACAAAAAACTAAGCGCGAGTCTCCATAGTCTGAGGTGGATATCCTTATGTGTCAGATGTGGCTACCAATATATTTTTGTATATGCTAAGGCTGTGCGAATAATGGTTTTGATTTGATTAATCAGATAATAAAAAAGAAAACATATTTATAATCTTTTTTCTAATACAAACAATGTAGACAGTAGATTGTGTCACGATATGGAGAAGAAAAGTTCAATTTGTTCCAATCGTTTCTGAAAAATTTGTGTACAGTGTACAAATTTAACTTTTTTTGTGATACAGCCTAGTATACGAAAAAACGTACGTCTGATATATATGTTTATTAACCGAATAATTTGTATTTTGATTAATTTTATTAATTTGTATTTGATGAATCGAATAAAAAAATTTTATTTAATCAGATTGTTCGACTGAACCATTATTTCTACAATCTACAATATTCCATAAATATTATTATTAAGGGCAACATCAGAGCAATCTAAATAACTGAAAAAAAAACAATCCATGATCGATCTCCTAGATAGAATTGAGTACTGCGCTTAGCATTTTATACGATCTTCAGATAATACAGGAAGCACAAAAAAAAAATAAAAAGTTCTTGTCCACCAAACAAGACAGTAATTTCTATACATATTTAGGGTCTCCGCTCCTATAGAGGGTCTATGGGGACTCACTCTCATTTATTTTTGCTACCCAACTCATTTACCTAATATTTTACCTAATGCTCTTTATGATATTGAGTTCAAGTCGAAACTGATGAAGTCTTAAAACACTTCAAAATTGTTGCTGCCAATACCTGTGTTGTATTAAAAAGCGCCAAGGAACATTTTGCTTTTTTGTTTTGTCATATTGTCTCTCATTTTAGTATGCAATATGTCCAGAGAATAAATTAACGAAAATATATTTAAGAATATTTATTCAATTTCCTTTAAATAAATAACTGAAAATCCTCCATCCGCCCCTGAATGGAGGATTTACGTAACAATGCCTATTTTCAATGATATGTGAAACTTGTATTTGCTAGAGGGCTATAAAAACACATTAAGAATTACCTGTACACATGTGGGTGCCGTAGCTCAGTGTTCAGTGCGTTGGATTTCTGATCTGTAGGTCGTGGGTTCAATGCACGGCTGAAGCATAACAAAATTGATTATTGAAAATATTTTCTTTCGAACTGCACCCACCTGTCGGCAAGTAATTGACAATTTTTCGGCGTAACAATTTGCCAAAAATGCTTCTTAAAAAGAGCTTAACAAAGCTAAGATGAAGTGATTTTACAAGAGTTCTGCTGTTCGGAACCGGCTAATATAAGTAGGTCCCTAATTGAATAATTAATAAGTTGAATAATATTTCATATAATAGTAGAATTCCCATTAGAATTTGCTAAAATTATTATGACTAGGTATAAATTTTGTTGTAAAATTACAATATTATTCAATTCAATATATGTACAAATTTTGACATACACCTATATACACATGACTTCATAAGCGATATAAGCATTTGATTGATAACGTGTTTAGAATCACTATCACGATGGTCGGCTTCTGATTATATACTATTGTATACGCACATACAATTACTTTTATACATACGACGACGAGTATAAAGCAAAATCAAACTTTAGTTCCGTCGATTTAATAATTTTGTGTGTATGTATTAAAATTTATTATTGCCGTTTTCATTGTCATTGCATGTGTAAATAACTGTTTGAGAAACAGCAGCAGCAGTGGCAATAATGGCTACGGTAGCGCAGCACCAGCACCGGCAATAAATTGAAAAAAAAGGCGACTGCAAAAATAAAAGTATTACATATATGAATATACAAATTGATTCTTTTCCCCTCAATGGCTTTTTAATGGAAATTTATGACAAAATTAAGAGAACGATATTAAGTGAAAAAATGTGAGAGAGATTATACCAGTAATAAAGCAAAAAATGTGTAATTTTGTTAATTTGCGAATTAACATATAGAAAACTGAGCTGCTCTTATGCTATACATTGTTGTCAGTACCAAATGGAAAGTAAAATTTTATTGTTATGGAATTTGTAACTATAAAGGACCTTTCATTAAGTGGGTGCCGTACTCAGTGGTTATTGCGTTGGCCTTCTGATCTGTAAGTCGTGGGCTCAATCTCCGGCTGAAGCACAACTTTAATATCGAAAAGAGTTTTTCCCATCTGTCGGCAAACAATTGGCAATTTTTCGGGCAGTAACGATTTGTAATGATAAAGCTTCTAAAAGTGCTCTGTGACAAAGTGATTCCCCAAGAGTTCTGCCTCTCGGAACCGGCTATTATAAGTAGGTCCCCTCTAATACTTACTTACTTACTTATGTGGCCATTACAACCGATAATCGACTTAGGCCGAATCTAGCATGCTTCGCCAGCCATATTTTTCCTTCGCTAGTTCGCACCAGTTAGAAATTCCAGGAGATGACAAGTTCTCTAATACTTGGTTTTTCCATCGGAGGTTAGGTCTGCCTCTTTTGCGTCATGTACCAGCGGGTTCCGAATACAAAACCTTCTTAGCCGGAGCGTGTTCTTTTATTCGCTCGACATGACCTAGCCAACGCAGCCGCTGAATTTTAATGCGCTCTACTATGTCGGTGTCGGCATACAGCTCATGGTTGTACCTTATTCGATACTCGCTACCAACGAAAATGGGGTCCAAAGATCATGTGTAGAACCTTTCTCTCGAAAACTCCGAGCATTCTCTCATGTGATGTGGAAACTGTCCAAGCTTCGGCGCCATATGTATATACATATATATATATATATATATATATATATATATATATATATATATATATATATATATATATATATATATATATATATATATATATATATATATATATATATATATATATATATATATATATATATATATAGATGTATTCTCTTGTAAGCGACTTGCAAAAGAACACCAACTCGGATATAACTTCCCTTTTACTTGATTTTAATTTCCCTTTAGTTACTTGGCAACGCTGGTGGTATATATGGCTGTTTGTGAAATTTATAAACGAAATAAAAACAAAAAAAAAAGCAATTCTGCGGATTCTGTGGTAAATATATTCTTTTATTTAAAATAAGTTTTTATTCTGCTTGATTTTGTTTATATTTACAATAATTTGGCGTGTTGTTGAACTTTGCTAAGCACATTCCAGAACCCTATTCACAATAGTGCTGTTTTTTACTTTGCAACCCTATAACTCAGGTCGCTTAAAATATAAGCGAGTTCAATGGAACTCGGGTCCAAAAGATCGTAGCTTTATTAGAAGTCCTTTCTAACGTGCGCGGAATTAAATATAGACTGGCACATTAGAGGTAACAACAAATCTAATTCATTTCTCGCAATAACAAAAATAATTATATATTATACCTATACAACTTTTACAATTTTTACAAAAATAATAGTTTTGAAAACTAAAAAACACGCTTTAGTGGGAGATAGAACTAAAAAGTAGAAAAATAATGTTTAATATAAGTGTAAAATAATAAAGAGACACAAATCGATATCGTTTTCAAAAAGCGTGAGGTGCTTTGTACTATATTCTTATACTAAATCTACTTTTAAAGAACGGTATTAAAGGGTTTTCAATCTATTCGTTTTTTAAACAATTATTTATTAACAATTCATTTCGAGCAGCCCATTTTGAAATTGATATCGCTTTACTTCTGTTAATTATTTTACACTTACATTAAATATTATTTTTCTACATTTTAGTTCTATCTCCCATCAAAGCGTGTTTTTCAGTTTAGTCAAAATAAAAAGTATGATACATACAAGTGAAGCTAATAAAAGCGTGTTAAAAAAGAATCATATCCGTAGCAATGAGCCTTCATTATATTATTTGGCACTTTCCTCATTGCTTCCCGAAGCTCTTTTGCGTCTATATTAGCCAGTTCTCTTTTAATTTTTTCAATGAGACAGTCCACATTTTTTAGTTCATATCACTTTCCATAGATATTTCTTTTTAAATTTGCCCAAAAAGTTTCAATTGGTTTTAGCTGAGGCACTTAGGGGGATTTTTCTCTTTAGGTACAAATTCACTCAAAAGTTAAGGCAGATTTGTATTGGGATAATGAGCAGATATTAAATCCGGCCAAAATACAATTTTACCATTCTTTTGATATTTATTGATAAAGTCATTTAGTACCTGAAGACATAGTTCAATATACACGTCAGCGTTTGCGGATAAACCTGATTTTCACAACACAAATTCGCTTAAGCCGGGTTCGCTTACAGTCAGCCATACTAAAACCTTCTTTGGAAAATTAGTTTTGGCAATGGTGGGTACTTGTTCGGGGGGTTACTATTTGCCTGAAAGCCTGAAATAAAAACTTGTGATCCATTATGTAAAGAAATCTTGGGAAAGAACGGGGAGCCGTTGCTTAATAGTTACTGACTGTTTTTCAGAGGCGTGAGCTTGATGATTCCCATATCTGCTATATACTTTTTTATAGTTTTGCCAGCTACTTTGCATTTTTTCCCCAATTCACGACATGATTCTGCTGATCGATCTACAATTTCTTTAGCACGAGTTTTTCTGCTCTGCAGAGGATACATTTTTCCATTTGGCACTATTCAAAGCCTTAATTGTGTTATAAATAAAAGCTTTTTTGAAGCCCATTTGAAAAAATTGACAATAATTTTCACGAAATTTGGAAATTAAATTAAATTTCAGAGCCTCAATTCATTCAGTGACATCAAAAATGTTTGCAATAAAATAAAATTCAGTGACATACGATTAAAAAAAAACAAACTTAAAGAATTTTTTTTAATGACAGCTGGAATAATGCCGTCATTTTTGCCCCACTTTGTTTTATTTTTCTGATTCGTTTTGTATATGCAGTAAAGGTTAGAAATAAGTCTATATTTCATTCCGCATACGTTACAATGAATTATTTAAAGAGAATACTATATATACAATTCATACTTTATTTTATTACAAAGACGATAAATACAACCCCAACTAATTATGGGACTCACGACGATCAAGTTAATTTTTATAGTAATATTATGTCATTTATTGTATTTATTATTATTACTTATAATTATAAATTATTATTATTATAAAATTGTCATTTTTATTAAATTTTTTTAAAGCAAAGCAAAAAAATTAGCAAAGCCAATGTTCATGAACATTTTATTAATTTCATTCTTTAGTACTTTCCTCTTTTGTAAATACTTCCATATAGACGATATATTCCATACTATTGCAATGATCAATTAACGAATTGAATACTATATACATGCCTATGCATATATTGTATTTCGTATCCATATGTATATTGTATTTCAGGTTTTTGCTGTTATTATTCACTTTCATATATTTTTCAACAAAATAAAATTAAATACCGCATTTTGTTTAAACCGGTTTTTATGCAGCAGCAAAAATAACAATATCTATAAACTATTGCACTACTTTCCTAAAATATTTATGTAGTTGTCATGCGTACAAATGCTTTATGAAAGTACCTAGCAAACCAAAAACATTTTTTTAAATCATAACCTGAGAAACTTTTAATGTCTTCTTTCTGAGCCCTAAGACTAAAACTAAATATAAATAAATATTATGTACATTTTATGGATCATGTTCTATGAACAATATCACGTCTATGCCTGCTCCGAGAGCATAATGGCAGGAACACTAAATATGACTAAATATGACTTTAAAAACACAACCCCATGAACTAAAAATTTTAAGGAAATTCGGCCATGTATTCGGATTCAGCGACCTAAAATCCTATTCAGGTCCATTGAACATCAACTTCGTTGCGTGTTTTTAGCTATTATTCAAAATTTGAGACAAGAAATTATGTTCTTCCTAGGCTAAAAAGTGACATAGGGGACTATAAAATAAAAAAATTAGTATGTGAAGGGACATTTGGCTAAGCTTCTCTTTGAATTTTGAACAGTATTAGATGGGACCTGCATATATTAGCCGGATCAAAACGATAGAACCCTTGTGACATCACTTTTTCTGAGCTTTGTCAGAGAACTCTTTTAGAAGCTATTTCATGGTAAATCGTAACTGCCGGAAGAATTGCCAATTCCTTGCCGAACATGGGTGGCGTTCGAAAGAAAAATCTTTTCGATATTAAAATTGTGTTTCAGTTGAGGATTGAATCCGCGACCTATAGATTAGAAGGCGAACACACTAACCACTGAGCTGCGGCACCCTCTGGCCGCAGAGGACTGCTATCAGCAAAGAGACGTCACCTCTGAAATATTCTAACGTTCAATTTTCCAAAAATGCTTACATCTGTATTTTTATAAAACATTTATTTAATAAAACATTTTGTAACATAAACTAACTAAATTAAGAAATTTACAAATAGATGCAGTGTTTCCACAACCTTTTTGTAATGAAGTTAATTGATTATTGATCGTTATAATAATTCTATTAACTCAATAAAACGTATTTTATGGTAAAAATAAAAATTTCAAACTGAACTCCAAAATCGCATATTCTAATAGTTGATAGCTTAAGGGGACTTACACACCTTGTAAGCCAATTTTGGAGCTCGTTTTTGACAATTTATTGTAAAGAAACTAGAAAAGATTTTCATTTGAATTTTTTTTTATTTATTGGTAGAACAATAGAATACCGCACATGATTTTTTTTCCATAGTCATGTTGACTTACAAGACCTTGAGATGACATTAACAGTGCGCGCCTCAAAAGTGAAAGATCAAACGGTGTACATGATTAGATCGACCCTAGTTATCTGAAATCAAAAATCCAAGAAGACTTTCAATTATTGTTACATTAGTGAGTCCCGATCGTTCACTTTTCCAAAATTTCGATTTTTCACAAAATTCATTTTCGTACTATGATTTTTGTCTTATGTAAAACTGTCAAAATGCAGTAAATCGAAATTTCTTAAAAATGAACGATCGGGACCTTGCTAAGTGTTTCCTAAAAAAAAAAAAAAATTAATCCGATACGTTGATTTGTTCTCTCGTAATCATGTACACCAGTTTGAAACATTAAAGTTTCGGAAAACCGCGTTCAAAGTTTCAGAACATTACAACACGTGAATCATGAGACTGACGATTAATCTGGATTAATCTCCAATACTCTCGAAATAGAGATGAATCCTTTTACAGGCTGATTTATAAGACCCTTTAGATCAGAAAAATGTAAAAAAAAAAATTGATTTTTTGAAAGTGACAAGGTGTAAGTCCCCCTTAAGCAACAAAACTGATCATATTACGTGTGTCCCGAAAGTTTGGTCGAAAAACTATTAGAAATTTTTAAGTAAACTGAAACTCTGAAGCATAGGGAAGACGTTAAAGTAAAGTTAAGCGGATTGTATCACTTTCAATGAACATCCAAAGTGAATCACGTAGAATGCAACCATCTAGTATAACCAATTCTGTAGTTTCATCTCACGTACACAATCACTAAATAGTGAGTGGTACTGAAGTGGACGTAATGTTAATGAAATGTTTTCATTTTATACTACGGATTCACTCTTTTATGAACCATTGGTTTGAGGTTTTCATCGTTCATCTTTAGTGTACATTCTGGATGAAACAAAAATGAAACCTGCCTTACACTACTTATGTTCATCTAGGAGAAATCATAAAAAAGTATAACTGAAAATCAACCTTTAAGCATCAAAAGAAAACACTTTGTATTTACTGTTTGCTTAAATAAACTCTGAAACACACACAAAACGTTAACAATAATGCTCTTTTCCTAACTCATCAACATGTGTGCTCATATTTTGATTTGACGGGTAGTGGAACAACAATCAATTTCAAATATATTTATGTACCCATACTCATTCTCAAACAAATGGACACTCGCACACTCAAGTTCAACGGTTAATCGAATTTGTTGATCCACTAAATAACAACGACAACTAACAGCAGCCGCATAAGCAGCTATACCCTCAATATCGTTCCGTGCATTTATGTTTTGCATTTGTGCATATTTTATGTTAATGAATTAATTAAATAATTGACTTCAATGAATAATGAATATAATAATAAATATTCGATATTCGAATGCGATTCAAGCCAATATAAAATAAGTTGTATAATGTTGTTATTAGTTCAGTTATTTATCAAGAAAACGAATGTATTCGAAAATGAGCGCAATCGGATAAAGTGTTCACCGATCAATTCTCTCATAGAAAAGTATGCTTTCGAATGAAACTTTTCCCATTTTGTGCACAAAAAAACAAAGCTATGCAAATAAAATTCGGCATATATTTTATATTTACTAATTAACGAATAATGCCTTTAAAATGGCTCAATCGAATGAAAAACCATGATCCGATGAAAACACAGCCTATCTCCCATACAAAATAACATTTTCGAATGCTATAGTTATAGCGTTGAAACTTGACACATTATATTATTTTATTAACGAAGCAGTATATTTGAAAATGGACGTAATCGTATATAAACCTTACCTCCCATACAAAAGTTTTGTTTTTTCGTAGTTTTTCTATCTTTGTGTCATAGTATAGAGAATATAAGCTGAAGCATAACCTAAATTAAATTTGTTTTTACATTTGCCACTATTCAGCTATAAAAATTAAATATTATACCAATTATAACTACCTAATATTTGGACGATTCCCCACCTACTTAATAGCTACCTATGACTGCTGCTACAACAACAACATGACAGAAAAAATTATATTAGTTCGTAATATTTCAAATTAAAATTAAAATCAAAATCATACGAAATTTTAAAACAATTATTGCATTTTTAAATTCGGATTTTCCCCCAATTCGTATTTATATACAGTCATAATCCACTTATTTTAAAGATAAATTAAATTTATTACAAATTATCTGCCACTATTAAATATTTAATATTTATAATGAAATACATTCATACATATATATGTACGTTATTCACGGTATTGACTACTTGAGATAAAATGTTCAATTTGTTTAAACAAGCCAGACGAAAATTGCGGAAATTCATTATCAAGTAGCATGATTTTTGAATCATTGTAACTTTACTCTCTTTAGCAAAAGAGGCAATTATTGATAAAGCACTTGCCACTCACTCTCTTTTAGGTATGCTGCTCCTTCATTATCAGCAGTACTATTTCCATGCTTATCAGCATAAATAATTTGTTGTATATAACAAGACAGCATCATGCTGTTTAGTAAAATCTGACCTGACAATACACTAAATGTATACGGTGATTTTTTGGAGTGAAACACTTTCAAATTTGGAAAAAGAATACAAAATGTAATATCCTTAACTAAAAATTAGCTTTAGTGGAAAGATAATTTTATGCAATTAGTGTTTAAATTTGATTTCGTGCATATAGCCGCCGCGGCTGGCTCGTTCGCGTAGCGTTAGAAACCCAACTTTCGGTTACATTTTCAAGCAATTGGAGCCTAAGCTTGGCAAAATCGCTCAATGTTGGCTTGCAATTTTTTCAAAGTTGCTGGTTTATCAACATAAACTAGCCCTTTCACATATCCCCACAAAAAAACGCCGTCTTGCTGGAACCACAAATCTTCCACATTCGTTTCACGCAATTAGGGAATCAAAAAGTCAGTTATCATGGCTCTAGCGAGAATGACGATTACGTTTTTGCCTGCGGCGTATGGACCAATGATTCCACCAGCCTGTAAACCGCACCAAACAGTTAGTTTTTACCAATGTAATGGTGCCTGATGAATTTCTTGTGGATTGGATTCACTCCAAATCCGACAATTTTGCTTGTTCACATAACCATTGAGCCAAAAATAAGCCTCGCCACTGAAATTAGCGATCTGTAGCGATCTTTAAGTTTGGATAACAGATCCACTATTTTCGTAATAAAATTGCAATTTTTGCAAACCTTGTTTCGGTGTCGTGGGTGCCGTAGCTCAGTGGTTAGTGTGTTCGCCTTCTGATCTGTAGGTCGTGGTTCAATCCCCGGCTGATGCATAACAAATTTAATATCGATAAGATTTTTCTTTCGAATGGCACCCACCTGTCGGCAAGCAATTGGCAATTCTTCCGACAGTAACAACTTGCCATGAAAAAGCTTCTAAAAGAACTCTGTGACAAAGCTCAGAAAAAGTGATGTCACAAGTGTTCTGCCGTTCGGAACCGGCTAAAATAAGTAGGTCCCTTCTAATACTGTCCAAATTTAAGACGCACAACAGTAATGGAAGAGAAGCTCGGCCAATGAGCCCTTTGGGGCTTTAAGTGCCACATATTTATTTTTTTTTTTATTTTTTGTTTCGGTGTCGATCTTTCCATGATTAAATTGCAAATCTTGCTGACAACAAATAACTTTTGGGTTACCAGACTTGATGACTACTATACCGTTTTATCCCTATCGGAAACTACTTAAAACAAAAAACACCCTTTGCTTACAATCGCGACACATGATTTCTGCTCATATGTATGTATGTATGATTGAGTGATTAATGATAGAAGTAACTCAATGACAATGACACCCATCAATGCATATAATTAGCCGGCATTACTGTCGTTGCACTTTACTCAATAATACATACACACACACTTATAGCTAAACGAATATGTGATCATTTATATTTATTTATAATTTTCCGTAATTTATAAAATCATTAAAAAAATTTTTTTTTTGAATAATAAAATAATTATTGCTCATTACTCTCTGATCATCCATTTTCTTATTAAATATTTTGCTTCTTTTTATTTCAGAAATTGAATGCTCTCCTCTCATCGTATGTACGTTTCATCTCAGCTGATTCCAGTTTGCGTGATGTACTCGCTGCTAAAATTCCCAACGAACAGGAGCGTGTTAAAAATTTCCGTAAACAGCATGGTGCAACAAAAACGGGTGAAACCACTATTGATATGGTAAGAATTTGTTTTTTTTTTTCCATCCATGATTTGTTACAACTGCCAAACGGATTAAGTAATTCTTATTACTGACAATGGGTATATTTAATTAACATTAATTAAATATACTCAATATCAATATTTACATTATATTAAATATTTATTACTACCTTGAAATTTTTAAGTTATATGGGAGTACGAATTAGTAAATATATAGTTTTGCTATACTCTACTAAGAAGCTCTGTTGGTAAGCGTATTTTCACGCGTTTATAGTAAACATTTCCTATGTAGGAAGATTTCTTAATTCACTATTACTATGGGCCAGCAAACAGGTTGTATGGTTGAGACTAGTTTTTCTTACCACTGCATCTATTGTATCTGTTTTTAATTCACGATGTATTGTATATCAGGATTAGTTTCATACCATGGAGAAAGATTGCAATAGTTCTTATCATTAATACCTCAACTATGCATTTCGGTCAGATGTTTGTAACCACTTAAAAGAATCTTCGGAGATACAGAAAAGTATATATATTCCTGATCAGCGTCGCTTAAATTTTCGATTTAACGATGACCGTCCGTACATAGGTGTCACCTAGCACGATCACTTGAGCAAATATTGAGCAATTTTGATGAAATTTTGCATAAGTAACCCCCAAGGGTACGGAGGGAATTGATAAGGGGCATGATCGGTCAACAATATCTTGCCAGAAATGGGCGAGCTACACCTACTTTTTTAAGTAGCCACGCTCACTCCTAACCCATAACTTACAAACTTAACTTAATATCATAGTCAGAGGTTATCTGGCATGAAATCACCAATCCACGCCCACTTCTCCATACAAAACGCGGAAATGTTAAGAAGAACTTAAACCACTATAAGTTACGAGCTATTCAACTTAGGACAACTATATTTTAGGTACATATTGGCATTGCCAAGATAATTAGATTTACAAGAAAAAGGCGAGCCGCGCCCTCTCTTTTATACAGCTCCAATACAAAGCCTCTGAATTTGTTTTATGCTTAAACCGTCATAAATTCAGCCGTTTTCAGTTTAAAACAAACATATTTAGCACGAACTTTATTATTGTCGTTTGTAATAAACTTGCAAAAAAGCAGCGAACCACGCCTAATTATTGTAGCTCCCCAAAGTCGCAAAATTATCTCAAAAAATTAGGGAGCCACGCCTACTTCTTTATGTAGCTCCCATACAAAGTAGTGGAAATAAAACAAAATATGAATATGCACGCCAAATTTGTATATACATATGTTCTTATTTTTTTCGACGAGGACCGTTTCATTGAACATGTTGGAATAACATTGTTCTAATGATTTTTTGTTATGTTTGAATTATTGCTG
Source organism: Megamerina dolium (assembly GCA_963854835.1). Lineage (NCBI taxonomy): Eukaryota > Metazoa > Arthropoda > Insecta > Diptera > Megamerinidae > Megamerina > Megamerina dolium. Next base: position 20,942,465 of record OY978527.1, read on the forward strand.
TTTGAATTGATCATAATATGGTGATTTTAAGATACAAAAAATTGAACTAGTTTAGAATTGTTTAATTTATAGTGTTTTTCTGGCATATTTCGACCCGAACGGCTTTTTAATCAATTTTAAAATGTGCACCAACATTATCTTACGTCGTTTGCCACCAGAAGTCAAAATCATACCGGTATATTTTGGCATTTTATCGCTTGCGTGCATACTGTTCAGTTCAACGCGTTTTTATCATAATTACTGATGTCAGAGAGTAATTTAATCCAACAAAATGGCAAAAACAAAAGAACTCTCTTGATGACAAAACACGATATGGTACACCCAGAAAAACAACCAAACAGGATGATCGTTCATTACAAATGATCAGCAAACGTTCCCGATTCAAAACTGTGCCAGACTTATTAGGCTTTTCGAATCCAATCTCCGAAACAACGGTGCTACGTCGAAAGCCGACTTAAATGAACAAAAGAACATGTCAATTGGTCGATGGTTCAATGGAAATAGGTGTTATGAAATGTATAAAATATAAAAACCAAATATTTGATAAAAAAAAAAAGAAAACAATCAGATATCATTTATAAAATGTTATTTTATAGAAACATGTTCAATAAAACGATCCTCGTAAAAAGAATATAGCGAAAAATAAAAAATATGTGAGATTTTTGAAATTTACCCAAACTTTTGCAGGGTAGTGTATATCTACATGTGCAGGGTATAATTCGGTCGGCCGAGGTTGACTTTAAGGTCATTTTTTTATTGCAACCGTTCAATAATTATTGTGTTTGTATTACTGGCGGTGCCCATATTTCTATTCCATACTTCCATATTGGAAAAATCACAGCTTTATAAATTAATATTTTCAATTCTATAGAAAGTGGTGAAGTCTTTCTTAGTAGCCAGTATAGTTGATCTCTCCAAGGTATTTTACTTTGTTGCTTTTTTGACTACTTCATTGTTGAACGTTATAGGAATGTTGGTCATCTTTCTGTTAGTATTCGTCACATGGGAATGTGTGCTGTATATAATAGGTATAATGTAGGACCCAGCAGACTATCCTGTGAAACTCCAGCTTCCATTGTTAAAATTTGTGCAGTTTTATCTATAAATTTTACATAAAATTGGCGGTTTATTATATAACTGTTTAGAATTTGATAAAAGTTCTCAGGGAATTGATTATTCTATTTTGTCAGTAGCCCATCATTCTATACACTATCGAATGCCTTTGGTTCGTCGAAATATAAAGACACGCAGTATGTCTTTGAAACAATATCCATTAAAATTCTATTGACAACTCGATATATTTGTTGAATTGTCGAGTGTTTCTTTCTGAATCCAAATTGATGGTTAGGACTCAGATTACGTTGTTTTAGTGGCAAACTATAAGGTAACCCCAGGATAAAACTAAATTAAATCAGATAACGAAAGAATTGAAAATGATTCTAAAAATTGACAAAGATAAAAAATTCGAAAAATATATTATTAACTTAAGCTCTACAAGCACTACCAACTACTCGCTGTGGAGAGCAACGAAGGTTGTAAACCCTCACGCAAAAATGCAGAAAATAAATGGGCAATCTGAAAAGGCGAATGTTCTCTCTGCGCATTTTAAAAACACAACGAAGATATAATCTTGCTCAATCTGACAAATGACTTAAATGACAAAATAAATAAAAACACCACAAATGAAATTAAGCTCCTGGCTATTACCGTATCACTGGAAAAATACTAAAGGAACTACCTGAAAAAGCTATTGACTATTTAAGAAACCTCTTCTATGCAGCCATTAAAATAATATATTTTCCAGTAGCATGGAAAGTTGCTGAAATAATAGCTATTGTATCTCCTATACACATCTGACATACCAACTCCTTCCTCAGAAGAAAATATGATAGCTACATTCGCTGATGACATTGTCCTATTATCATCAAATAGCAACACTACACACTACACAGACATACTAAAACACACTACTATGGTTCAAAAATTGGGGAATCGAAATTAATAGCAGCAAGACAGTCCAAGTAATTTATACAAATAGAATAGCAATAATTACCTCCTCATAAATAGCGAACAAATCAAAATCGACACAAAAGCTAAATATCTAGGAATGACTATAGACGCAAACTACTCTGGAAGGTCCATATCACTCAAAAAAGACTACAAATTAACAATCTATTCAGACAACTATTTGCTTTTTGGGCAGACCGTCGAAGCGCTCTGTTACAAATAAGCTATTAATTTATAAATCAATGATCATGCCTATTTGGAAGTACGGTATCGAATTGTGGTGTACTGCAGCATAATTTATTGTAAAGAAAATTCAAGATATATTGTATGAATTTATAGCAGTATTTAAAAAACATATATCACTCATTTCAACCTAAATCACATACCTACTCGTATCTGTATTAATCAACATATTGCCAGTTAAAGTTATGGAAACAAAATATCCGTCAATCATTATAAAATTCTTATAAGAATTTAAGTAAATCTCTTGGTGGTTCGTATATTTTACTACTTTCACACATTTGTTTTATTAAAATGTGATAAGCTCATTTACACAGTAAAATGTGGTAGGTTTCAAGCTTACTGTAGTAGTTGTGGTAGAAATGCAATTTTTGGAAAAAACAATAAGAAGGGATAGATTTGCCACAATTGTAGGTTAGTCCGAACACTGATTATGAATAATAATAGATAGATATAAAAGAATTAGCCTGTTCCGGTGCTCCAGTATTTAGTCAGAAATAGTTCGAAGTAGTTCGGAAGATAATACTAAAGATATTCTAAATGGGTGTACGGAAACGACTTCACACTATTGCTGACTTAATGCAAGGCGAATTTACTTCTATCACGTACGTGATTTTTTTTAATAAGTTCGTTTTGATTAGCAGTTCTTGGTTGAAGAGGTGGTACCATTCTCTTTTGTCTCCTTCCATATATTCTAGCTGTCGCCCGAACTACTTCTTAGCACAGCATATATTTAATCTTTATTTGTTTAAGCGCTTTTAATGGAGGTTGTAACTATAGGTGCAGCACTTTTTACAATTGAAAATCAGAAACACGTTCGTTCACCACAAATGTTTGTATATGCATTGCATAGCATTGATATGGTAAGAATTAAATTAATTTTACGCATATTCCGTAATACATTAAAAAATTCTGCTACACGATTTTATTCGACATATAATCAAAATGGTAAACAACTATACTTGTAGAATCTACCAAGCTTCTATCATTCCAAACTTCGTTAAGGAACCTACAATCTGAAACACTTTTAGCAATATATCAATTTGACTATGAATCACGAGAATACTCATAGAACACTGTAGGCCAGTGATGGGCATACTCATGCTATTATATTTTGCGTATGGTGTAGTGCTGAGGGCGGAATGTGCGATGTGCGATGTTAATCTATCTTTCTCTCTATCATAAGCATAAGCTAATCAGTTGTCGAACATTTTTATCAAAGCAAGCGCGAGCGCAACCTTTACGCATGAGTGTTTGACACCATCTGAATGCTCTCGCTGTGCCAGTGTGCTCATGTCTATGTGACGACAAAAACAGATGATCTTCACAATTGAAGTGGATCGCCCATCACTGCTGTAGGCTGAACTACCACCCTACTAAGGAATATACTCATAAGTTTAAGAATGAGTGCCAAATTTTTTTTTTTTTTTTTGTTAGCTTATTTTTTTTTTTATTGAATCTTTCTTAAATACAAGAAACTAACAATAAGTATTCAAATCTTACAAACTAAATAAAACTATGTGATATCCCCTACGTTCCATCACAATTTGGTGAGTCGCGAGATGTAGCAATTTTACAGCATATTCAGTGTGTCTTTTCTTTTTAATCGACGATGCCCCTTGCTCAGCAACAATTGCCTAGCAAGGGGATTCGGATGATTGTGTAATTTTTGAATGTAGCTTCTGCAGGACATTGCAACTTCCTCAGAAATTGTGGATACATTTAAATCTCGATGGATGTTAACGTTCCTCATATACCAAGGCGCGTTTACAATAATTCGCAGACACTTGGATTGTATTCGCTGCAATTTTTCGATATTAGAGGGAGATGCGGTGCCCCAAAACTGAATACCATAAGTCCAGATTGGTTTCAGGATTGCTTTATATAATAGCACTTTGTATTCAAGATTCAACTTTGATCTTTTGTGTAACAGCCACCATAACTGATTCATTTTAAGCTTGATCTGAGTTTTCTTTGCCTCTATGTGATTTTTCCATGTCAGCCTTCTGTCGAGGTGAATACCCAAGTACTTTGTTGAGGAACATTGTGGAACTGATTGGCCATTAATTTTAAGTGGGGGACATGTATCTAGCCTTAGCGTGAAGGTTACATGTACGCTCTTTGATTCATTGACTTTTATACGCCATTTTGCTAGCCAGATTTCGAGAGAATCGACATGAGTCTGCAGGAGTTTAGTAGCTTCTATGGGATTAGAACGAGAGCACAATATTGCCGTATCATCAGCAAAGGTCGATATGAATGTATAGTTATTGTTGGGCATATCTGAAGTGTATAAGAGATACAGTAAGGGACCCAAAACGCTTCCTTGAGGAACGCCAGCGTGAATATCCAATGGATTTGTTATGTAATCCTTGTGATGTACGAGAAATTGTCTTTTCGTGAGGTAGCTACTAAGCAATGAGGAGACATTTGCAGGCAGTAATAGTTTAAGTTTGTAAATAAGTGCCAAATTGAACTTGTAAAAGCCACAGTACATTATACCCCTATAATATTAATCAAAATAGTGAACCAATATTTCTCATATTTAATATATATATATATATATATATATACATATATAAAGCCACCAATAGGTGGCTTTAGTAATCTATTGAAATTTAATGCGATCAGCGTTAAAGATATAAGAGTTCGAACTAAAAGCTCAGTTGTTTTTGAGCGCGCGATTGCCCAAAAGCTAAACATTCAACAAAAACCGTTTGAAACCACTTGAATGGCAAAAAACCTCATAGAAAGAACTTCCATCTGCGATTCGTTTCTGAATCGTAAAGACGTCGACCCGTTTCTGAGGTTGATGACTGGTGATGAAAAGTGGCTTACGTCAAACGAAATCGGTTGTGATCGAATCGCGGTGAGCCGATGAAAACGGTGATCAAGCCAGAATTGATGGTCCGGAAGGGACTGGCAGGGTATCATCTACTACAAGCTGCTCTCTTACGGACAAACACTTAATTCGGACCTGTGCCCAGATTCTGCCAACTTTGGCTATTAGGAGAAGATCTGTGTTATATCAGGATAACGCCAATCCACACGTATTGATAGTGACTCGCCAGAAACTTCTGGAGCTTCATTGGGAAGTTCTTACGCATCCATCTTATATTTGGGACCTTTTACCAAGTGGTAAATTACCTTCAAAATGACATGTTATCGAACAAAACGGTGCATATTTGAACTAAATCGTATCGTTCTCACTATACTAAATAAAGGTTTTAATTTTATGCAAAATTAATGGAGTTCTTTTTACTACACCAATTGTGAATTTACGCCCAATATCTGCAGAAGCTAAAAAGTCGAGAAAGAACTCAAAATTGTCACACATCTGCTATGCGCCTAACCCACATTATGTAGAATAAGAAATCAATTTCTAGATCCAGCCAAATGGAACGCAAGGTTGAATGTTCTCGCCGAATCAACCTTTGATATTCCTAAAGTCCTCTGAACTACTTAAACCAAACGAAATGGATATGGATCTTACTGATCTTCCCAAACAAGATACCTCAATATTTTGTAAAAGCTCCAGATACGATAAAGAGCATAAAACCGCCACAGATCTTCTATACCACCTGACACAAATTATGTAACATAAGAAAACACTTTCTAGGCCTTATGGATGCCAAGATTGACCGCGTTCGGCGAATCAACCTTCGATAGCCTCTAAGAGCTGTCCAGGACGAATGTTAATGACCTGAACTATAATACAACTCCATAATATAGTAGAATGTCCGACGAACCAGAGTAGTCACATTCTGTGGGTTTTGGGTCCCACTTTTTTGTAGTTGTAAGACTGTGACAATAAAAAAGTTTAATATCCGACCAACAAGAGTAGTCGTATTTCATGAATTTTTGAGTAGCTGATTCGAGTTCCGTACTTTTTTCTGAATGCAAGTTCTTCGGATTTCCGTTGTCAACCGCAGTTATCTTTCTAATCTGAAAAAATTCGTTCTTTCAGCTATTTTTGCAGGTGTTTTTGATTATTATCATCACTATCAAGGTATTATTGTTCAGCATTGTTTCATTTCACAATAAAAAGTCTTAGGCTGGAACAGTATATAGAAAATATTTAGCAGTATTATGAAAATCATACTTCTATGAAAAATGTTTTGTGCGCGTAGTGCAAATTACTGTTCACATGGGCATACCGGTTGCACAACTGCGTGCGAATTGATTCGGCGTGACGAATTTTCAGGGTTATATAGGAATAGGAATAAAAAATCTCCTTACAGTCGGCTAGGGCCGACCAAATTATACCCTGCATATGTAGATTTATATATAAAAAGTTTACTCGAATATCCATCTTTTTCTTTTATTTCCACTTTTTGAAAAACAATTTTTGCATATACAACTAATTTACGGTTGACTTTGACGAAGTAGAGGTTTTTTAGATAATTCCGAGACTTAGTATGGGAGCTATATAAAAAGTTTGCGTGGCTTACCTCTTTCTTGTAAATCCAATAAACACCTTTAATTTGTTTGTCCTACGTTGAAAAGTTCGTAAGTCATAGCGGTTTAAATTTTTTTAAATTCTTGCAACTTTGTATGGTAGCCCCATTAATAAGTGGGCGTGGCATGTTGATTTTTTGCCAAATTATGTACAACTACCATATTAACCTAAGTATTAATTATGATTGTTCTAGACAGAAGATTGCAGAAGCTGCAGCTATCTCAATTTAAAAGAAATTCCGTCATTGTGGGGAGCCACTATAAACAATGGTCGTGGCTGGCCCATTTCTTGTGAGTATATTTGCTCTTACAATACTAATCCACACCTTAAATCTGGTTGTTCTACACTGAATAGTTTGTAAGTTATGGCGGTTAACATTTCTGTTTAATTTCCTCAACTTTGTATGGGAGCCCCAATAAGAAGTAGGCATGGCACGCTGATTTTTTGCCAGGTTATTTCCGACTGCGATATTAATCTAAGTGTTAATTATGGTTATTCTAGACAGAAGATTGCCGAAGTTACAGCTGTTTCAATTTAAAGGAATTTCAGTCATTTTGTACGGGGGCTACAATAAATAGTGGGCGTGCATGTGAGCGGGCATGTGAGTTATAGCAAGTTAAAGATTTTGAAAATTCCGAGGTTAGTCGCTTTGAATGCTTGGTGTGGGCGTGGCTATTGACCGATCATGCCCAATATCAATCCCCTCCGTACCCTTGGATCAAAGGTTACTTGTGCCAAATTTCGTCGAAATAGCTCAATATTTACTCAAGTTATCGTGCGAACCAGCCAGGTGACAGACAGACGGACGGACGCACGGACGGACATCGTTAAATCGAAAATTTAAGCGACGCTGATCACGAATATATATCTATGTCTACATCTCCGGAGATTCCTTCAAGTGGACACAAACATCAGACCGAAATGAATATACCTTGCATATTGCATTATGCAGGGTATAAAAACAGAAATTGCTTATAAAGAACATTGGTTCCAAAAGGAGTAATGGCAACGCTTATAAGCAACAAGGAGTCATGGCAACGTCAATAAGCCAAATTTACGTATTTGGGGTGAAGAGGAAATCCGAAGAACTTGCAATCAATGCATCCAGAAAAAAAGACGGTTTAGTGTTTATAAGCTAGTGAAATCATGCCATATTTCTTCAGAGCTGAAGCCAACCGAAACGTAACCGTGAAAATCGTGCTATGTTAACGAACTATTTGTTGCCTGAAATTAAAGCCCGTCATCTCGAATAATAATAATTCGGTGAACAGTTAATTTATCAATTTATCAATTGGAACCTCAGAATGAACCATGTTAGCCGCAGATACTTTTAAAATTTGAAAGAAATAATCTTTTAAAAAAAATATAAGGAATGAGTTTGTATTTATTTTATATTTTATTTCCATTTTCCTCTTCAACAATCGGTAAAGACAAAAAAATTATTTCCAAATGATTGAGTACTTATGGATACACTCCTATTACGTTGTTTATCAGTGTATATGATACTGAAAATTAAATGTGAATTTTTTGGTATGTGTTTCATTCTCAGTGATTCATTTACAAATGAAAGTCCACGAGTTCTAATCTGTCATTTTTATTAAATTTGATTTAATGTGAAACGTTAAAAAGAAGTAAAAATCAGCACAAGTAGCACATTGACCTTTACTATTTTGTACGACAATAAACACCGTGTCTTGCTAAATGTCAGTATTGCATAAAATGCCGGCATCTCTTTTTTTTTTGCGTTCTTCAATACCCTCTATAAAAAGTTCGATACTTTTTATTTATATTTCTTTAGATGTTTTGTGAGTTAATTATATATATATTTTTTCACATTTACTCTCTATACCATTTCTCCTTCATATGGCCGCTGTGACGGAATGGCCAAGTGCCAATGATTAAATAATACCCGCACTTTGCTTATTTAAATACGAATATGTTAGTTTTTCATTTTGTTATTATTGTTCTTCTAATACTATTATTATTCTAGTATAAATACCAAAAAATAAAGTAGACATCACGATATTTTAAATGAATGTAGTGTATATTCTAATGTACTTATATATAGAGTACAGCAACGTGTATGTCGATTATATATTTGCCTTAATGCAAATACGGTTTCTATGGAGATTTATTACACAAGATTACCATATAATTACAACAATTACTTTATAATTACCATTTGATTATATTAATTACTTTATGCAAATTTATATGAAAATTTACAGAAGAGCTGCCACGAATTAGTGGAAGAGTAAAATTAATTTAAATATATTGCATTACACATTAATTAGATATTCAAATTATGTCTATGGACTGCCGAAACGTATACCAGATTACTATATAATTACTTACAGTGTGAAAAATACGACGAAAACTCGTTAATAAATGTCAAATCTCTTGGTGTGACCAGATGCAACCCTTGGCTAGTGCAGAAACTGATTTGGCAGAAGTGAAAGCATGAATTCCGAGTGTTTTAAAAAACGTTTTAAAGCACTTTACTTAGTTTGTCACACTCATCGCCAAAAACTATTCATTGCAGTGGCTGCCAAAGTATTGAAGAAGTCGCAGTCATTCGTCCAACATTGGGTGGATCAATGGAAACGTGAAAACATGTAAACAACCGCCCCAACATCAAGCCAAACGTAGCAACAAGATCACGTCAAGATCAGGATATTTTTCACTTCTTCGAATGAAGTCCAGACACTTACTTACTTACTTTTGTGGCCATTACAACCAAAAATCGAGTTAGGTCGAATCTAGCATACTTCGCCAGCCAGCTCTTTCCTTCGCTAGTTGGCTTGAGTACCGTAGCTCAGTGGTTGGTGTGTTGGCCTTCTGATCTATAAGTCGTGGGTTCAATCCCCGGCTGAAGCATAACAAATTTAATATCGAAAAGATTTTTCTTTGTACACACTTGTCGGCAAGCAATTGGCAATTCCTCCTGCATTTACAATTTGCAATGGAAAAGCTTTTAAAAGAACTCTGTGACAAAGCTCAGAAAAAGTGATGTCGCAAGAGTTCTGCTGTTCGGAATCGGCTAAAATATAAGTAGGTCCCTTCTAACACTGTCCAAAATTTAACACGCTCAACAGTAATGAAAGGGAAGCTCCATTTTTTTTTATATCATTACTTCCCATCGTATTGTCAACCGAGAATCACTTATTTTAATAATTACATCAAGATACTCATTTGTGATGCTAGTGCCAGAAAATTATTAAAAAGAAGTGGAATAGCGTGGAAACTGTAAAAAAGCAAACCTATTTTTAATAATAGCGTAATAATATATAGAATTGTAAATGAGTTTAAATTTACAATATTTAAATTTTAAATATTGTAACGAATATCATATTCATAACTATTTTAATTGTAAAAAGCACGAATAATTGTAGCATCGAAACGAATGTTAATTAAAAGAATTAGGCGATAACCAGAATAAGGCGGCAAGAAAGAAAGAGGACAAACTCGATAACGAAAAAGGAAGATTGTAGAGTGTTGCCACAGAGTATAAATAGGGCAAGTTGGTTCACGAATGAATCAATTCAATTCAGGATGATTTCAGGAAAGAGTTCCTGAACATCAGACTGACGTAACATAATACTGCTACGACATAACCCTGCAACAACTGTACATCAGCGACACAAATATTATAAAATAAAATGGCGAGTTTCTTAGTGGATACACCACACACGTCCCTATATGGTGCGACGGTCCCTATATGGTGCGAAGGCATTTTTTACCCCACCTCAACTCGAACAGATATAAGGGATTGAGTAATGAGTGAAAAAAAATTATGTTTTAATATGAAACAAATAATTGTTACTAGTTCAAATTACTCTTAATTACATTTGATTACTAGCAAATAACAAAAAAATGTATTAGAAAGAAATTTATGTAAAAGTAAATAAACAAATCCTTAGTTAGCACTGCTGGCCTCGGGAAGTGCTTGCTCGAGCTTCTCTTCCAGTAATGCAGTAATGCAGTGCTTTTAAAAATGGAATTTTTAGTAATTTTGCTTAAAATTCAATGAAATTAAAGTAATATGAAGTAATAAAGCATATTGTAATTTTAGTATATTAAGTTTTTATTAATTTTAAGCGAGAATGAAATAAAATTAATTTTCCGTTTACAATACAATATTAATTTGCAGATGTATGGCGGCATGCGTGGTATTAAGGGTCTCGTTTGCGAAACCTCCGTTTTGGATGCAGATGAAGGTATTCGCTTCCGTGGACTTTCTATTCCCGAATGTCAAAAAGTACTACCAAAAGCTGATGGTGGTGAGGAGCCATTGCCAGAGGGTCTCTTTTGGTTGCTGCTAACTGGTGAGGTGCCAACAAAAGCGCAAGTGAAACAATTATCACGTGAATGGGCATCTCGTGCTGCATTACCACAACATGTTGTGACAATGTTGAATAACATGCCGACCACATTGCATCCGATGTCGCAATTCTCATGTGCCATCACAGCATTAAATCATGATAGTAAATTTGCCAAAGCATACTCAGAGGTAAATTAAATTTTTTTGAATTATTAGAGTGAATAAAAAATTATTTGTTTATTATTTCTTACACTACAGGGTGTTCACAAAACTAAATATTGGGAATATGTATATGAGGATAGTATGGATTTAATTGCTAAACTGCCAGTTGTTGCTGCCACAATCTATTGTAACACGTATCGTGGTGGAAAGGGCTCCAAATCTATTGATTCCAATTTGGATTGGTCTGCTAATTTTGTAAAAATGTTAGGCTATGATAATCCAGAATTCACCGAGCTGATGCGTCTCTACTTAACTATTCATAGTGATCACGAGGGTGGTAATGTATCCGCTCACACTGTTCACTTAGTCGGCTCTGCATTGAGTGATCCGTATTTATCATTTGCTGCCGGTATGAATGGTTTGGCTGGTCCATTGCATGGTTTGGCCAATCAAGAGGTATTGGTATGGCTGCGCAAATTACAAAAAGAGGTTGGCGCCAATCCATCTGAAGATCAATTGAGAGATTTCATATGGAAGACTCTGAAATCGGGACAGGTTCGTATTGTACTTATTTGCAAAACTATGGAATTTTAATATCTTGTAATCGTGTGGTACACATTTTATTTAGGTTGTTCCCGGCTATGGCCATGCTGTATTGCGTAAGACCGATCCACGTTATACCTGCCAACGTGAGTTTGCCCTCAAGCATTTGCCCAATGATGACCTGTTCCAATTGGTCTCGAAAATATACAAGGTTGTGCCACCAATTCTAACCGAAACTGGCAAAGTTAAGAATCCATGGCCCAATGTAGATGCTCACTCCGGTGTCCTCTTGCAATACTATGGCATGAAGGAGATGAACTATTATACTGTATTATTTGGCGTGTCTCGCGCATTAGGCGTATTGGCATCACTGGTTTGGGATCGTGCATTGGGCTTGCCTATTGAAAGACCCAAATCATTGTCAACCGATCTATTAATGAAAATGGTGCAAAAGTAAATTTAAGTGTAGTCAGAGTGATAGGCAAACAACAACAACAACAACAAAACGAAAAAGAAAAAGAAGAATCAAAAGAGTTTGATTAATAATACAACAAATAGCAGCAACGGCATCAACAAAATTATAATTAAATAATTTCAAAGTGGAACCTTTTACTTAACAACACAATAATAAGAAATTTGTTATTTATTATTATAATTTTTTTGTCCTGATTTTATTTTTTAATTTCAATTCCTTAATTATTATTGTAATTAATTAATTAATTATGCTTAATCATATAATCGAGCATATAAGCACACACACACACAATCACATAGATATTGTATACATTATTGTAACGATACAATGCTAAATTACCGCTCCTTCCATGCATATTCTTCAATTGAACACATATCAATTGCAATGCTCATCACTTCAATACCATCTTTCCACTTGCTGCACTCATGCAATTTTATTAGTAAATTTTACATCATTGTTATAAACTATGATTTATCATATCTTAATTGTACTTTAAGATCCAAAAGTGTGAAACAATATATATTTTATTAATTTATGGCTTAACTGACATCATCTATATAATATTTTTGTTTTCTTAAAAATTTATTGTATGAAAATAACCATCATCACCAACATCATGAATTACATGCTCTACTCTACACAGTGCTTACTTATTATCTTACTTAAATAAAAAAGGCCATTTTTGAAATATGCAATTAAATCTAAAATTTCAAAACAAATCCCAACATTATTATTGAATTGTAAAAAACTTGAATTTTAATTATTTTAAAAGAAAAAATACAATCCAAAACATACGAGTCGAGTATGTAGTATGTGCAAGAATGTAGACACTACCGCTTAGCAACTATAGAAAAAAGAAGAAGAAATCAAGCAAGTACATACGAGTAAAATAATAATTTAATTAAATAAATAAATGCTAAATATAACAACAATGTGACAATATTAGAAATTGTTTGCTTTTGATTTCACGATTTGTGTAACGTTCAAGCGCTGTTTGTATCAACTTGACACAATTTTTTAAAAAGGTTCCTTATATTTTCGTCATTTTGTTCAAATTTTACACCTGAGATTCTGGCTCATTGTGGAAATCGCATACGAATTTTATGTATTATGTGTTACATTTTTGACAATAGATGTATAATAAAGGCTGTACAATATATAATTAAAAATTAAATATACTAAGATTTCACATATCTCCAGGAATTTTTATGTAGATTAATCATGCTTGCACTGGGATATTTACCATAATATGCAGATGGAAATGTAGGAATATTGTATACGACCTAGTACTTAATCCTGTTTGTTTATTTCTAAAACATATATTATTTGGAATTGCACCTATAAATTGGTTGAAATTATTGAATAAATTACGCTTAAATTGTCTAATTCGAAATGTGTATGTAGATAATCACGATCCCACCTTTCTTCCACTCATTCCTACTTGGAAATATAGCCTTGATGCCACTCTCAAAAGCCAACTTGCGGGAGCAAAAATTCGTCCTGTTGACTATATCTGTAGGATATTACTGTGTACCCAACAAGGACACTTCCAACATCGGTCTCACTACCGCTTGGTACATCCAGAGTACCATGTTTGGCCTTAGACCCCATTTCTTTCCAAACATCGATTTGCAAGCATAGAAAGCGATGCAGGCCTTCCGTACTCTCTCCTAGGTGCATGTTTTCCAATTCAGTTTGCAGTCTATAGTCAGTCCCAAATACTTGGTACTGTTCGATAAGTTTAGTTGTTGTCCATTTAATGTTGGTAGTCTGAAGGTAGGTGGTTTGTACTCCCTCGTAAAGAGAAGTAACTCCGTCTTATCCGGATTCAACCTAAGGCCACAATATTGTCCTTATCTACTTAGTTTTGCTAACGTTCCATGATTTCACTTATCACGGAAGGGAAGGGACCCGAGGCTAGGATCGCCGCGTAGGTTACAATCTCAACTCCATTTGCGCTAAGTTCCACAAGAATATCGTTTATAGCAGGGGGTACAGCATGCCCCCCTGCGGTGTGCCCCTATGTACCCGCACCCCCTAGCTCAGCTGTTATTTCGCGGTTAAGAAGTAGGGATGACATCCAATTTCTAATTGGTTCTGCTATTTTTGCACTGGGAAGGGCGGATTTAATCGAATCTGCCTTGGCGTTATTGAACGCTCCCTCTACATCAATAAACGCCGCCAGAGTGAATTCTTTATACAGAAGGGACTTCTCCACTGTGCGTACCACCTCATGTAGCGCAGTTTCTGTAGACCTCCCCCTCAAGTATGCGTGCTGCACTGTAGAGAGAGATTGCTCATCTAGAAGCTCCCGTATATATAAGTCTAAGATCTTTCTACTGTTTCTAATATGAAGGACATAAGGCTTATTGGCCTGAAGTCCTTGGCCAATTCATGTCCTCTTCTACCCGATTTGGGAATGAAAACCACCCTTGTTCTCCTCCATGTAGTCGGGATATGGTTCTTCTGCATCATTATAGGGAGAATACCGTCTACCCCGGAGGATTTAAACGTTGAGAAACTATTAATTGCCCAACCCATTTTCTCCTCAGTTGTGATTTTATCCAGCAGCGCCACCGATACTTCCTGCTGTACCGGTTAACTTCCTTCCAATTACGCCCAAGTGCCATCGGCGCGCTTTATAAAAGTTTTGTTTTAGTGATCTTTAGCCAGGATTTTACCGGGTCTTGCTGAGTCTTTCATGGCCTCTATCGACTCGCAATGTTCCTGCCAAGATTTTGTATTTGCAGACCGTATAGCTTTTTCATATTCCCTCAGGGCATATCTATACTCCTGAAAGTCACCCGTTGCATAGCAATCAAAAAAGATTCTTCTGAGCTTGGACCTCCCTGTCCCACCACAGCGGGAAAGTCTTCTTACTCCTCGATATAGGGCAGGCAACTTTGTAAGCCACTTGAAATCTTTTTTCTAGAGACTTGACACGGTCTTCTAGATTATCTCGGGACTCTATGGTTGTTCTATTTCTACGGAGTCTATCGCTAACTACCTTGTCAAATAGATTCCAGGATCTTCGTTTGGGGTTTCTATGTGGTGGTCTAATCTCCCTCTCCCAGCATGCTTGGAAATTCAATTACAATTGGAAAATGATGACTACCACCTAAAAACCGGAACACAATAAACCAGAAACGAATGGGACAGACGAGTTTGATATCCCAAACTTCTGTATGATTCTCTTGTTGCGAGAAATCTTTGTGTTACTGATAGTTGTTGATCTTGCTGTATTGCATTTCCAACTGGTGTTTAATTTTATTTTTTATATCTTTTTCAATGAGAAGCAGGGTGTTCTGGAATTTCGCATCGGTCATCCTTATGTAATTTTTGAAGGCCCAGAACTTGTTGAATCTTGAAATTAAAATGCCGCTTGAACTAACTTTTCACTTCGCAAGTTTATTCCTGAACGACAATATGTCAAAAAACAAAACGTAAAGTAAGATACGCAGAATACATACATTGTTGAAAGAAAAATACAGGCAAAGTAATAAGAAAATAACAGCAGGGTTGCTCATAATCGCATTGGAAATATTTCTAACAGTTATGGTTTAATTACTCTGAAAGGAATGTGAAAGAGCCGTTTGTACTTCGTTTTTTTTGCACTTTTTTTACCCCACTTGATAGTGTTTGTTTTTTTGTCGATTTTTCGATGATACTTTTTCTATTATATTGTTACGTTTTTATTCTGTGAACGTTTAATTCTATTTGAATTACCTTGTTCGATCACTGGATTCTGTTAATGATAACTGCAACACTTATTTTATACAACTATATACAGCAACAATTTATTTAATAATCTCTATTTACAATCAACACTGTTTACAATCAACTATTTACTATAACACTTAAATGTACTTGCAACTTTTGCCTCTGTATCAATGTTTTCGCAATCACGTTCGGAATTAGATTGATTCTCAATTCTTAACACTGGCTCTATTTATACTCTGTTGGCAACACCCCAGAATCTTCCTTTATCGAGATTCTTCTCTTCCTTTCTCGTTGGCTTGTTCTGGTTATCGCTTATTTCTTTTTGTTGACATTCGTTTCGATGCTGCCAATAGAGTCAGTCACAATAGTGATGAGTAATCAACTATCGATACTCGTTACACTGCCCTCCTCTTAACCTTGTTCGTCCCGAACAAGTTTTTATACTTCCCCTCGATATGGCGCAAGTCGCTCCAAGTGCACTACTTTAAACTTTGCTCTTTTATTCCAGGCACGTTGAATGCGATACACTACGTCATTTATCTTTGCTATAATCTCATATGGTCCTTCCCAATGAGTCTGTAGTTTAGGAGACAGGCCTTTCTTTCGTTGTGGATTATGAAGCATTACAAGCTCTCCTTCATAGAACCCTTTTGAATTTGCTTTCAAGTCATACCTGGCCTTCATCTTATCGCTTATCATCTGCGACCGCTCTCTGATGAACCGATGTACTTCATCCAACTGTTCCCGCTTTTCGCTAGTATAATTACCTTCGGTTGATCTCGTTGGTGTTACGACTCCAAATTTTAAATCAGCTGGCAGTCTTAACTCGTTTCCAAAAATTGCCATTGCCGGTGTAGTAGCCGTCGTATCATGTTGTGCGCATCGATATGCCATGAGGAACATTGGTATATGTACATCCCAGTCTCTTTGGTATTTATCTACGACTTTTCTCAAATATTCCTCCAAGGTACGGTTAAATCGTTCTACCATGCCATCAGATTGTGGATGCAAAGGTGTTGTACGAGTTTTGTATATACCCAGCATACGGCATATCTCTTGGAATACAACTGATTCGAAATTTCGACCTTGGTCTGAGTGTAACTCCATCGGTACACCAAAACGAGTAACCCATTGGTTGACGAATACATCCGCAACTGTACTAGCTTCCTGATTTGGAATGGGGTATACTTCAGGCCATTTACTGAAGTAATCTATAACCACCAGAACATACTTGTTTCCTGCGTTGCTTATTGGAAATGGCCCAGCTATGTCCATAGCAATTCGCTCAAATGGAGCACCCACGGTGTATTGGTGCATCTTACCTCGACTTTTCTTAGTGGGACCTTTGGCCATTGCACATTGCTTACACTTCCGTATCCAATCAGCGACATGGTCATGGCATCCAACCCAATAAAATCGTTTCTTTATTTTCTCGACGGTTTTGGTGATTCCCAAATGCCCTCCACTGGAGGCATTGTGATACTCAGCTATCACTTCATTTATTCTTGCCTTGGGTACCACTAGCAGATCATAAGTGATTTTTCCATCTTCACTTTCCCATGTTCGGAATAAACATCCGTCTCGTAAGTGCTGGCTTTGCCACTGCGCCCAGTATGCCTTTGCTATTGGATTCTCATTAGCCATTTCTTGCCAATCTGGACGTATGCCCTGCTCCTTGTATTCCATAATCTTTACGAGATCTGGGTCGTTCCGCTGATCTTCTTGCACTCGTTCGGTGGTCCATGACTCCTCCGACAATACATTGGTAAGACGTAGGTTAACAATGTGATTCTGGCTTCCTACCCGAGAACAATGTTTGCTATCTACGGTGCAAATACGATGATATGGAGTATCAGCTTTACCACGATGAATGACATCACGATCTTCCTTTCGCTGTCCTGGTGAATTCGATCTTTGTTGCTTGCGTCGTAGACGACAATTACGCGCCATGTGTCCTCTTTGATCGCATATGAAGCACTTACCGGCAAATTTATTTTTGTGTTGATTCCTTGTTCTTTGTTTAGGCTTCATACTCGATTGATTGCAATCACGAGCTATATGCCCTCGTTTGTCGCAAATGAAGCACTTACCATTAAATTTGTATTCGCGTCGACCTGTTGTTCTTCTTTCAGGCTTCACTACTGACTTAACTGCCTGACACACTGCTTCAACCAGATCTGCTGTTTCTGTTTCTAGTTGGCGTACCCGTGGCATTGGTCGACACATCAAACTGGCGGCTTCAAACGTCAATGCACTACTGACTGTTTCGGCACAAGTATTCCTGGGTGACATGACTAGGGCACGCTGTGTCTCTCCATCACGTATACCATCTATGAATGCCTCTATTTTTATTTTTTCGACGAACTCTTCCGAATTACCGGAGAACGCTAGATGACATAAGCGCTCAATATCGGAAGCGAATTCCTGAAGGCTCTCATTACTCCGTTGCACTCGCGATCTCAATTCCACTCGATGTAATTGACTCTTGTATTCATTTCCATATTTTCGCTGGAGTGTGTCCATCAGTGACTGATAGCTACCACGATCTTTCTCTGGAATCATCTGTAACACCTCGGAAGCATTACCTTTTAATGCGACTATTAAAGCAGCAGTCTTGTCGCTATCATCCCATTGATTCTTCGAAGCTGTTGTCTCGAATTGAAGCTTGAAGATATTGAATGGCGTGCTTCCGTCAAATGTTGGTGGCTTTAATTTGATTGTACTTGAATCTCTAATCACTGATGTGGCTGTTCCATTTATTTTTAGTTGATTGAGTTCGTGCTGTAATTTCTCGAACTTGTCTTCCCAGTCGTCGACATGTTCCTTCAGCTTATCATCCAACTCATCCACGTGTTCTTTCAGCTCTGTGACTTTGTCATTAATAGCTCCGGAAATTTCCTGAAATCTAAGTTCAATTCCTTTCTGTAGATTTTCGATGACGTGTTCTTGTCGAGCCGAATGTTCTTGAATTTCCATACGCAATTCACTAATAACGCCCTCTTGGCGTACCGAATGTTCTTGAAGCTTGGAGTCAATGCGAGACGCATTTCCTTGAATTTCCGTACGCAATTCAGCCGAATGTTCTTGTAGCTGTTGTTGTTGCTGCAGCATCATGGTTTTCATGAAATCCATGAGTTGACCACTCGAATCTATTTTGCTCTCTTCCTCAGCGTGCACAACTGCTTGCATATCGGCTTCCTCGAAGAACTCATGTTCTTCTACATTAATTCCCTTAGCCTCCATAGCTTGCCTCAGCCTCACCAGCAGTTCCGCCTTTGCACCTGATGACGATAGATTCATCTCTACCAAAAGCTTTTTAAGCTGGTCCACTTTTAGTTGGTCAATTTTCACCATCTTTACAGAATCCCACTTCTGACACCAATTGTTACGTTTTTATTCTGTGAACGTTTAATTCTATTTGAATTACCTTGTTCGATCACTGGATTCTGTTAATGATAACTGCAACACTTATTTTATACAACTATATACAGCAACAATTTATTTAATAATCTCTATTTACAATCAACACTGTTTACAATCAACTATTTACTATAACACTTAAATGTACTTGCAACTTTTGCCTCTGTATCAATGTTTTCGCAATCACGTTCGGAATTAGATTGATTGTCAATTCTCAACACTGGCTCTATTTATACTCTGTTGGCAACACCCCAGAATCTTCCTTTATCGAGATTCTTCTCTTCCTTTCTCGTTGGCTTGTTCTGGTTATCGCTTATTTCTTTTTGTTGACATTCGTTTCGATGCTGCCAATAGAGTCAGTCACAATAGTGATGAGTAATCAACTATCGATACTCGTTACAATATTAACCCAATTATTTTTTCCAGTACACTTCTATGATTATCGTTTCAGAACCACACGTTCTCAGCATATATGGTTGAAGTTTTTATACCCTGCATAATGCAATATGCATGGTATATTCATTTCGGTCAGATGTTTGTGTCCACTTGAAGGAATCTCCGGAGATATAGACATGGATATATATTCGTGATCAGCGTCGATTAAATTTTCGATTTAACGATGTCCGTCCGTCCGTCTGTCTGTCACCTGGCTGGTTCGCACGATAACTTGAGTAAATATTGAGCTATTTCGATGAAATTTGGCATAAGTAATCTATGATCCAAGGGTACGGAGGGGATTGATATTGGGCATGATCGGTCAATAACCACGCCCACACCAAGCATTCAAAGCGACTAACCTCGAAATTTTCAAAATCTTTAACTTGCTATAACTCACACAATATACCACTTGGGACAACAATATTTTGCACATAGAGTTATATTATACTACTATATAACCTCACCAAAAGTGGATGAGCCACGCCTACTTTCTAGCGTAGCTCCCATACAAAGTGTCTGTACTTCTTTTAAATTGAAACTGCTGTAACTTCTACAATCTTCTGTCCAGAATAACCATAATTGACACTTAGATTAACATGGTAGTCAGAAATAATATGGCAGAAAATCAGTGTGCCACGCCCACTGCTTTTTGGGTCTCCTATACAAAGTTGCGGAAATTAAAAAAAATGTTACCGGTTATAACTCGCAAACTATTCAGCGTAAAATAACGAGATTTAAGGTGTCGATTATTATTGTACGAGCAACTAGGCTCACAGAAAATGGTCGCACCACGCCCACTGTTTATCGTAGCCTCCATACAAATTTTAAATTGAAACAGCTGTAACTTCGGCAGTATTCTGTCTAGAATAACCATAATTGACACTTAAATTAATATCGTAGTCGGTAATAATCTGGCATAAAATCAGTGTGCCACGCCCACTCCTTTTTGGGTCTCCCATACAAAGTCGAGTGAATTAAACTAAAATGTTAAGCTCCATAGCTTACAAACCATTTAGCCTAGGACAACGAGACTTAGGGTATGGATTAGTATTGTACGAGCAACTAGGCTCACAGAAAATGGGCGCACCACGCCCAGTGTTTATCGTAGCCCCCATACAAATTTTAAATTGAAACTGTTGTAACTTCTACAATCTTCTGTCTAGAATAACCATAATTGACACTTAGATTAACACGGTAGTCAGAAATAATATGGCAGAAAATCAATGTGCCACGCCCACTCCTTTTTGGGTCTCCCATACAAAGTTGCGGAAATTAAAAAAAATGTTACCGGTTATAACTTGCAAACTATTCAGCGTAGAATAACGAGATTTAAGATGTGGATTAGTATTGTACGAGCAACTAGGTTTACAGAAAATGGGCGCACCACGCTCAGTGTTTATCGTAGCCTCCATACAAATTTTAAATTGAAACAGCTGTAACTTAGGCAATCTTATGTCTACAATAACCATAATTGACACTTAAATTAATATCGTAGTCGGAAATAATCTGGCGAAAAATCAGCGTACCACGCCCACTTCTTATTGGGGCTCCCATACAAAGTTGAGGAAATTAAACAAAAATGTTAACCACCATAACTTAGAAACTATTCAACGTAGGACACCAAATTTAAGGTGTGGATTAACATTGAAAAATTAATTGGATTTACTAGAAAGTGGTAAGCCACGCCCACTTTTTATATAGCTCCCATACTAAGCCTCGGAATTATCTTAAAATCCTTTTACTTCGTCAAAGTCAACCATATTTCGGGTGTAAATTAGTAGTATATGCAAAAATTGTTTCTCGAAAAGTGGAAATAAAAGAAAAGTTGGATATTCGAGTAAACTCTTTATATATAAATCTACATATGCAGGGTATAGTTTGGTCGGCCCCAGCCGACTGTAAGGAGATTTTTATCAAATCATTCACCGCGGTATCCATTATGAAATCAATTGAAATTTAGTGCAGCACAATTATTTTGATAAAATATTACACCTCTGTCTCAGCAATCATGAATAAACACCCACCAATCTAAATTGGTGAAACGGAAAATGAACCCCATGAATAGCGTTCAATTGATTGGTAATATAACCACGGCAATATCGACGAATTCAAGTTTGAGCAATTGCGTGGAAAAACAAAAATAAAAACACAGTAACTGCATCATACGAAGGTATAAAATATTACACCTCTGTCTCAGCAATCATGTGTATCCACCCAACAATCAAATTTGGTGATTGAATGGTAATATAACCACTGCATATCGAGAACAGCAATCAGATCTGATTAACATGCATATGCTTATTTCTTGAGTTCATTTTTCATTTTGTATTGAAACGAAAGATTTTTTTGAATGGCGTTCAATTGATAGCCACAGCATAATCGAAAGCAGCTATTCAAAGAAATAAGGGTTACGACAATCCACGAAGAACAGTTGATAATTGGGATGTCATCTGTACCAAACGAGTGTTTACAATTTGAATTTAGTTCGTGTTATCTTCGAAGTTAAACAGAAGTATATAAATAGCACAATTAGGTGAATTAAATTAATAAAACATATGGAACAAGTGCAGAATACGGACTCCTAAGGGAGCTTAGTTTTGTGAACATAAAAAATAAAAAATTTGTATCTGCAAATGCCCATTTAAGGCGTGGCTCAAGGTCAAAGTTCAAAATTGAGGTCGAGATTATTCGATAGACACGCAATTTTGTTCTACAATATGGGTATCATAAGAAAGGTTTTTTTAATACCTTTCTACTGATATATATAATAATAATAATACTGATATATAATTTAATACCTATTTTTTTACATTTTAAAAGTTATTATCAAAAATTTGAAATTTTTTTTTCAAGAACCAATTTTTTTCGAAAATAAGCCTTATTTATCTATCAAAAATTTAGCACCATACTAAAGCCTATACAATTACCTTTACAACGGTGTATAAAACATATTTCTCAAGAATTTATATGCATTTAAAAAATTGTTTTCAAGCTGATACTTCATCAAGTGTTTCTGATATGGCGGCTTTCGGTACAATTACCTGTATGTCTTCAAATTCAGTATCGCAACCAACAGTATTTTAGGAAAAAAGCTTTTTTGGTAGCCGGCCTTTGGCCGGGCGCAAAAAAAAAAACCCTTATAAGCCCGACGCCAGCTTCGCGACCAACAGTATTTTAGGATAAAAGCTTTTTTGATAGCCGGCCTCGGCTGGTCGCAAAAAAATAACCCTTATAGGTCCGACGCCGGCTTCGCGACCAACATTATTCTAGGTTAAAAGCTTTTTTGATAGCCGGCCTTTGGCCGGGCGCAAAAAAAACAACCCTTATACGCCTGACGCCGGCTTCGCGACCAACAGTGTCTATGTCTACCGCTATGATTATAACTGTCTCACTATTCCTCTGTGCACTTATTTGCTATAGAGAAAGTATGACCATAAAAAATATATTTAAAATATATACAAATTCTTTAAAAATATGTTTTATATACCATTGGAAAGGTAATCCTATGATCTTTAAAATAATATATAATTTTGGATAGGTTAATGGGGGACTTTTTCGAAAAAAAAAATAGGTTTTTACAAAATTTTTATAAAAAATTTATAATTTTCTTCATAACATTTAAAAAGTTAAAAATTCATATAAAATATTATATACCTATAAAAAGGTATTAAAATTACCTGTGTTTTGATACCCATATTGAAGAAAAAATTGCTTGTCTTGAACCACGCCTTGTATGGGCAGTCAAATTTTTTATTTTTTATATTCACAAAACTAAGCTCTATTATTATTTTTACTTTCTGAAGTAGTCGGTATTCTGCACTTATGCCCTAAAACTTTATAAATAAATATAATTCGGTGTTTTTTATTTCATTTAAACAAATACAAGCAATTGTAAAATATTCGTTGTTGTCGGCTAAAGCAGAACTTTAATATCGAAAAAACTATATATATTCCTTTTGATTTCCTCAAAAACTCTCTATAATGACCTCATATTTTCAATCATTGCTAAAGTGGATGGTGATAGCCAATTTGGTGAGGTAATTTACCTACGAGACATTTTCTTCTCCTGTCCCTTCCTCCCTAATGCTATCAAATATCGGAACATGTCTGGTGTTATTTCAAAATTAATAAATTGTGCTGTTTTCAATTGGTTTTCTATGCGTACAGTACATCATAAATTTGACCACACTCAGCGCCATCTTGTTGCCATATTATAATTTACCAAAAAACATTAAATGCAGCTATTCACAATCTCTTGACATTGACAACTGTGAGGGTTGTTTTTTTTTTTCATATTTTCATCAATCGGCTAAAATTTGATTAAAGTTGTAATAGGCAATAAGTTATAGTAGAAACTAATAGATATAATATGGCTTTTGATTTAAAAAAAGAATCTGATGTTAAGGAATATGTTGAAAAATTAGGTGTTGAATATAGATTTGGTTGTTATTCGGAAAAGAAACCTGAGGGTAAGTGAATGTTGACCGGGAAAACTTACGAAATGAAAAAATTCTAACCTTGTTTACCGCCGAGTTCACAAGACAAAAATTTACTGCTGCGTAAAAAATGCATGTAATTATTTGCACATATGCTTTTTACAGTATGTCATCTGTTGGGCGATTATTTGGAGGGTATCAAGAAAGATTTTGAAAAAGCAGCCAAAGTGTATAAATCAACATGTGACGATTATGGTTATGCTAAATCATGTTACAAATTCGGTAATTACAGTTTCTTGGGTAAGGGCAAAAGTGGCAGCAAGGGTGATCCACGTAGTGCATACACTTACTATGAGAAAGGCTGCCACTTGAATGATTCCGATTCGTGCCTTCATTCTGGATTATTACTTGTATCACGTTCGATGCCCAAAGAAGTTGATCGCAATGTACCGAAGGTATATCCATATATTGTAATACAAAATGTAGATGTATATATGTATATTAATGCACCTTCTTCCACAGGGCCTTGAATTTCTTACAAAAAGCTGTGATATGAATAATGCAACTGCTTGCTTTTATCTATCTGGCATGCACATTTCGGGAGTTGAAAAAAAGCCGGAAATAAATCATACCGCAATGATGAACGATAGCAAACCATTAAAAGACAACGACTACATATTACAAAGAGATATGAAGAAAGCATTTGAATATGCATACAAGGCATGTGAACTGCGTAATATGTATGCATGTGCCAATTTAAGTCAGATGTATGCACGCGGTGATGGCACCGAAAAGAATGAGAACGAGGCGGAAAAATATAAGAAAATAGCTCTGGAAATGCAGGCGGAGGGGAAGAAGCAACAACAGACGTTAGGCTTTCAGCAGGGGATTCAAATGCCACAATGAAGCACATAGAGAAGAAAAGACAACAAGAAGTGGCGATGACGGTAAAGACAACTTTCTATTATGTATGCCTCTATAAGCTAGACTATAAAGCAATTATTTAGTACTTGATGCAGATACCTAGATATATGAATTATATCTGTGACAAATATCGATAACCGCTTAAGTCAAATTAAGAGAGAATTATGAGCACCATAATCCTGCACAATAGATCAAGTCTGATTGCAGTGCATAAGGGTTTGTTAATAATGCACTGTGCACCATCACGACCGAAAATCGCATTTCAACATTTTGAGGAATTTGTAAAAAGTATCATCCAGTGAAGCGCATTTTTATCAAGAAAATTAACGCTAGATGACCATTTGTGATACTAAGTATCTAGTAGTTACTTTAAACATTTCAAACCCATCGATATCTTCGGTGTCTTCTAATTTGCTCTTTATTCGGAATCTTAAAAATGCTCTATTATAAAATTCACAAGTATAAATTTAAGCGGTTACAACCTTTTGCCACAGATATCACTACCATCAAGATCATCAATAATGTCATCATGCATATACATGTATCTTGTACTAAAATGAAAAAACATTGGGAGGCATCTACGGCAATTAGTATGAATGTTTGCAAGTGTTTATTAAGAATTTTTTTCATTTCCTCCATTATAATTTAATAATTTTTTTTGGGGTTCTTTAGATACAATTTTAAAAACATATACATAGCAAATGACGCTCTCTGCCACTCGCTCTCACATACACAGGTGCAAACATTTATTTGGGTTATAATCTTAATTAGATTTAATTTAATTCCCATCATTTTGATGTTTTGTTTAACTTGTTTGTTTGTAAGTTAAAGTTACTGTATAATAATGTAATGAAATTGTATAGCATTAAATAAAATATATAAAAAATTCATACATACATATATACAAAAATAATACCCAACTATTTGCGTATTTTTTATTATTATAGTCACTTAGCTAACGCTTATGAAAATGGAGAAATATTTAGAGTGCGAATATGTGGTGTAGAATTAGTTGTAATATTAGTAATGATAATGGGAATCTGGTTACAGATGTCCAGAGTATACTGTGCTTATGGAGGAAACACTTCTTCCCGTTACTGAATGGCGGCGCTTCGAAAAATTCCGCATTCCCGAATTCCCCAATCACGGATGATGGTGTTGATGTTCCACCACCCGACCATGATGAGGTCAGAGAGGCCTTTTCTAGGTTTTAAAACAACAAAATTGCAGGTGGTGATGGCCTGCCTGCCAAGTTGTTTAACACAGAAGGCGAAGAGCTGCTCACCAGCATGCACCAGCTCAGAATATGGTCGGTTGAAAGCACACCCGGTGATTGGAAGCTCAGTGTTCTCTCTTCCGTATATAAGAAAGGAAATACCACAATTTGCGCCAACTACCGTGGAATAAGTCTTCTTAGCGTCATATACAAGGACTTATCGAGCGTACTATGCTTAAATCCTATTATAAATACGCTTTCGACGGTCCGGTAAGAGATTACCTCTACACAACAATGTCTGAGTTCGTTGTTCCTGCGAAGCTCATTCATCTTTATAGAATAAACCGCCTTTTAATACCGAATGGAGTTTCAGGCAAGTGAGTTCTTTATCGTGCGACTTATTCTATCTTAATATGGAGGAAATAATACGAGCTGCTGATCTATAACATATCTTCAACAAAAGTATCATGCTGTTTGCGACGATATTAACATAATCGGCATGAACACGCGAGAAGTCAGTGCAGCATTTGCATGGCTGGAAAGAAAGTCGCGTCGAAAGGTCTTACGGTGAACGAGAGCAATACGAAGTACCTAGCGTCAACAAACGAAGACCACACTCTGCAAGTGCCTCATCATGTCTGTTCCTACAAATGATGCCGAAGCCTGGACAATTTCCACCTCAGATGAGAGAATGCTCAGAGTTTTCGAAAGAAACGTCCTACGCAAAATCTTTGGACCTATTTGCGTTGATGGCGAGTACCGAATAACGTACAATCATAAGCTGTATGCGCTGTATGCCGACACCGACGCACACTGTGTCGAGGGACAAAAGTCAAAAATCGCGAAGTTATTACATTATAAAAATAAGTTGATGTTACAAAAATAAATACTCTAGTTATGTGAAATACAAAAACATATTTTTCTACGTGCTACGTCAAATTTTGCGAAAATATGTAACTTCGCATAAGGAAAGTTATATTGTTAGATTCACAAACATTATGCTTATAATTTTATGAATTAAAAGTTGTAACGCAACTCTGTGCATAATTAATATTTTCTGTTAATATATGTATTGTATCTCATCTCTCACTTAGCTGAAGCTTTCCTTTCTTGGTTTTGAAAAATAAAAATTTGAGAAAGCAAAAAAAAAGAGTTGGTACTTTTTAAGCGAAATTTTTTGGATTCATATAATTAAGAGTATGTATTGAAATATATATACAATTTAGCTGCAGCTAACTGCAACTCTTTCAAAAAATTATCTTTTATGTAGTGTGATACTATATAATTAATTTTTGAAGTCAGGCTAGCGTCGAAACGTAGCGATCGCTGTGAAACAATTACAGACGTGCTAAATGTTGTTTTGCATTAATTTGCAGCTCCACTTGATGAGAACAAAGTGAAATACAGATTAAATAACATTGAAGGACAGCTTCGGCGTAAATGGATGACTTGCAATCGAGAGGAGCATTTTGATTGGCTCGGCTCATATGCGGATAACGAAAATTTTATCATAGTACGCGATAATATCCTTCCGGTACTTGTTGAAATATGTTATTACAAAAATTGTTTACTAAACGAAAATTAATTTTCAGATACCGAGTACTAGCAAAGGTAGACATCAAGTGCAGTATGATGGCTCATGTAAGAAGAATAAGCGACGAAAAGTTGAGCAACTTATTTAAACGACTTCAACAAGTCAAATAGTAAGAACAGCATATTTAATAAAAAGAAAAGAAGGTAAAGTGGACTATAATCGTCTATGAATACATCAAGCAATTAGCCTTTACTATGATTTGGATTTAGCTGTGCGGAAGTACATCAAAATAATTGCTTTCCAAGCTAAAAAAAAAAAAGAAAAAATAAATATGTGACACTTAAAGCCCCGAAGAGCTCATTGGCCGAGCTTCTCTTCCAGCACTGTTGTGCGTGTTAAATTTTGGACAGTATTAGAAGGGACCTACTTATTTTAGCCGGTTCCGAACGGCAGAACCCTTGTGACATCACTTTTTTCTGAGTTTTTTTAAAAGTTTTTTCATGGCAAGTTGTTACTGTCGGAAGAATTGCCAATTGCTTGCCGACAGGTGGGTACCGTTCGAAAGAAAAATCTTTTCGATATTAAATTTGTTATGTTTCAGCCGGGGATTGAAAACACGACCTATAGATCAGAAGCCCAACACACTAATCACTGAAAAAAAAAAATACAGACATATTAAATAATATAACTAATAGGTGCATCAGAAATATTGAAGTGCTGAAGTGCCATTACAAAGTCTACTTGACAAACGGCAGAAAGCGTATAAGTGGTGTAGAAGAAAGTGCTAGATTATAGGTGCGGATGTATCATGTATCATGATGCAGCTCAAGTCATAGTTTATACAAGCAAAAGTTCTCGAATGAAGATTTTACTGACGAGCTCATGTTTATAGTAGCATGAGTACCACTGAGAATTTACAAAGCTTACAACGGAGAGGAAATTTGATTTAATAAAACAACTTCATCAACGCTTTCTTGCTGGCTCATAACAATTATTTTTATGAAAGAAAATGCAAAATTAATTAAACATACCGAAAGAGATTTTTCAATACAAATTCATAGACTGTTTGCATATCGAGATTGTATAAGGAACTGCGAAATTACGCATCGAATGTATTGTACTAACGTACGCCGTCAGGTCCTCCAGTACTTGGTCCTTCCACCGGAGGTTTGGTCTTCCTCTTCAGCGTCGTCCTCCAGCGGGTTCCGAATATAACACCTTCTTAGCTGGTGTGACTTCCATTCGCTCGACATGACCTAGCCAGCGCAACCGCTTGATTTTGATGCGCTTTACTATGTCAATATCGGCATACAGCTCGTACAGCTCATGTTTGTACCTTATTCGGTATTCGCCACCAACGCAAATAGGTCCAAAGATCTTGCGTAGGACTTTTCTCTCAAAAACTCCAAGCATTCGCTCATCCGAGGTGGAAATTGTCCAGGCTTCAGCGCCATATGTTAGGACAGGCATGATGAGAGACTTGAAGGGTGTAGTTTTCGTTCTTCGAGAGAGGGCTCGACTTCTCATTTGCTTACTCAGTCCAAAGTAACACCTGTTAGCAAGAGTTATCCTACGCATGATCTCCGGGCTGAAGTCATTACAATTGATGCTGGTTCCAAGATAGACAAAGTCCCTTACTACTTCAAAAGCGTAGTTGTCAACAGTGAGGTGCTGTTCAAGACAAATGTAGCAAATGAGCTTTCCAATAATAAATTATTGGAAAGCTATTATTGGTTATATTACCAATCAATTGAATGCCCATCAAACAAATTGTTGTTGGTATGAGTATGTACTGATTGAGGTATGAGTATGTACTGATTGAGAGAATTTTCTCTTTAAGCAAAGAAATTCTGTAACTTTAAATTTATTATTTTATTTAGAAATTGTGTTTTCGTGGAGCAGACCTAAAGAACTGAAGAACTTATTACTCTGCTGCAAATTAATAAACGCTTGTGGGATACAAGAAATCCAAGCTATTCTAATCGGGAAAAAAGAGAATAGGCCCTATATGCCATGCAACAGCAATTGTCTAAAATTGCTAGCGATGTAGCAAAACATGATATCCGGGCAAAATTTCAGTCCTTTGAAGCCAATATAGGAAGGAGTTGACAACTATTGACACCAGCACTGCCAGTTGTTGATCTCGCATGGTATTGCATTGCCAACTGGCGTTTAATTTTTTTATATCCTTTTCAATGAACCGCAGGATGTTCTGTAATGTCGCATCCGTCATCCTTATGTAATTTTTGAAGAAAGAACAATTTTTACTTGGTTTTTTTCGCCAATTTTTTATCCCACTTGATCATTTTTGCCGATTTTTCGATGATACTTTTTCTATTAACTCTATTATTTTTCCCAGTACACTTCTATGATTAAAGTTCCAAAAACACATTTTCTCAGCATACATGGTTGAAGTTTTTATCAAATCATTCACCGCGGTATCCATTATGAAATCAATTGAAATTGAATGCAGCACAATTATTTTGATAAAATATTACACCTCTGTCTCAGCAATCATGTGTAACCACCCAACAATTTAAATGGGTGAAACGGAAAATGAACGCCATGATTAGCGCTCAATTGATTGGTAATATAACCACGGCATTAGCTTTGCTAATTTTTACCTACACAAAGAACACGTTTCATACCTTTGAAAGACTTTTTAATAGACTTTTCCAAGTATGCGCTATCGATTTTATATGAGTGGATAAAAATTGTGGAATACTGAGTGCACATCGCGTATAGGTTTCTACAAAAACTTGGAGAGTGGTTTGGGAAGCAAATAAAAAAAACATTAAATGAGAACAAAAAAAATTCCGGTTTTAACCATAAGTTAAATAGGTTTAATTGGAGATGAAGCAAAAACTGAATATGGAACATTAAATAATGGAAAATTTTTGATTTATTTAGTTTAACATTAGAATATTATCTTCCTGCAAAAATATAAGCATTGCCACTTTTAAAGTTTTATTATAAGAAACTTTGAATACGCTATTCATGGTGAGGATATAATTAGGCGTTTTAAAATTCCTATTTGAATGATTTACGAAGAGGTATTAAAAGCTAGACACAAAGAAATTCGCAAATGTCGCTGAAATCATACACGAAAAATATCATATAAATCTAATTTTAGCGATATTTGAAAAAATCTTTTGCTTGAGTAGCGATTATTTCTATCAATAGAAATATTCTAACTATGCAAGCAAACAATTTCGGTATATTGCAATATTTAATTCTTCTGATTCAAGCGAAAGCAGGGCAGACACATAAAAAGCGGTCCGCCGTCTTATCTTCTTCTTCACAGGCTGGGCAAAGTGCACTGTCTCCTAGTCCTACCTTTTCCATGTGCTTTGCCCATAGAAAGTGGCCTGTTACCAAGCCGGCTAGCATTCTGCAATCACCTCTACCTAGAGATAGGAGGAAATGGGACTATTTAGCCGATATGTTAGGTAACATGAATTTCTTCCATCTGCAAGGCCTGTTGACCGTGGCCTTTATGGCTCCAGCGGGTAGTGGCAAAGCAAGCTCAGGGACGATTAAATCAGCCGCAGAACCTTCTCTTGCTAATGCATCAGAGGTCTCATTGCCTACGATTCCCACGTGGCCAGGGACCCACATCAACGATAAACTATTATGTCTTTCGACATAATTTAGCCTTGCTTTGCGAAACTCCACTATCTTCCAAGTCTTGACAGGGTTGTCCAAGGCCAGCAGCACGGCCTAACAACCCTCAAAGACAGATACCAAGGGCAACAGTTGAGTTCCGTCAGTTTCCACGAAGGCTCCAGAACCAGAACCTTCTTCAGTCCTGGAGCAATCAGTGAAAATGCGGAAGCAGAGTCTACCGGGCTTAGCCTGATGGTCTGACCAAGAGCTAGTCGCAGGTAGATCTACTTTATACCGCTTTTCTACTACGATCGTAGACGGTCTGGAGTCCCAGGGCATAGACAGAACTAGAAAGTTCGCGCCTGTGCCACTGCTGTCCAGAGCCAGAATTGGGCCATACTAGTGTCCGTTTTGAATCAACCTACAGGTGGCCTTTATGACCTTTCCTCGGATGAAAACATCAAGTGGAGGAAGATTCATTATAACATCAAGAGCTGGGCCAGATGTGGTAGGGAAGGTCCCAGTACAACATAAAGACACAGTGCGTTGTAACCTTGAAAAGGTTCTCTTTACTTCCACAAGGGATAGTCGACTCATCCAGGCTACCGATGCATAAGAGATGATTGGTCTTATCATAGCAGTGTAGATTCATAGGACTTTGCTAGGGGAAAGTCCCCACGTCTTGCCAAAAACACCACTGCATTGCCAAAAGGCAGATGTTTTCTGCTGAACGTGTGACTTCCAGAGAAGTTTACTATCCAGAATAACTCCCAGATACTTAACCTCTCTAAATAGCTGAATAGTGACTCCCCTGAGAGCAAGCAGAATGAGTCCATTAGTCTTTTTCCTTCTGGTAAAGAGGACCAAACCAGTCTTAACGAGATTAGCTGATAGCCCATCCGCGCTGCACCAGGTGTTAATCATATTCAGAGTTCTCTGCACTTTCGTGCAGACATTCATACAGGAAGGGCCTATAACGAGACCGGCCTCATCATCCACATATGCCTGCGCGTAGATTCCCGAGTTATTCAACGCTGCAAGTAGAGGATCAATAACCATACACCCAACAACATCCACCTCAAGTGATGGCTGTTGTGGTGTAATGGATACTTGATTTCCTAGAAAGTGGGACTGCAACAGTAAACTGAAAATAGTACTACTAGTATACTACTATATATATAGTAGGTGATTTGGTTATAATAGTTCATCATCAGAAACTGATTCCCTTAACAGTACCGATCAATCTTATGCCTTGTATTAATGTAAAAAATAAAATAAAAAACATTTTGAAAATTAACAAAGCTTTGTAATATTAACTAAAAAACTATAAACAACTACTGTCATTCATCTGTCAAAGATGACAGCTCTAGCACAAGAGTGAAACTTGAGTGGGCTAGGGACTTTTCGGACGGACCTGCCAACACAGGGAGATTTCTTTATCAAACCATATTGAAACGATAACAAATACATAAAACAGAAAACACACGACAAACACACAACCACACAACGCAGACACATGATGATATTAGCCATTTTTTTATTTGGGCGCCATTATTGTCTGTTCGCTAACGAGACGTTCAGGGCCGCGGTTCTGAAACCGTCGAGACAGAACAACGACCAGACAATAAGGTCCACCTACTTGTGGAGTAAGTAGACCCACATTCACACAAACACACAACACACAAATTTTTTTGCCACAACTCACTATACAATACGCCTTCCACATATAACGCGATCGCCTTGCCTCCTTCACTACTTGGTACGATATCTTCCTCCAGCAGCTTGCGCGTGCGTACCCACCCTTCCTGGATTGCTTCGCTTGCCGGAACATTAGCAATCCCCTGAAAAAAAAGCTTACGCCAAGTGGCTACATCATCAGCAGCAGTTTTATTCCCCCTTTTCCGCAAAAGAAGACTTACAACATTTCTGTATAACACATGTTCTTACTAATAGGTTTTATTACAAAAAGAAAAATGAATAAAAGGTTATGAATAAATAAGATAAAACGAATGATTAAACAATATGAGCCTGTAACTTAGGATAAGAAATATAAATATCGATATAAAAAAATTTTTAAGTAAATAATGTACAAAAGAACAATAACAAACAAGAATAAAAAATAAATAAAAATTTTAAAAAAATGGGGCAATGTTTGGAATAAAACAAACAAACAAAAAGTGCAAGTACAAAAAAAAGGAAAAAAAAGGTGAGGGTGAAATACTCTCGAAGTAAGTCGGGGATTCAACAGAAAATTTTTGCTCTTATATAGCAAAATTTAACAAGACAACCAAAACAAGACTTTGGGTAAAATTAAAACCCACCAATCGGCGATTCGCTGGGGTATTCCTACTCCTATTGAGCTCAATACGGGGGGGGAAACACCTATGGCGTTCGACATTGCCATATAAAACAAAACAAAAAAAAATCTCCTTACAGTCGGCTGGGGCCGACCAAATTATACCCTGCATATGTAAAGCTATATATAAAAAGTTTGCTCGTATATCCATCCTTTTCTTCCACTACTTTGTATAGGACCTACATTAAGAAGCAGGCGTACCTCACCAATTTTGGAGGATCAATTTCTGCCTATAATACTAAACTACATAGTTTGCAATGGGTTGACCTAGGCGTATTAATTAGTAAGTTATGGGTGTTTTAATGTTTAAGATAAATCCGAGACTTTGTACGGAAGCTATATAAAAAGTGGGCGTGACGTATCTCTTTCTGGTATATCTAATTAATTTTTCAATATCAATTCACACCTTAAATTTGGTTGTCCTACGCTAAATGGTTTCTAAGTTATGGAGCTTAAAAGTTTTAGTTTAATTCCCTTGACTTTGTATGGGAGACTCATGAAGGAGTGGGCGTGGCATACTGATTTTCTGCCAGATTTTTGCCGACTACGATATTAATCTAAGTGTCAATTATGGTTACTTTAGGCAAAGGTTGCCGAAGTTACAGCTGTTTCGATTTAAAATTTGTATGGGGGCTACAATAAACAGTGGGCGTGGCGCGCCCATTTCAAGTGAGCCTAGTTGCTCGTACAATACTAATCCATACGTTAAATCTCGTTGTCCTACGCTAAATGGTTTGTAAGTTATGGAGCTTAAAAGTTTTAGTTAATTCCCTTGACTTTGTATGGGAGACTCATGAAGGAGTGGGCGTGGCAAACTGATTTTCTGCCAGATTTTTGCCGACTGCGATATTAATTTAAGTGTCAATTATGGTTATTCTAGACAGAAGATTGCCGAAGTTACAGCTGTTTCAATTTAAAATTTGTATGGGGGCTACAATAAACAGTGGGCGTGGCGCGCCCATTTCAAGTGAGCCTAGTTGCTCGTACAATACTAATCCATACGTTAAATCTCGTTGTCCTACGCTAAATGGTTTGTAAGTTATGGAGCTTAAAAGTTTTAGTTAATTCCCTTGACTTTGTATGGGAGACTCATGAAGGAGTGGGCGTGGCATACTGATTTTCTGCCAGATTTTTGCCGACTACGATATTAATCTAAGTGTCAATTATGGTTACTTTAGGCAAAAGATTGCCGAAGTTACAGCTGTTTCAATTTAAAATTTGTATGGGGGCTACAATAAACAGTGGGCGTGGCGCTCCCATTTCAAGTGAGTCTAGTTGCTCGTACAATACTATTCCATACCTTAAATCTCGTTGTCCTACGCTAAATGGTTTGTAAGTTATGGAGCTTAAAAGTTTTAGTTTAATTCCCTTGACTTTGTATGGGAGACTCATGAAGGAGTGGGCGTGGCACACTGATTTTCTGCCAGATTTTTGCCGACTGCGATATTAATTTATTATGGTTATTCTAGACAGAAGATTGCCGAAGTTACAGCTGTTTCAATTTAAAATTTGTATGGGGGCTACGATGGGTGCCGTAGCTCAGTGGTTAGTGTGTTCGCCTTCTGATCTGTAGGTCGTGGTTCAATCCCCGGCTGATGCATAACAAATTTAATATCGATAAGATTTTTCTTTGTACACACTTGTCGGCAAGCAATTGGCAATTCCTCCTGCATTTACAATTTGCAATGGAAAAGCTTCTAAAAGAACTCTGTGACAAAGCTCAGAAAAAGTGATGTCACAAGTGTTCTGCCGTTCGGAACCGGTTAAAATAAGTAGGTCCCTTCTAATACTGTCCAAATTTAAGACGCACAACAGTAATGGAAGAGAAGCTCGGCCAATGAGCCCTTTGGGGCTTTAAGTGCCATATATATATATATATATATATATATATATATATATATATATATATATATATATATATATATATATGGGGGCTACGATAAACAGTGGGCGTGGTGCGCCCATTTTCTGTGAGCCTAGTTGCTCGTACAATACTAATCCACACCTTAAATCTCGTTATTCTACGCTGAATAGTTTGCAAGTTATAACCGGTAACATTTTTTTTAATTTCCGCAACTTTGTATGGCAGACCCAAAAAGGAGTGGGCGTGGCACACTGATTTTCTGCCATATTATTTTTCACTACCATGTTAATCTAAGTGTCAATTATGGTTATTCTAGACAGAAGATTGTAGAAGTAGAAGTTACAGCTGTTTTAATTTAAAAGAAGT
Source organism: Megamerina dolium (assembly GCA_963854835.1). Taxonomy (NCBI): domain Eukaryota; kingdom Metazoa; phylum Arthropoda; class Insecta; order Diptera; family Megamerinidae; genus Megamerina; species Megamerina dolium. The sequence goes on from OY978527.1 coordinate 20,978,552, forward strand.
ACAGACACTTTGTATGGGAGCTACGCTAGAAAGTAGGCGTGGCTCACCCACTTTTGGCGAGGTTATATAGTAGTATAATATAACTTTATGTGCAAAATATTGTTGTCCCAAGTGGTATATTATGTGAGTTATAGCAAGTTAAAGATTTTGAAAATTCCGAGGTTAGTCGCTTTGAATGCTTGGTGTGGGCGTGGCTATTGACCGATCATGCTCAATATCACTCCCCTCCGTACCCTTGGATCGTAGGTTACTTGTGCCAAATTTCGTCGTAATAGCTCAATATTTACTCAAGTTATCGTGCGAACCAGCCAGGTGACAGACAGACGGACGGACGGACGGACATCGTTAAATCGAAAATTTAATCGACGCTGATCACGAATATATATCTATGTCTATATCTCCGGAGATTCCTTCAAGTGGACACAAACATCTGACCGAAATGAATATACCATGCATATTGCATTATGCAGGGTATAAAAAACGCCCTGATATTATTTCTTACCGGCCGAATCACACCAACTTACTCATCATGTGAGCTGTTAACTCACCCGTCACTTACAATCGACAACAATTATTAAACAATAAGCGAATAAAGCAAAAAAAGAAATAAAATTTATACCAAACCGACAAAAATAATACAATGACTTAGATCTATATTCTCGTATAATTGTAATTGCGTTATGTTTCTGCTTAAAAACACGGAGCGTCTGCAGGTAAACACAATACGCACTCTCGATGTTCTGACGCCTCGTTAGCCGTATCAGTCTTGGCTTTTCACTCGTCTCGACCGACAATCATCCGTGTGCCTCTGCCACGAGTAACGATTCGGACAGGGAACTCCAAACAAAAAGATGGTTGCCCGCGTAGCAATTTAAATGTGTAAACAAATTTCACAAGAAATATTATTGGTTCTCGGCGTTCTCAGTGCCGTTCCACAGATTGAAAAACAATAGAATAGAAAAAAAAGGTAAGGCACGCGATAAAATTGCCATATTGATAAAAAGCATAATAAAACATCATGTTCTCGAAGATTTCAGTAGCGTCTACTTGCAAGCAACATCTATATGTCTGGAAGAATACATCTCTAAACTAGTAATATCTGCGATATACTGTCCCCCAAGATACAGTATTACCGAACAGCAATATAAAGAATTTTTTTCAACTCTTGGTAGAAAATTCTTGGTTGCTGGCGATTTCAACGCCAAACACACTCACTGGGGCTCCCGCTTAATGACTCCAAAAGGCAGAAGACTATGTTCAATCATCACTAACCACGGCTACGATGTTATTTCAAATGGTCAACCGACATATTGGCCGACGGACAAGAGGAAAATACCCGATCTCATAGACTTCCTTTTCGGTGTAGAAATAGGAGTCAAATGTCATTTTTAAGAATCACTGTGAAAAAATTAATTTTATAACAATCCAACACGAGAAATAAGAAATTCCGAATATTTTACTAGCCTATGCAAATTATAACTGTTTGTATATACCCCCATTCTGAAATCAACAACAGATTATATTATTAAAATTATAAATAAACAAACGTTTTCAAATACTTATGTACATCATTGCTTGTGTTTAAATTATTTGAAACATTTTAACGAAATAAACAAATAAACATATGCTCATATATTTCGTCTCGTGAAATGTCATAATAAAATCTCCATAAGACTTCGAAATTACTACAAATATCAATCTTAATTCTTCAGTAAAGTACTTCTTCTTAAAGTAAAGTAAATATTGATATTTAGTTTCAAATTTTTTTAAAATTTAATTTTCTACAGCATACTGAGCTTTACTTCACCGGTGGGTTTCTTGCGTCGGTTGCTCCTCCAGGTGGTCGTGATGTGGGTGTATCTGACTGAAGCTGGTGCCGCTGTTGGTGATTAGTACTGTTGATGTTGCTGCAGTGGCTTGAACCACAAAGACACAGGCGCGTATTCATAGTCAAAATTAAGTTCCATCTTATATTTAGTATCGCATTTTTGACAAATTTTCCATACGAAAATCTGTTAAAAAGTTGATACTTAATTTGAGTGGGAACTTAATATTGGCTATGAATATGCGCCACACACTTTTGTTTTCTTGTTATAATTTGTTGACAAATTTTTTTAAAATTTTAGTGTTAATTTACAAATGTTAATGACTTTATTATTCACTTTTATTATTACTTTGGTGTCTTTATTAAGCAAGAAGGAAAATTGTAATAATCGAAAGAAAATTGAGAAGAGATTGTTAACAAACAAAAAGAATATAGAAGTAAAAGAGAGAGTGAGCGAGAGAATTAATACGGAGTGAGGGAATTAATACGGGGAAGAATATTAAGGGAATGGCAAGAGTTGGCTAAAATCGTTATACTAGATCGCTACTTAACTCATTTCCTCAATTTAGAACACACAGTGCAGTACGATCAGATATGTTTTGGCGTAGACATTCAGCCCCTTCCAGGAACACTGCAATGGAGACGCAAAGCCTACATCAAAGAGAGAGAAAGAGGGGGAGAGATAATATTGTAACGATTATCGATAGTTGGTTACTCATCACTATTGTGACTGACACTATTGGCAGCATCGAAACGAATGTCAACAAAAAGAAATAAGCGATAACCAGAACAAGCCAACGAGAAAGGAAGAGAAGAATCTCGATAAAGGAAGATTCTGGGGTGTTGCCAACAGAGTATAAATAGAGCCAGAGTTGAGAAGTGACAATCAATTTGATCCCGAACGTGATTGCTGAAACATCGATACAGAGGCAAAAGTTGCAAGTACATTTAAGTGTTATTGTAAATAGTTGACTGTAAGCAGAGTTGATTGTACATAGAGATTATTAAATAAATTGTTGCTGTATATAGTTGTATAAAATAAGTGTTGCAGTTATTAGTAACAGAATCCAGTGATCGAACAAGGTAATTCAAATAGAATTAAACGCTCACAGAATAAAAACGTAACAATATAATGAATTCAAAGTAAGCCAAAACTAATAGCGAAGAAAGAAAATATTTCAAAACCAATTCAAATTAAAAATATAAAAATCAAATTCAGGAATCTTAAAGCAGCATTAAAAGTAGTAGTAATAACGAGAAAAATTTTTTAATGTGATCCAAAATAAATTTATAAAAAAAAGAAAAGAAACTTATAGAAAGTATTTATAATGGGATTGAACACTCCCATACATAAATGTTATTTGGTTACTTTCATTCTATCTGTCGTTACATGGTGTCAGAAGTAAAAAAAAAGTTTTTTTAAATTGTTTTTTCATCAATTTTTAAAATTTGTATAACACGTGTGCGATACTTTAATTCGTCTTAAAAAGTAATCACAAGTAATCGTGTAAAATAAATTTTTTTTCGGTTGAGAGAAATTGAATAATACTTCCAACAAATGACAAACAACAGTAACGATAGTTACAACAACAAATACATCAACGGCATCGAGAACAAACGCTACAAATTCAACAACAAATATAACGACTTCTATTTCAACTCCAAATATGTCGAGTGGAATTTCTTCAGTAAAACCACCAAAACCACTTGATGAAAATAACTCACAAGAATTTGAAAAATGGATTCGTCATTACAATTAGTGTGGATTGGCAGCTGGTATAACAGAAAACCATCTGAAATCAATATTGTGTTACAATGGGTCAGATGCATTACGAAAATTCGAAACATTTAACTTGACATCAGCTCAAGAAAAGGATGTTAAGTTGATTATTCCACTTCCGGTGTGACATTTTGAGTGGTTTGGTGTGCGAAATTTTTGCTCCGGTGAAATCAAATTAAATACAGTGCATCCTATAGATTCAAGCGTCCAAAGTGTGATTTTTCTGTTGCTGAAAGGAAGATCATTCCTTGGAATTGGTAATATTTGTCTGAAATATATTGATTGTACCATCTGGTGGTATTTTATTTCTGGTGTGTGTAGAGTCTTTTCTAACCTCAAAAAGGAAAAAAGAACAGAGAATTGAAAATACTGCCCAAAAAGGGCGTAATGAGACTTGGTGGCGCTGCGGCGTCCTCAGCGTCTCATTTGTCTTACAGGGAAATGGATTTTGAAAGCTTTGCTGGTGGCAAAGTGCAACTTGCTAAATATATGAATCACAAAGACAACAAAATGGCTGACAAAATTAATGACAAGGTAAAGAAAAATGTGCAGGCCACTATTGCACAACTTGACGACAAATTACTTGACATGAGCACGAAGGTACAAACTAAGTTAGCAACAACTAATGAGACTAAAGATAATGAAACAATCATGAATAAACATGCAGGTACTTCAACCGAAACTCTATCTTCTAGAAATTGTGAAATGGCCAACTTTGAGGCTAGAACGGACATTTTTACAGGTATCTCACAGAATTGTGATATAGAGCTTAGCTCAAACGTTAACAATAAAAGTGATTCTCGACGGCAATCAAATTGCTCACTATCTCATATACAAAGGGGAAAGACTGATTTTGCTAATTATATCCCACTGGCCAAAGCGGTTCTTTTTTTGTTCTTATTGACAGTTCTAATTTTTAAAAACCAAAAAATTAAAAGCGGTATGGGTCTGTATCAGCACATACGGAACCTGAATATAAATGGTATTGACCAAATTGATGGTATAGGAGTCTCGTTATATAAAGTACGCTTTCTGAATGCCAATGCGGCTAACAAATTTGTCTCCAATGATGAGATAAAAAAATGAACCTGAATGCTTTCATACCGAGATCGGCTACTGAGACGTATGGAGTTATCAGGGGTGTAGCGACCTACCTTTCTGATGACCAAATATTGCAGAAAATGATTTCGGATGTTAAAGTAAATTCGGTGTATCGGTTCCAAAGACGTGATGTGAATGATCCCAACAAATTTTGGCCCACTACTACTGTGAAAATTGGGTTCACAGGTAACAACCTTCCTACTAATGTTAAGTTGGAATATGTACGTTTTGAGGTACAACATTACTATCCACCGGTACGTCAGTGTCGTAACTGTGGAAGACTCGGGTATACTCAGAGGAGGTGTCGCTCAGGAAAGAGATGTTTACAATGTGGCAAGACTGACGGTTGCAATCCTCCCTGCAATGCGACCAAGTGCATTCTTTGTAATGCAGTCGATCACCAATCAGGAGATAAGAAGTTATGCCCAGTTTGGATCAAGGAAAACAATATCAATGAGATTAAGACCGTTAAAAAAATATCGAGAAGTGAGGTACTCAAAACCTACTACCCCTTGAGCGGAAACCGATTTGAGGCGCTCCTGGTTGAAGATGGAGACTTTCCACCTCTGCCTGGTAGAAGTGAGTCGCAGAAGTTAATTAACAATGATCAGGTGATCAACAGGAAAATGACACCAGAAAGATATAGTCGTGTCTTCAGAGGTGACAACAACTTCAAAATAAATAAAGATATGCAAGTGCGCAGGGGAGCTATTCCCAAGGCCAGGAACACTCCTGTTTTTGAGATGCCGGGATATTCGATCACCTCTCACCTGGAGAAGGTGCTACATGAGGTACTTAAGTTGGCGAGAACGGCCTTCACCAAAATTTAATTTGATTCTCTGGCTCAGATTAGTAATCTAAGTCAATTGACGGAAAAAATTCTGATTGAAAGGGATATCGAACAGTTAAATTTTTCGCGACCAGCAATGTGCTATGACGATGAAATTTTTATAATATAATTGACAATCACTCAAGGCGAATATGGACAGCATTGAGACTTATATAAATAACAACAATGTCGACATATGCTGCTTCAGCGAAATTTTTGCGTAACATATGTTCAAAATAGATATGACCACATCTTCCACCTTTGGAGAAATGTGGGCCCTAATAAAATCACTTGACATAGCACATGGTGCTAATGTTGATAGAGTTGCTATTTTTTCGAACAGCTTAGTGGCCTGCAATTTGCTTAAGAACAAAAACTCTACTAATTATTGTGTTGCCTTGTTTCACTCGAAGCTCTTAAGATTTCAATTCACTAATGTACATGTAATCTGGACTCCTGGTCACTCAGGTATTGCCATTAACGAAAAAGCCGATAGGATTGCTAGACAAGCTGCAGTCGGTGGTGCAATCATCCGTGTTGATTATACCATTGATGAGGCGCTGAGGACAATTCGCAGTAACATTTACCAAAAATGGTATGAGGGATTTCTCTCGCTTTCGAGAGAGAAGCCTAATCTCCTTGCTAAAACGTTCAACAAAGTCCCTGCCAAACCTTGGTTTAAGGGTTGCAAACTCGATGTAATTGATATCAAACTAGTCAACAGAATTCTTGTTGGTCATACCTATGATAATAAATATCTGCACATGATCGGTGCTAATGATAGCGACTTATGTGGCTGCGGTCAGACTGACTCTTGTACACACCAGATTTTTGATTGTGAGATGCTTAGTGATGTTATAGCCTAGACAGACGGCAGCCTGATTCCGGATTACCGAGTTAATTCGAATTAACTCGGGCATTAACTGCAGCTAATCCGCATAAACTCTATGAGTTAATTCTCAAAATAAAAGAGGATTAAGGCAATTTGCGATGGAAACACTGCTGAAAATTGTCTATTGTGAATTTTTCTCCATCCATTTTACAAAATATTAGGTATGTTCGCTTATAAAAAACTTTCAACAATTGTTTACAGTTTTCAACATGAAAAGTGTTAGCGAACAAATAAATCCAGCTGCCAATTATGAACGGTGAATGTCAATTTACAAGTTTCTGATAGTTTTCAGTTCACGTACTTGTAGATTTTCTCATATCGAGAGTGATAGATGACAGAAATTGATAGTGATAGTAATGTAAGTGGATCTGTCCACTAAAATAGCAATCAGCAGTTTAGTTAATCCGCAAAACTGCCGTCTGTCAGGTTATTATTTTATTCGGATTAAGTGCGCCGGTAATCCGTAATTAGGCTGCCGTCTGTCTAGGCTATTAGAGACAAGTTTGACTTGTTCACCAATAATTTGGAGTTTGAATCTATCTTTTGTGACATGAACAGCACTAATATATTATCGTTACTAAAATTTTTAAAACAAGCCAATATTACATTTTAATAAAGAATAAACGCACCAAATTTCTCAGTGTTACAGTGAAGTAGGAGTTTTCTATTACCCCAAACGTGGAATACCCTGGCGTTATGTGGAAGTGATTCCCGCCATCAAAATAATATCACAAAAAAAAAAGTTGATTATTGAGAATTTTAATCAGTCGTTCAAAAAGAGAAAAAAAACCTATGAACGATACAAATTCAATCAATTACAGTAGGCTGAGGGTGAATCAATTGAAGAATTCATCACAAAGATTAAAACTCAGGCTAATAAATGAGAATTTTCAACATTGGAAGGAAGTTTGATCAAAGATAAATTGGTATTTGGAGTGAAAAGTGATGTAATATAAGAAAAATTGTTGAGTGACGCAGATTTGGATTTAACAAAAGCCATCAACATTTGTCGAATCAGTGAACAGGCAACAAAACTATTGCAAGAAATACGACAAATGCCAACGGTGCAAGTAAATGCGATTCGAAAAGGTGAAAAAACAGAAATAAGAAAAAGGAATGTCAACTTATGAAAAACAATGCAAGAAATGCAAAAAAATGAGACATTTTATAAGTTGTGCAAGTCAAAAATATCACAACAAGTGAATGAGGTATGTGAAAATGAAACCAGAACCAGAAAATGGTGATTTGGATATGTATGTTTGCAACATAAAGGGTGAAAATAATGACGATTGGACTGAAAAAATTATGATTGAGAACGTTCCAATTGTTTTCAAATTAGGCACGGGAGCACAATGCAATGCGATTTCAGAAAATATTGCGGCAAAAGTGCAGAATAGCACACCTTAAGGTAAAAAATAATAACTAATTGACTCGCATAGATGTTATTTTTGTGAACATGAGGAACTAAATATTTTTTGGCGAAAACGCCTACAGAAGGCGTGGATGAAGGTGAAAGTTCAAATTTGAAATTGCAATTACTCAATAACCTTGCAATTATAATATGGGTATCAAATAAAAGCTCTTTTTAATAGCTTTTTACTCATATATAACATATTTTATAAATTATTAAGGCTTTTTAAGTTATAATGGAAAATAAAAATTTGTTATAAAATTTTTTAAACAAAAAATTTTTTTTCCAAAAAATGTTTTATTAACCTATCAAAAGTTTGGAATCGGATTAAAGGCCATTGAATTTCCTTTCCCGTGGTATATAATACATATTTTTAAATAATTTTTCTCTATTTTTAATAATTTTTTAAAATATTTGCATTGGTATCAATTGAGTGCAGAGCAACATAAGACAATGTTTATGTATATATCAAAGTTTTTCAACATTGTTGAAAAACTTTGATGCTAAAATACTGTTGGTGGCGAAGCCGACTTCGGCCATATAACGGTTATTTTTTTGGGCTACTTAAAAAAACTTTGATGCTAAAATACTGTTGGTGGCGAAGCCGACTTCGGCCATATAAGGGTTATTTTTTTAGCGCTCGGCCGAAGGCCGGTTACTTAAAAAAACTTTGATGCTAAAATACTGTTGGTAGTGAAGTCGACTTCGGCCATATAAGGGTTATTTTTTTAGCGCCCGGCCGAAGGCCGGCTACTTAAAAAAACTTTGATGCTAAAATTCTAATTATGGCAAAACTTAATTTGAATATTTTAATTTCGTTGTATTAAAGCTTGATCATAGTGAACAAAATAATTTTAAGTAAAAATTTTAAAATATTATTAAAAATAGAGAAAAATTATTTAAAAATATGTATTATATACCACGGGAAAGGAAATTCAATGGCATTTAATCCGATTCTAAACTTTTGATAGGTTAATGAAAAATTTATTGGAAAAAAAAAATTTTGTTTAAAAAAATTTTATAACAAATTTTTATTTTTCATTATAACTTAAAAAGTCTTAATAATTTATGTAAAATGTTATGTATGAGTAAAAAGCTATTAAAAAGAGCTTTTATTTGATACCCTTATTATAAAAAATAATTGCAAGGTTATTGAGTAATTGCAATTTCAAATTTGAACTTTCACCTTCATCCACGCCTTCTGTAGGCGTTTTCGCCAAAAATTTTTTGGTTCTTTATGTTCACAAAAATATGCTCTATACGATGAAAGAAAAAATTTTTTCCTCAGGGTGTGCTATTCTGCACTTGTTCCAATATTGCAAAATCGCTGGAAATTGATTTGGTGCCATGAAAAACGAAAAGGTTAACTTCGTACAATCAACATAAAATTGGTGTCATTGGTGAAATCAACGCCTAATGTAAATTCAAGGATCAGTGTTCAATGGTTAATTTCAAAGTAGAAGCTGAGTTATCACCGATTTTGGGAAGAAAAACATGTGAAACAATGGGATTAATTCAACGAATTCATCAAATTGAAGCTAACAATGAGGTTTTTAATGGTCTAGGGTGCTTATAAGATTATACGATATCGATTTCATTAATAATCCAACGTTTAAAATTCTACCGCCTAGGTCAGTTCCATTTGCTATTCCTGATGACACGAAGAAAGAATTGGACAGAATGGTTAAAATTGGTGTTATTGAACCAGTTCCTGAACCAACACCAGCATTTAGTCCAATGTTAATCGTACGTAAAAATGGGAAAATTCGTATATGTATTGATCCTGTCGAATTGAAAAAAATATATAAAAAGACGTAGAACTTCAATGTAAATGCATCACCATGGGGAAGATATCCTTATTTACGTATGCCATTTGTAATATCATCTGCTCCAGAAGTTTAGAGTGAATTAATTACTCGTACATTGGAAGGCCTAAAAGATATTGAGAATGCTATGGATGATATCATAGTTTATACAAATACTAAAGCTGATCAAAAACAAAAAGTTGAAAAAGTAATCAGAAAAATACATGAAGCTGGTTTGACATTAGATTTGGGAAAATGTCAATTCGAACAAACGTCAATAAACTTTTTGGGACATGTATTCACAGAAGAAGGAATATTGCTAGATCCAGATAAAATTGAAGCGATAAAAAACTTGGAAACTCCAACAGACAAAAAGAGATTGCAACGGAACTTATTTGAATAAATTTATTCCCAATTTATCTTCCATTACAGAACCACTGAGGCAATTATCAAAAAAGATGTCATTAAGGTTTGGGATTCTGTTCATGATGATGCTTTTCAGCAAATAAAAGCAATTTTATCATCACCACCATTATTACAGTACTATAACGTAAACAAGGATATCAAATTGTTGGTTGATGCTAGTTCAACAAAGTTGGGGCTGTATTATTGCGATGATTCTCAAAGAAATTATCCACAAATTGTAAAGAAAGCTTATGCAATACATTTCGTGATGAACTATCATGCTACGATGGATTAATTTTCAAAGGAGCAAAATTAGTGGATCCAAGAGTTGAACGTCAAAATATCATTGAAAAGGCACATTCAGGCATAGAAAATTCATTAAAAAGAGCAAAACAATCTTTATTCTGGCCAAATCAATCAAAAATATCATTGATCACATCAATCGATGTTATGTTTGTCAACAAACTCAGCAGAAAAATATTTGTGAATCATTAAGAAGAAAATTCCTGAATATCCATTTCAAATTGTATCTGTTCGCAGCAGCACTAATTTTATATCTGGACTCGCAGCACTATTTCTATTTCGGGACTCGCAGAGCTAACTTTCATGATCATATAATAAACTATCATTTTATATTGGAATGTACTAAATCTCGAGATCATATACGAAACTGTAATTCTCTTATTCTCTCTGATTTTTAGTGATCATACATGCAACTGTAAACTCTCTCATTGCAGTTGACTAAATTTTTACCTATTTCTTTAATTATCTCATTCTTATGTACATATAATCATAAGCATATCCTAACTTTAATATTCTACAACTGTTAAATTCACTTCTACTGCGACCACGAATCAATAAAGTTATTAAACTTCTTTAAGAGTTTATAATTTTCATTTTTGCAAATAGGTGGAGCAAATAAGCTCTTTCTCGAAACATTTGGTGACCCCGACGTGATCGGGTTAGAAGTCATTTCGCGTTATAACTATTTGAGTTTTAACTAAACCACATTTTCGTTTAATTTTTTCGCAAATTCGAAGTTAATAAAACTTAAAATAAATCAATTTTGTTGCGGCAATATATAAACACATAACGGAGGTAACTGGTGATAATACCGTTACTCCTATTTACATACATATCGTACGGCACATATTTATTTGCAAAGCCAACATGCCAAAAGGCAACAAATCGAAAAAAGGCAATGACGTCACATCAGCAGATGTAACGATTAACAGCTCAGATTCAATTTCATTTAACAAAAGAAAAAGTGCATCGATTAAACATCAACTAATGGCACTAAATAAAACTTTGTCGGTGCAGCGTCTTGGTGAGCTCGATAAGGCCGAACTTTCTGTCCACGTGGAGTACGTTGAGAGCATGCACGATAGTTTTGACCGCGTGCAGTCGATTCTCGAAGAAGCTGATCCACGCGAACTGGATGGAACAGGCCGAGCAGAATTTTTCGCCATATACCTAGAAGTCAAGGCAAAGCTGTCACGCGAGCTCAATTTACATCGAAGGACAAATGTAAGGCACTCATCCACCGCTAGGCATTTCGCATTGGATGAATCACCGTCCACATTATTTTCATCTTTACGAAAATCTCGGCTTCCCGAGTTGAAAATACCGAAATTCAGTGGAGCATACATCGATTGGCCTAATTTCTTCGCCATGTTCAGCAGTGTTATTGACAAGGACTTAGAATTGAGCAAAGTGGAAAAACTTCAACATCTGCGCGCTAGTTTGCAAGGAGCCGCATTAGAAATCATTTGCTCACTTGAGCCAGTTGATGAGAATTATGATAAAGCCGTGGCTCTACTAAAGAATCGATTTGATAATAAATTACTTGTTTTTCAGGCACACGTTAAGGCGATTTTCGGCCTTAAAACTGTTGATAGAAGTTCTGCTAGTGGCTTGCGAGAATTGAGCGACAAATTCAATTCACATCTTCGCGCACTTTACACCTTGGCAACATCTGAACAAATTTTAGATGGGTTACTAATACATCTTGCCACCAGAAAATTCGATCAGAAGACACAGGAGAAATGGGAAGAGGACTTGCCGATACAGACATTGCCAACTTTGAATTCAATGACCTCGTTTTTGGCGAAGCGATGCCGCATGATGGAATGCCAATACCAATAAAGGCATTAGAAACGTTTTGGTAGCATCTTCAAGTTCCTCTAGCTTTTGCGTATTTTGCGATTCGAAAGACCATTGTATAAATAATTGTATAAAATTCATAAATTTATCGCCGAATTTGCGCTACAAGGAAGCTAAGCGGCTTCAACTTTGTTTAAATTGTCTACGCAAAGGCCATAGCCTACAACGATGCAAGTCTGGGCATTGTCGTCATTGCTCAGCCAAACACAATTCTCTTCTTCACATGAACCCAATTTCGTCGTTTTCAAATCCACAAAAAATTGAAGCTACAACCTCGTCACAACAAACACTCATTTCATCGTTAACTTCAAGTTCAATCTCTCAAGCTTCGAAATCTATCGGCAGTAGTTATGTATTGCTAGCTACAGCAATGATTTTAGTAAAAAATCGTTCAGGCGTCTTCGTTCCATGCCGCGCTATTCTCGACTCAGCATCTCAAATAAATTTCGTAACTACTCGCTTGGCAAATCTGTTGCAACTTCCATTCAAAAAATCAACAATTGTGATCTCCGGTTGGCGAATCCAACTTCGTTGCCGACAAGGAGATTGACGTTTTCGCACAATCGCAAGATAAAGGCTACAACATTTTGTTCGCTGCTGTGGTCACACCAAGTATAACAGATTATCAACCTAACTTCAACCTTACTTCGGAATGGAAGATACCATCAAATATTACTCTTGCAGATCCACTATTCTTCAAACCACAGCGCATTGACTTGCTTATTGGCGCAGGTTTATTTTTTGATTTGATGTGTGTTGGCCAAATTCGCATTGCTAGTAATTTGCCAATGTTACAAAAAACTCGACTGGGTTGGGCTGTGTCTGGAGGTGTTTCATACACCACCAAACAATCATCGTCACTCGCAGCTTGCACCAAAAACTTATCTGAACAACAACAAAACAACAATTCGTTGAACGATATTGTTAAAAGATTTTGGGAAATAGAGAACTGTTTCGACTCTGCTCCTCCATCTTCTGAAGAAGACGATTGATGTGAGCAGCATTTCAAAGAAAATTTCACTCGTTTAGCTTCAGGAGAGTATTCGGTACGTTTGCCTGCAAAAAGAAACTTGAGCGCTCTTGGCGACTCACATAATCGTGCTCTTCGAAGATTTAAAAACTTAGAGCGAAAATTGGAAAATAATCATGATTTGAAAAATCAATATATTTCCTTTATGAATGAGTATGCATCGCTGCACCATATGTCACTGGCAAAACCACAAGCCACAACAACTTTTTTTCTACCACACCACTGCGTGCAAAAGCTTGACAGCACAACGACTAAGCTTCGCGTCGTATTCGATGGCTCCGCAAAAACAACAACGGGCTACTCGCTAAATGACGTTTTGTTAGCTGGCCCAACTATTCAGCCAAAATTGTTCAAAATTCTTTTACAATTTCGCTTTCGTAAATTCGCTCTTTCCGGAGACATATCGCTCATTTGCTGCAAGACCGGCATAAGTCAAAAAAATCGATTTTCCATAAAACGCGTTAGAAGTTTTCAACTGACTCCAACCGTATACGGAAAACACGGAAAAAATTCTCTTCTCAAGCGGAGCATATAAGACGTATTCATATGAATTTTTCACTCAACATGAAGTATGATATAACGAACAATTCTGCAGCATTAACTCAAAAATCACGTTTTTTGATTTATGCCGGTCTTGCAGCAAATGAGCGATATGTAAAATGTACCGATGTGTACGTGTGACATCTCCAGACGAATATCTTCAATGTATATTATGGCGTGAGCATCCACTCGATGAGATAAAGGTATACAAGTTGGACACTGTAACATATGGTACGAAATCTGCCGCCTTTTTGGCAATTCGTGCTATGCATCAACTTTCGTACGATGAAGAAGAGTCATTTCCAATAGGCGCAAAAATCGTGAGAAGAGATTTTTATGTTGACGATCTTATTTCAGGCGGAGATACTATAGAGGAAGTGGTTGAGATCAGACGTCAGGTTAAAGGTTTACTTCAGCGTGGAGGATTCAACATTCGTAAGTGGTGCTCAAACGAGGCTAGTACCCTTCAAGGCATTGTTGACTCAGAACGTGAGAGTATGCTCAAATTCCATGATGGAACTTATGTAACGAAGACTCTTGGCCTCGTCTGGGACCCTAGCACTGATAATTTCTTATTCTCTTTTACGCCTATCGCACATAACGCACGCGCAACAAAGCGTACGATACTTTCACATATCGCTAAATTTTATGATCCGCTTGGACTTGTTTCGCCAGTTATTACGAAAGCAAAAATTCTCCTACAAACCCTTTGGAAGGAAAAACTGCAATGGGACGAAAGTTTGCCTCAGTCGTTGCTAGCTAGCTGGACTGACATTTGTGCTCAGTATGGTTTAGTGAGCAGTTTTAAATTTCCTCGTTTTGTATTGACACCTCATTCCAGTTGGGAGATTCATGCCTTTTGCGACGCAAGTTTGGCAGCGTTTGGTGCTTGCGTCTACATTCGTTCGAAGTGTGATGGTTTCTTAAAATCATGCTTACTTTGTGCAAAGTCGAGAGTCTCGCCTCTGAAGAGTTTAACCATACCTAAATTGGAAGTGTCTGCAGCGTTATTGCTTGCAGAATTGGTAGCATCCATATCGCAAGATTTTTCACATCCTCACACCGTTCACTGCTGGTCAGACTCAATGGTCACTCTATCTTGGCTTCGCGAACAACCATCAAATTTCAACATTTTTGTATCAAATAGAGTGAGCCAGATTCAAACGCTAACTCAAGGTATGACTTGGCATCATGTGCCTTCTTCTTTGAACCCGGCCGACATCCTATTGAGGGGATGCACTCCGAATGAACTACTAAATTCTAAACAATTTTTTTTTTTTTTTTTTTTTACAAGCCTTTTTATTGGATCTTTCTAAAATTACTTAGAAACTAACAATAAGTAATCAAATCTTACAAACTAAATAAAATTATGTGATATTCCCAACGTTCCATCACAATTTGTTGAGTCACGAGGTATAGCAATTTCACAGCATATTCAGTGTGTCTTTTCTTTTTAATCGACGATGCCCCGTGTTCAGCAACAATTGCCTAGCAAGGGGATTCGGATGACTGTGTAATTTTTGAATGTAGCTTCTGCAAGACATTGCAACTTCCTCAGAAATTGTGGGTACATTTAAATCTCGATGGATGTTAACGTTCCTCATATACCAAGGCGCGTTTACAATAATTCGCAGACACTTGGATTGTATTCGCTGCAATTTTTCGATATTTGAGGGAGATGCGGTGCCCCAAAACTGAATACCTTAAGTCCAGATTAGCTTCAGGATTGCTTTATATAATAGCACTTTGTATTCGAGATTCAACTTTGATCTTTTGTGTATCAGCCACCATAACTGATTAATTTTAAGCTTGATCTGAGTTTTCTTTGCCTCTATGTGATTTTTCCAGGTCAGCCTTCTGTCGAGGTGAATACCCAAGTACTTTGTTGAGGAACATTGTGGAACTGATTGGCCATTAATTTTAAGTGGGGGACATGTATCTGGCCTTAGCGTGAAGGTTACATGTACGCTCTTTGATTCATTGACTTTTATACGCCATTTTGCTAGCCAGATTTCGAGAGAATCGATATGAGTCTGCAGGAGTTTAGTAGCTTCTATGGGGTTAGAGCGAGTGCACAATATTGCCGTATCATCTGCAAAGGTCGATATAAATGTATAGTTATTGCTGGGCATATCTGTAGTGTATAAGAGATACAGTAAGGGGCCCAAAACGCTTCCCTGAGGAATGCCAGCGTGAATATCCAATGGATTTGTTGTGTAATCCTTGTGATGTACGAGAAATTGTCTTTTCGTGAGGTAGCTACTAAGCAATGAGGAGACATTTGCAGGCAGTAATAGTTTGAGTTTGTAAATAAGGCCATCGTGCCATACTTTATCGAAAGCTTGAGTGATATCAAGAAAGACAGCTGAGCAATACTTTTTTTCTTCAAAAGTGTTCCTAAACAATGGTCCACCATTTTTATCAAAGGAGCACTCAGATTGGCCGAATAGCATCGATTTTTTAACGGATTTACCCGAACGGCGACGGAAGGTTTTAATTACTTCTCAACTACGCGACATAATGCTCGATTGCAAATACCACAACTCCTTTCACAAGTTGCAGCGCATCTTTGCATACGTTTACCATTTTTGCCAACCGCGCAGTACTCACGTTGATAGCCAACCGCTGACTCCACTGAACATCAAAAGGGGTACACACCTACTAATTCGTCACATTCAACAAGTTCATTTTGCAGCTGAGCTCAAAGCGCTACGGTTTGATAAGAAACTTAACTCGTCAAGCAAACTACGCTCATTAGGGAGGGCGCTTGCAAAACTCATTGTTGGACTTTGAAGCAAAACATCCACTTCTATTGCCAAAGCATCATCCCGTCACTAACGCAATAATTGACTACTTTCATCGTAAATATCTACATGCAGGACCACAGAGCGTACTAGCGTCGATTCGACAGCAATATTGGCCAATTGGTGGTCTAAAGACTGTTGCCAGTGTTATAAAGAAATGCATTCGATGTTTTCGTTTGAAACCAAAAATTTACGAGCATATTATGGGTAGCCTACCATCCGACAGAGTACAAGCAAACAGAGCCTTTTTCACCACTGGTATTGACTATTGCGGGCCATTCTACTATAAGTCAGAAGTTCGGACTAGGCCACCTAGGCCACGAAGGCTTGTCATCTGGAACTTGTTCAAGACCTTTCCACATCATCATTTTTAGCAGCTCTAAAACGCTTTATT
The DNA here is from genome assembly GCA_963854835.1 of Megamerina dolium. NCBI lineage: Eukaryota > Metazoa > Arthropoda > Insecta > Diptera > Megamerinidae > Megamerina > Megamerina dolium. The sequence continues at coordinate 20,995,531 of OY978527.1, forward strand.
TGCACAGGAGGCAAGCCACACACCATTTGGTCTGATAATGCAATGAACTTTGTCGGAGCTAAAAATGAAATGCAAGATTTAAGGCAATTGCTTTTAAGCAATTCTCATTACACTGAAATCACCAATCAATGCATTTCAGAAGGCATCGCATGGAGATTCATTCCGCCTTGTTCACCACACTTTGGTGGATTATAGGAGGCAGCGGTTAAGTCAGCGAAATTCCACTTTCTACGTGTCGTTGGCCTCTCAATTCTAACATTTGAAGAGCTTCGCACTCTTGTGTGTCAAATCGGAGCGATAATTAATTCTCGCCCACTTTGTCCAATTTCAGAGAATCCAGATGATTTGGACGTGCTGACACCTGCTCATTTCCTCATAGGAGCGCCATTTACATCTTTCGTTGAACCAGACGTCACCAGTCTCGATATCAGTCGTTTAAACCGATGGCAGCGCATTTGTTATATGCAGCAAGTGTTTTGGAAAAAGTGGAGCAGCTCATACCTCTCACTTCTACAAGAGCGAGTCAAGTGGCAAAAATCAAATGGCGGTATTCAAGCTGGAAATATGGTCATTTTAAAGGACGAAAACCTACCATCACTGAAATGGCGACTAGGTCGTGTAGAGACTTTAATTTATGGCTCCGATGGCGTGGCTCGTGTTGCAATTATTCGCACTGCCATTGGACTTGTTAAGCGAGCTGTGGGGAAAATTGCTGTGCTTCCTATTGAGAATGAATCGGTTGAAAGCCTACACCTTCCAACGTGGGGAGGATGTTCGCAGCAGCACTAATTTTATATCGGGACTCGCAGCACTATTTCTATTTCGGGACTCGCAGAGCTAACTTTCATGATCATATAATAAACTATCATTTTATATTGGAATGTACTAAATCTCGAGATCATATACGAAACTGTAAATCTCTTATTCTCTCTGATTTTAGTGATCATACATGCAACTGTAAACTCTCTCATTGCAGTTGACTAAATTTTTACCTATTTCTTTAATTATCTCATTCTTATGTACATATAATCATAAGCATATCCTAACTTTAATATTCTACAACTGTTAAATTCACTTCTACTGCGACCACGAATCAATAAAGTTATTAAACTTCTTTAAGAGTTTATAATTTTCATTTTTGCAAATAGGTGGAGCAAATAAGCTCTTTCTCGAAACATTTGGTGACCCCGACGTGATCGGGTTAGAAGTCATTTCGCGTTATAACTATTTGAGTTTTAACTAAACCACATTTTCGTTTAATTTTTTCGCAAATTCGAAGTTAATAAAACTTAAAATAAATCAATTTTGTTGCGGCAATATATAAACACATAACGGAGGTAACTGGTGATAATACCGTTACTCCTATTTACATACATATCGTACGGCACATATTTATTTGCAAAGCCAACATGCCAAAAGGCAACAAATCGAAAAAAGGCAATGACGTCACATCAGCAGATGTAACGATTAACAGCTCAGATTCAATTTCATTTAACAAAAGAAAAAGTGCATCGATTAAACATCAACTAATGGCACTAAATAAAACTTTGTCGGTGCAGCGTCTTGGTGAGCTCGATAAGGCCGAACTTTCTGTCCACGTGGAGTACGTTGAGAGCATGCACGATAGTTTTGACCGCGTGCAGTCGATTCTCGAAGAAGCTGATCCACGCGAACTGGATGGAACAGGCCGAGCAGAATTTTTCGCCATATACCTAGAAGTCAAGGCAAAGCTGTCACGCGAGCTCAATTTACATCGAAGGACAAATGTAAGGCACTCATCCACCGCTAGGCATTTCGCATTGGATGAATCACCGTCCACATTATTTTCATCGTTACGAAAATCTCGGCTTCCCGAGTTGAAAATACCGAAATTCAGTGGAGCATACATCGATTGGCCTAATTTCTTCGCCATGTTCAGCAGTGTTATTGACAAGGACTTAGAATTGAGCAAAGTGGAAAAACTTCAACATCTGCGCGCTAGTTTGCAAGGAGCCGCATTAGAAATCATTTGCTCACTTGAGCCAGTTGATGAGAATTATGATAAAGCCGTGGCTCTACTAAAGAATCGATTTGATAATAAATTACTTGTTTTTCAGGCACACGTTAAGGCGATTTTCGGCCTTAAAACTGTTGATAGAAGTTCTGCTAGTGGCTTGCGAGAATTGAGCGACAAATTCAATTCACATCTTCGCGCACTTTACACCTTTACAATGGGCGTGGTAAGCACTGCACAGAGGAAAAGCGAAAAATTATTATAAACCTTAGGAAACACGGAAAAACTTACAAAGAAATTCAAAATTTAGTTGGATGTTCTCCTCAAATGATAGTCAATGCCTTATCTTATAAAGAGAAAGCCGAAACTCGTGGACGAAAGCGTAAAACTTCTGTTGTGGACGATCGGAGTATTGTGCGGTATTGCAAAACCAACCCATTTGACTCCACTAAAATGATAAAAAATGTGCTAAATCTGAAAGTCAGTGCTGAAACTGTTCGAAGACGTTTGGTGGAGCACGAATTATTTGCTCGAAGCCCCAGAAAAGTGCCGTTATTAACAAAAAAGCATGTAGCCGCACGCATACGATTTGCTAAAGAGCACATTTCTTGGCCAAAGGAAAAATGGCGGAATATACTTTGGACTGATGAAAGCAAAATCGTCTTGTTTGGTGGAACTGGATCCAGGAGTTATGTCCGGCGGCCACCTAATATGGAATATCGTCCGCATTATACAAGAAAAACAGTGAAGCACGGCGGAGCAAAAGTTGTAGTTTGGGGCAGCTTCTCATATAATGGAGCTGGTCCAATACATTTGATAGAAGGCATCATGGACCAAAAGGTTTATGTGGAAATTTTAGATAAGGTGATGTATCCTTATGCTGAATGGAATATGCCACTGAAATGGATATTCCAACAAGATAATGACCCTAAACACACCAGTAAGGCTGCAAAGGAGTGGTTTAGGGTCAATGAGGTTGAGGTCATATCGTGGCCTGCTTAATCTCCCGACCTCAATCCCATAGAAAACTTGTGGGCAGATATCAAAAAAGGTGTTGCAGATCAAAAGCCTTCAAATTCTCGAGACCTATGGACAGTGGTAAAAGAATTGTGGGAGAGAATCCCTCTAAAGCGTTGCCAGGACCTGCTGTCTTGAAAAATGGAGGCTATACAACCAAATATTAATATTAATTTTAGTTTTAAACATTTTTATAACATTTCTAATTAGTTAAGATCCAAATTTTTTGTTTTACAGGAAATACTCCTATTTTTTTGTGCAATGAATTTCTAGTTTTCATTCTGAATGTGAAATATTTATTTTGTTAAGATACTTTAAAAGGCTTTAAATGCACTTGAGAGATGAGTTCAATGTCCATACATTATTTAGGACCAAAAAAGAATTTGAAATAAAGAATATTTTTTGTGAAAATAAGCGATTTTGAATTTTTGTGAGCTCACTCCTATTATTTTGTGGACAGCTGTACATATAATCATAAGCATAGCCTAACTTTAATATTCTACAACTGTTAAATTCACTTCTACTGCGACCACGAATCAAAAAAGTTATTAAACTTCTTTAAGAGTTTATAATTTTCATTTTTGCAAATAGGTGGAGCAAATCAGCTCTTCCTCGAAACAGTATCGTCAGACATATTTGCGATCAAGAGTTGCGAAGGTTGTTTTTTTCGATTTCAAATGTTTAAAAACAAGAAATTCGAATGAAGTCATGAAGAACCTTAAAATCTGGTTCTCTGTTCGTGGTATTTTCCACGTTCAAATGAGAATATTCTTAGAAAATGTTCAAAAGATGGTTCGGATGTTCAATTAGCACTTCTAATGCTAATCGAAATACACCAAGAAGTGATCAATTTAAATCAGCCAATGAACGTTTATTTAGTCGAATGACAAGATCAACGGTAGAAAACACTTGAATTGGATAAAATTCAACAACTTCAACATCATTATGCAAATCGTGGTACAAAACCAGGTCCAACATTCTTGCCTGGTGAAACAATTTCCATGCAAAAGCGTGATCGCGATTGAATTGGTGGTACGGTTGTGAAAAAACTTCAATATCCACCTTCAGTTATGGATCATACACCTATTGGTTCAACACTTCGATGATATACTCATCATTTAAGAAAATCGATAGCTAAAATATCAAAAGAAATTGCTACTGAATCAGCAAATACATCAAATGAATCATCGAACAAAAATGGCAAATCAAATCAAAATTCCATCAGACATCGGGCAACGGTTTAACACCACAACGACCAATCGTTAAACCAACTATCATTGTTCAACCAGGTACTGGCAGTAAATACGGCAACTCAGACTCAACCAACTATTTCTAGATATGGAAGAATAATTAACCCGTTAAAAAATTAACATATTGAAATTGATTTTGTTGAAATTTTGAAATTTTTTTTATTGATTTATTTTTTTAATTTCAGTTTAATTCAACTGAAATTAAAAAAAAAAAAATTAAAAAATGGAGATGTAATGGTATTGAACACAATCATACATAAGTGTCTGATTGCTGATTGCTGTTTTATTAAGTCTGTCCACTTACATTACTATCACTATCAATTTCTGTCATCTATCACTCTCGATATGAGAAAATCTACAAGAAGTACGTGAACTGAAAACTATCAGAAACTTGTAAATTGACATTCAAAGTTCGTAATTGACAGCTGGATTTATTTGTTCGCCAAGACTTTTCATGTTGAAAACTGTTAACAATTGTTGAAAATTTTTTGTTAGCGAACACACCTAATATTTAGTAAAATGGATGGAGAAAAATTCACAATAGACAATTTTCAGCAGTGTTGCCATCGCAAATTGCCCTAATCCTCTTTTATTTTGAGAATTAACTCATAGAGTTTATGCGGATTAGCTGCAGTTAATGCCCGAGTTAATTCGAATTAACTCGGTAATCCGGAATTAGGCTATTATAGTCTAGGCCACCAGTACCACCAGTAGTACTACGGGTTGCCAGGTCGGCGGGATTCCCGGGAGTACAAACATGAAATATGAGTTACCAATCTCATATCTGTCTCATCTCCAATAGATGAAATTCGATTCGCCTGGAGAGAACTGCACAAAACGGGGAAAGCGTATGTCTGCTATTTTGCAGCGTTAGTGGCTTTATAGACATATCCCAATCGGTGTTATCTAGCCGCAACTATTGCATTAACATTTTCGCAACAATAATTTTGGGTGCCAACTAGTCAGCTGGATTCATAAGCTGGAAGTTCTTAAGTAACCGTACTTCGTAACAAAAGAGCTAATCTCTCGCCGAATTCTCCATACGACATAACGGCCATCTTCATTTCGGAAAGTTGTTTTCTTGTAATGTTCTTCGCAATACATATCTTCGGCTGATGTACAAGTCATTCTTCTCCTCAATCTCCCAGAATCGTGAAGTTTCTTGATCAAGACTAATTTCGTTATAAAAAGATAAAGTCGTTCCATATCCTTGTGATGGTGTACAACGGCCCGTGATTATCCAGCCAAATACTGTATATTGTGTAATCCATGTTCCAAGGATTCCTTCTAGCAATATTGACGGGTATATGTCACCACCTAACACCAGATTCACAGGACAAGAAGGCAATTTTCCAGTGAGCTTCTTTAGTACGAAAGGATCCATCTTCACTGGTCAATCAATTCGTCAGGTCAATTGGAGATCCGATCACCAAAAAACACATCTTTAATGAATGAGCAGTAACCACCTCGTATATGCCAGTTACTTCCGTCCAAACATTGCAAGCAGAGAGACGCAACCTATTCCGCGACCTATAAAGGTCGCTTCCGATCCTGAGTCTATTAATGCATGAGCTGTAAAGGCAATGTTGTGGTATCGAGGTGTACAAATGCCTTTCCAAGTAGCACTGTATAATTTCTAGTTGGAAAGCTTGCCGTGTCGGAAACGGTGTCGTGTGATTCGTTTGGAACGGATTGCAGCTGATACGCAAATGTCTGATGCGATTGTTCCATCGATGCCTCAGAAGAAGTTGATGCTGTAGATAGGTCGCGAGAGGACTTAGATACAATCTCCAGGCGATGTCTATTTCTACACGACGAACATGTGAACAGGCTTCTACAGTTATTATAGTCATGAGAATTGGCGAAACAATTGGTGTACAGTTTGTGCTGTTTGACTATATTATAGCGCTCATCTACTGATAACTTCTGATTCTGGACAATGGCGAAGGGGGTGTGTCTTTCGGCACAATGGGCAAACACGATTGACAACGTTAGTTTGATATGTGTTCACTTTTCGTGAGTCCATTGGAGGAGTGTGGGTCGCTTAGGAAGGTCAAATCGACTGGGTCATTGATTAGGTGGATGGCTGAATGATCGAGAACCACCTCGGATATCTTAAACGGATTCAAGAGTCTGATACCGCTCAGATAAGAAAGCGTCAAAGTCACTCCATTTAGAAACCTCACGCTTATTATTCAATGAGTGCTCCCATAGTCACAATGTAATATTCGGGAGTTTAGTGGTACACAAATATACAAATATACACATACCCAATGGTATGTGTCAAGGCCCAAGAGCTTTAAATTGTCATATAGTCATTGTATAGTCATTTATGCTGCGCTGTAAGCGCTTCAGATTGGAACCGGTTTCGTTAGACACCGACTGTAGGCCGAAAAGTGCCTTCAACTATATATTAATGTGTAGTTTCTTATACTCGTATCGCTGTTCCAGGTTGTACCAAGCAAGCGCGAACCATCATTAGTCAGGGGCGTCGACTTAATGATGGGTTTTGGAGTAAATGACGGTGGCAATTAAATAGTGGGGAAAGGATATTCATTTTATACCCAACAAATGTGTTCAATTCAATTTCAATTCAACATAATTCAATTTGAAACGTTCTAACGAAAAAATATATGCCCATATATCATGATGGAATAATTAAAGGTGCTGTACGTAGGATTCCATCTCTTTCTAATTTGACAATTCTCGCTCCCCCTGCAAATTAGTAACGCTTCTTCGTAAACTTACTTTTTCACTTTCAAAGAAAATTTATAAAAAGTAGTTTATAGCTTACTTTTATGTAAAAACGGCAGTATTGCAGATTAAGTAAAAGGCTGATTGCTGTTTTATTAGGTCTGCTCACTTATATTACTAAAGGGTTATCCATTTCACGGTTTCAAACGTATAGGGCTAGAATTCGACATCTGTCAAACTGAGTTGTTAAAACAATTTCTTTCTTTTTCAGTTCAAAGTCCGACATTTGCGAAAATGGATCGCTTAACTATCACACAAAGCATTAAAATTGTAAAAACCTACTACAAAAATGGTGATTCTGCCACAGCCACATATCGTGCTTTAAGAGGAGGTTATGGTTTACATAATCGTCCAACTACGCAAGCAATTGGCAAAATTGTGAAGAAATATGAAGAGACTGGATCGGTTACAGATATTGTAAGGCCTGTGCATCATCGTTTCGCTCGTACCACCGAAAATATCGCTGCTGTAAGTGCAAGTGTTGCCGAAGACCCGAATGTGTCGATTCCTCGTCGTTCTCAGGAATTAGGACTGTCTTACGGCACATTATGGCGTATTTTGCATTTGGATCTACACCTACATCCATATAAAATCCAGCTCACACAACAACTGAAGCCAGCTGACCATTCACAACGTCGTAGATACGTCGAATGGGTGCTTGAACAACAGGCGGTAGACGGCGATTTTTCGAACAAAATTTTCTTCAGCGACGAAGCACATTTCTCACTCGGTGGGTATGTTAACAAACAAAATTGTCGTATTTGGGGTTCTGAGAATCCTCAAGTAATTGAAGAGAGGCCACTACATCCACAAAAAGTCACTGCTTGGTGCGCTCTTTGGTCCGGAGGTGTGATTGCACCTTAGTTCTTCGAAAACGACGATGGAACGACTGTCACCGTCAATTCGGAGCGTTATGGTCATATGATAACCGACTTTTTTTTGCCTGCTATTGAAGAATACGACTTAGAGAATATGTGGTTTCAACAAGACGGTGCCACATGCCACACAACTCGAGCGAATATGGCTTTATTGCAAGAGAAATTTTCTGGCCGCGTAATTTCTCGTCGTGGCGATATCAAGTGGCCACCAAGATCATGCGATTTGACACCGCTTGACTTTTTTTTGTGTTGCTACGCGAAAGACCGTGTTTATGCAGATAAACCTTTAACTCTTGAGCACCTAAAAACCAACATTCGTCGCGTTATGGCTGAGATACCGCCCAATATGTATCAAAAAGTGGTCGAAAATTACCTCAAAAGAATCGATGCTTGCAACAATTCGCGTGGTGATCATTTAAATGATGTAGTATTTCACACATAATGTCAACGTTCAAACTTTATAATAAAAAAGAAATATCATGATAAAAAATATTTTATGTGTTTTATTTACATTTACTTTTGAAACCGCAAAATGGATAACCCTTTATCACTATATTCTGTCATCTGTCACTCTCGATATAAGAAAATCTACAAGAAGTACGTGAACTGAAAACTATCAGAAACTTGTAAATTGACATTCACAGTTCGTAATTGACAGCCGGATTTATTTGTTCGCCAACGCTTTGCGATCGCAAATTTCCCTAATCTTATTTTATTTTGAGAATTAACTCATATACATTAACAAACATATATATATATATATATATATATATATATATATATATATATATATATATATATATATATATATATATATATATATATATATATATATATATGTTTGTGGCACCTATAAGCCCTCAAGGGCTCTTTGGCCGAGCTTCTCTTCCATTACTGTTGTGCGTGTTAAATTTTGGACAGTATCAGAAGGGACCTAATTATTTTAGTCGGTTCCGAACGGCAGAACTCTTGCGACATCACTTTTTCTGAGCTTCGTCACAGAGTTCTTTTAGAAGCTTTTCATGGCAAATTGTTACTGCTGGAAGTGCTTGCCGGCAGGTGGGTACCGTTCGAAAGAAAAATCTTTTCGATATCAAATTTGTTATGTTTCAACCGGGTATTGAAAACACGACCTACAGAGAAGAAGGCCAACACACTACCCACTGAGCCACGGCACCCACATGCAAATATGATACGCCTAATATATAACGAAAAAATTTTTGAGCGAACCATTTCAATTACAGAAAAAAATTTGTCATATAAAATAGCGTTTACAACAGCTTGTTGAGGATCGTACTGTACTTCTGGAGATGACTTTATCATTGATGTCTCTAACGCAGACTTTTCTGAAATAGGACTATCAAACCAAATATTGGATAGTTTTTTCTATTTTTCAACGATGTGTTGACTTTGCGATGAAGAATGAACATATTTTTAAATTTATCTCACAAGATTCACTTTGAAGAAATTCACGTTTGAAAAGAAATGAACGCATTATACGTAAATATAGGTCAAACTACCAGGAACAAACATGCTAGTCGTTACTTCTTAATTTATTAAAAGGATTACTAAAAAACAAACAAAAAAATTGTAATATGAAATAAAACGTCTATAAATTTTTTCATTTAATACTTTCTTTATATTTAATATAAATCAATGGCAACCCCAACGGATATTTTGTAAACAACAAAACGCGAGGAAGAAGAAAGGCTGTCAGCTTGCTACTGAATGGATATCACCACTCCCATTCTCGCAGATAGCAGTCTACTGCTGCTGCATTCATCAAAATTTCAATTCTGTGTGAATTCTTTAGGTTTTTCAATTCATGAATTGAAAACGAATAGAACTTATTCATTTTTATCAGCGTAAAGACTTCACATACTGAATGCTAGAAAAAAAGGATATATCCACCATGTTTACGAGTTACATGCTCCATTCGATCTCCAAATCATTGGTGGCTTGAATATTGGGTTCCAACGCATGAAGAGTTTGTCGGCATAAACCAATGACTTAACATAGCCCCATAAAATGTAGTCAAGAGGCGTTAAATCGCACAAACAAAGAGGTCAATTAACAGGGCTGCCCTTAGAAAGAAAATTGTTGCTAAATTGATTTTGCAATAACTCGATTGTTGCACGCGCTATATGGCATGTAGCCCCATTTTATTGAAATCAAATGTCGTTGATGTTTAGCTGATCAGTTTGTGGAAACAAAAAGTCAGAATTATGTTGAAATAAAATTCCATAATTTGGAAGCAATGCTCTGGCGTTAAACGATTCATGGTAAACTGGTCAATTTTACTGAACATTTGTGTCAACACAGTTTGACAATTTTCATCTGTCAAATCATAAGTATCCCTATCGAAAGATCTCATGCTGCAAAATAAACTAAAACCACCCGTTATAATATCCAGAGTGTAACATATAATATAAAAGTTCATGGTGCAGATGTACTCATGTAAATATGTAAATTTACATATACCTTTATGAGTATATATAAAGATACCTATACTACTATGCTACCTATGTATATATAATGCCTTATTGTATCTGCATTTAAATCATTTAATACATTTTATCTATCTACCCAACCTTGTATACGATATGTATGAGGATGTGTATCCATATACATTAATTGTACATACATACATACATACGTTTATTGTAAGCGTAATCTTTATCACTTAATATGACAATGATGATAATGATAATTATAATAATAATCATCATAATAATCACAATGATGAAAATAATGTTAATGAAGTTGATCATCTTAAATTGTGTTCCACAATTCATTTCGTTCGTTATTATTCGTCTTCGTGTTCCGGTAGCTTTCTTATAAAACAGCGAAAAATGCTTGAATACATATGAATGGTGCCGTTGATGCTGTGTTGTGACTTTTAATTTTGTAATATTCATGTGTATGTACATGCAAGTATAGTATCTATTACACTAAGAGAAAAGTTGCGGGCTAAAATCAAGCTGTGTCGTACGAGGTTTAAGAATTGGATAATTTAGGGAACCAAATTAAAAATCAACTTTTCCGCATTGAAATTAAGGTATAAATCAGAACGGGTCTTTCCAAACAAAGTGTAATTTGTTGTAACACTGTTTAACAAAGTGCAATTACACTGGCCCCCCATGATTTACTTTAACATTTGTGAGACAATGGATATTTATATGAAGTGAAAGTATTCGAACGGATTTTTAAATTAATTTGTCGATTATATTTGGTATTCAAGTTTTTATTTTTTGCTAAATTTTGTATTCTTTGTATATATACATATATATGTATAGGGTGATCCAATCAGAGCTTTCGGTATTTTTTTTTAATAAAACGCATTAAAATCAATTTAATAATCAAAAAGTGTATTTAAGACGTAAGTTCGGTTTATGACATTTAATGTTTGAAAATAATTTATTTTAAATGTTGTGGCCAACTGGCTCTAACATGATCCATTTTATGGGTCAAATTTTCGAGCACTCCTTCGAGCATTTCGGCCGATATTCCGTTAATTACGCGTGTTATGATCGCTTCTAATGTAGGAATCGATTGTGGTTTATCGGCATAAACAACTAATTTCACATAGCTCCATAAAAAGTAATCCAACTGCGTCAGATCACAAGATCTGAACACCATAACCACAACATAACACCATATGAACACCATGAAATGGTCGAAGAGAATGAAGAACATTTCTCACTGAACACTGAATTTTCAGAATTTGTAAACGTTGTTCTGGCGTAAGTCTATTCATGGTGAAATGTCAATGAATAATGAAGACAAATGTCATATGAACATGACAGTTATAACACGTGAGATGTCTGAGAATCCCTATTGGAAAAGCTACCTCCTATTGGATCACCCTATATATATGTATACACACACACACACACACACACCCACGGTTTGTCTTTGATTCCCAATGGTGACCATACTATAGCTGGGCTCTAAGCTACTGGGGGGGTCGACAGGTCGCGGATAGCCGGACAGCCTGTAGTAGCAGGTTAGTTGCGAAATAAGTTTAAACGAATAAGCAATCCCCGACGATGAGTGGCAGGAATGGAGGAGGCGGTATAAAAGCCAGCGAGTCCTATGAAAATCCTGTGACAGTGGCGAATCGACACCGCCTCTTAAAAACTGTGTCCCCCTCATCATGCATGGGTATGATGAGTTACAAAAAAATCCAGGCGCGACGGTTTCCATAGTGGAGGGCTTCCTGGTCAGCGTCTGTACACCATGTTAGGTGCGACTGTTATATTGACCGGTACACTCCGCGGCGCACTGGGAGTCCCTCGAAACCTTAACAGTTTACTCTGCTGTTGGGTTGAAGAGGGTGATGTGAGCTTGCTCTGCCGAGGTGTAAGCCGCTGTGGGTATCAGGAACCAGTCCCTTCGGGCCTTAGTCAGGTAGTGTGTATTGGACGCATGAGTTGTAGCCTGCATTGCCACGGGCGAGCGCCGGTTCGTCCGTGTTTTCCGGAACCGGTAAAGCGAAGGACAGGCCGCAGGGAACTAGGGTAGGGGCATTGTCCCCGAGGGTATACCCGCTCCTGTCTATTTCGGTCCGCCCCCCTACACACGATGCACTGGTACAAAAAGTAAATGGAGAATAAATTGAGAATTAATAAAAACAATAGCTGCAATATAGATGGCATTATCATGAGCAGTGGTACTCAATGTCTTTGCGATGGTGGTATCAAGATACTTGGAGCTGAGCCGTCCAGGAAGACACCGATCCCGAGTGAAGATGGCAAAACTGTCGAAGTTGACCCTTTAAGCGTGCACCAAGACTTGTGCGGTCGCCGAAAACTTCGGAAAAGCCAGCAAGAGCAAAATCTTCGCCACCTGCGATGCAAGATAGCACGCCTATGGCTACAATGACGCAATCGAGTGCCGATATCATGTCGGAATTAGGTGATGCAATCAGGAAGTTGACTGAAGCAATGCGACTACCGCAACGATCAATCAACAACCAAATCAGGGACCTGCTCAGTTCACTAACGCGACTTCACGAACGTGCCCGAGAAGAGTATAATAAAAGCAAAGAAAATAGACGAAATGTCCCCCTCAGGCTAACATCTATAGTATCAACGCCGAAGAGGCCCCGCAAGGACGAGCAGCTGACACGAAAAGCACCACCCAAGAGGAACAGAGCCACTCACGAGGAAGTGCAAAAGTCGACGGATAACACGAGCAAGAGCGATGGAGGCAATAGACCTGCCAAAGATAAAGAGAAAACAGAGGGCTGGGCGCTGGTCTGACGCAAAACGCAGAACGCTAAGAAGAAGGCGACCTATACACCGCCCCCGAGACCAGACTCGGACCAGTCTTACAGTGACATACTTAAAACTGTGAAAATGGATGATGCTCTACATGAACTTGGTGAGAACGTTGCACGGATCAGGAAGACGGCTAAAGGCGTAAGTAAATAAATATGGTGCTCGGTGATCAAGCGCAGATTCGGGCACTAACCCATGAGGTATCGTTGGAGATCCGGGATCTAGATGAAATTACCACCAAGGAGGATATAGTCGAGGCGATCCGATTGCAAATAAAGGAGTTAAGTTTCTTCGACGAAAGAGCGATCAAAAACATCAGGGCGGCGTATGCAGGTACGCAGACTGCGGTGGTAAGCCTTCCGGCGTTGGACGCAAGACAACTTATTGATGCTCGGGAGATCAAGATTGGATGGGTGCAGAATAAGGGAAAACCCGAATCTAAAGAAGTGTTTCAGGTGCTTAGAATATGGGCATGCGGTGAGGGAGTGCAGCAGAATAAAAGATAGGAGCCAAAGTTGCATCAAATGTGGGGAAAAGGGGCACTTTGCAAAGACATGCGATAAAAAGCCATTCTGTGGAGCATGCAAAATCAACGGGAAGGATGCGTGTCACCAAATCGGCAGTAGGAAGTATCCCCTATATCAAGCAGCGTGCAAAAGGATCAAATGAGAGTTGTACAGATCAACTTAAACCATTGTGAAGCTGCGCAGGAGTTGCTCAGGTAGACAGTATACGAGCAGAAGATAGAAGTGGCTATAGTTTGCGAGCAGTACAAGAACTTAAGCGCAGGAACCTGGATCTCTGATCAGGTAAACAAAGTTGCCATATGGGTCTGTGGAAACAACTCCATCCAAGACAAGCCGCTCCTTGGGAAATCCTACTATACGCGGGCGAAGATCTGTGGAATCAATTTTTATAGCTGCTATGTTCCGCCGAGTGTGACGCAAGTCGACTATGAATGGATTCTAGAAGAACTAGTGCGAGACGCCAGAACTACTACGCCAAACGTAATAGCAGGTGACTTCAATGCATGGGCCGAGGAATGGGGCAGCAGTTATACAAACAGGCGGGGTGATGACCTGCTCAAGGAGTTCTCCTTGGTAGACGCGGTATTGCTCAATACTGGCGGTAGGAATACCTTCGAGAAGAATGGTCGCGGATCAATTATTGACATTACGTTCGCCAGCCTCGCGCTCGTTCGATCGACAAGCTTGCAGGTGTGCGACTTTTACACACATAACAACCACCTTGCTATTGTGATGGAAGTCGGCAATCATAAGCAGATTCGAGGGGGCCTACAAAAAAGACAAACCAGAGGGTTGAAAGTGGAAACGCTCGATGAAGAAATTTTCAAACTCATACTAGACGTGAACCCAGACAGTTCAAACGACGTGGACCGACAGACCGACATGCTATCACAGTACGTAAATAAAGCTTGCGACGCCGCCATGTGCAGGAAAAGACAGAATATGTTTACAAAGCCCACGTACTGGTGGAATCAGGAGATTAATACATTAAGAAGTGAATGTCATAGAGCAAGACGTCTCTCCCAAAGAAGCCATGGTACGCCAGAGCATATAATACTACGTGAATGCTTCAAAAAGAAACGTAAGGAGTTTAAAAAGGCGATCAAAAGCAGCGAGTCCTCATGCTTCAAAGAACTTTGTGAAAGGGTGGACGAGAACCCGTGGGGTGACGCGTATAAGATAGTGATGTCCAAGGTCAGAGGTGGTAGAGGTAAAGCACCATCCTGCCCTATCCTCTTAGGAAAGGTAGTAAAAACGCTTTTTCCGGCGCAAGACTTGCAACCGTATATGGCGATACTCCCAATAGAAGAAGCAGTGACAATCGACGAGTCGGAGATTATCTTAGCGGCGGAGAGATTTGGTAACGCAAATGCGCCTGGACTTGATGGCACCCCGAATAAGGTGCTGAAGATCGCCATTAATAATAACACGAAGCCTTTTGCCGAGCTTTCGTATACTTTGCATGAAGTCTGGAACAACATCTAGAAAGGAACTCACCTGGTCTGTCCGAGAACCAATTTGGCTTCAGGAGACATCGGTCGACCATAGACGCAATTAGAAAATTGACGGACATTGCTGGCAAGGCCATAGAAGGCACTAGATGGATGCATGGCGATAAAAAATATGACGTACAAAATGCCTTCAACTCGGCAAACTGGCATCTTATTATGAGGGCATTGGAGTCAAAGGAAACACCGGCGTACCTAATGCGAATAATAAATAGTTATCTGTCTGACACACTACTGTTGTATGGCACGGACGAAGGGCCCAAAAGCTACGTGGTGACGGGTGGAGTGCCGCAGTTGCGAAGGAGCTCTCCCAAGTTCAGAGCATCTACAGAGAGACAGCTTCGAAAATTAAGGATTGGCTCACGACGACAAAGCTCCAGCTTGCGTTACAGAAAACAGAGGCGGTACTTATCACGAGCAGGAAAAAACTAGAAACCCTAAACATTGACGGCTACAACATTACAACGCAACTTTCGCTGAGGTATCTAGGTGTTATGATTGATGCGAGGCTCAACTTCAAGGCGCATTTCAAAAAAGCCTGCGGTAAGGCGCAGAGTAGGAGAGCACTCCTGGCTAAAGTAAGCCAGTCGGTATTGATGTATGCCGCGCCTATATGGGGAATAGCCGTGCGTCAAGAAGGCGAAAGCAGTTTTTAGGCTAAGCGCCATTAGAGTTACATGCGCTTTTAGAACTGTGTCGCACGAGGCGGTCGGTGTTATATCTGGCATTATGCCGCCAGACATAATGGCTTCAGAGCTGAGCAGAATCTACAACAGAGCAAAAAGCATGAATAGGCGACTAACGGCAGATGAACGTAAAGAGGAGAGATAGATGAGCTTCGACGAGTGGCAAACACAATTGGACGCCGCAGAAAAAGGAAGGTGGATGCACAGGCTCATCAGGAACGTGCAAGCCTGGGTCGATAGAAAACATGGAGAGACAGACTTTTACCTGACGCAGTATTTGTCGGGTCATGGCTGTTCCAGGGAGTACCTCCTCAGATTCGGGCACGATGAAGCGACAGAATGCTCCTCTGCAGTAGTGTCGGTGAAAACGCAGAGCATATCTTTTTCTCTTGTTCGAGATATGTAGCACAGAGAGCGGATATAGAGAGGCTAATAAACGAAAGGATGACGCCCGATAACATTGTGAGCCACATGCTGCAATCGAGATTGGTGTGGGCTAAGATGAAGGAATGGTCCGCAATAGCGCTCCAGGAGCTCAGGATGAAAGAAAGGCAGCGTAGAAGTAGAAATATACATGCAACGGATGAATAACATTGTAGGGCGTGTGTGAAGAGCCTTTTTGGGCTAGCTCGGTCCTGCGAAGTAGTGCTTAACGGCGGTCCCGCAGGGCCAAAAAAAATACAAGCTACAGAAGTCGGAGTTAAGGGTTTAGTACGTAGGCGTACTGGTTCGCAAGTCCAGCATAGTAAGATAATACTGACTGGGTGTGGTCCCAAATGAGGTGTATCCTTAGCGGACAGTATGAATCGTCTATGGCTGACGTTATCTATGAAAGATTCCCCCTTCGAATAAAAAGTACACACACACACACACACACATGAACAGGAAGTAAAGGTGGAAATGAACACCCTACAAGCTGCTATTAATGCCCAGCTTATAAAGCAGCTCTACAAGAAATAAGAAAACGGAATGATTAGGTGCATTCAGATAAATCTTAGCCACTGTGAAGCAGCACAAGATATCCTCCTGAAAACAATAGCTGAACAATAAACTGACGTTGCACTAATAAGCGAGCAATACAAAAATCTAGTAAATAATGGAAAGTGGTTAAGCGACATGAGCAGTAAAGTAGCGATATGGACCTGAAAGAAGTAGATATCATTGGGTATGAAGACGATATCGCTATCACGGTAGTTGCAAAAACCCTGCCGGAAGTAAAACGAAACGCTGAAGAAACAATTAAAGGTGTTAAAAAGTGGCTCGAGTTAGCGGGACTAGATCTCGCGGATCATAAGTTAAATTTTAAAGAACACCTCAAATATGCGGGTGTTAAAGCAGCAAAAGCAAGTGCGGCATTGTCGAGGCTCATGCCGAATATTGGTGGACCACGTCAAGCGATTAGACATCTACTCACAGGTGTCAACACGTCGATAATAATGTACGCTGCACCAGTATGGGCTACAGCGACAGGTTGTAGCTCTTACATGAGAGGGATAAAAGCTGCATATAGATTATCATCCCTAAGAGTCTGTAGCGCATTTCGCACAGTCCCTAATGATGCAGCGAATGTAATCGCGTGCCCATGTCCTATTGATATCATAGCGGCCCAAGCGCGGTCAATTCGTGATAATAAAAAACTACCGCAGGCTGAGCGGATAGAAGTAGAAAATATAATTAGCCATAGTGAGCGAGTATAGCAATATAGATGGGACGCATCGACTAAAGGGCGGTGGACACACACACTAATACCCAATATAAAAACGTGGATAGATAGGAAACATGGAGAGATACACTACCACCTGACCCAGTTCCTCAGTGGCCATGGATGCTTTAGAGAGTATTTGTATAGATGCAAACACGTTGATGACCCGTGGTACCTCTATTGCAAGCACGAAAGTGAGAACGCACAACATGTGCTATTGAGGTGCGTCAGGTTTGAATGTGAGCGCTCCCAGCTGGAACGGTTAATGCTACTGTCGCTAACACCGGAGGGACTTATCCGATGCATGCTCTCCTCGAAAGAAGCATGGAACGCGTCAGCAGACATCATTACAAGAATAATGCAAAGATTACAACGTGACGAACAGGCAGCACGTACAAGAAATAGCGGAGAGTGAAAAACACTCAAATCCTGCCTTGCGAAGGAATGCCTTGATTGGTGGTACCGCAGGATGAACAGTACAGTGATATCGGGTTAGGTGGTTTTAGTACGTAGGTACATATTGGGGCATAGCTCCAATGTGTGAATCGTGCATGCTGAATACTACGGACTACTCAGTGTCTATGAAGATTTCCACCTTCCAGCGTATCGAAACAAAAAAAAAACACACATATACATATATATACATATATTGCCGACATATATATATATACATATATTGCCGACATATATATATATATATATATATATATATATATATATATATATATATATATATATAGACGATGTCAATGACATTGGATTTGCCGGCAGGGCAAGGGTGGAGAGCGGATTGTTTGTACTAAGGTGCAAAAATCAACAATCCAAGGAATGGCTGTGCAAGACGGTGGAGCACCTAACCGGTTTGTGGGAGGGTGTCACGGTCGATTCCCTACTTCAGCTTCCGGACTCAAAAGGCATACACACCGTCGGGTATGCA
This sequence comes from Megamerina dolium, assembly GCA_963854835.1. NCBI lineage: Eukaryota > Metazoa > Arthropoda > Insecta > Diptera > Megamerinidae > Megamerina > Megamerina dolium. The sequence continues at coordinate 21,014,065 of OY978527.1, forward strand.
TATGATATAGCGGTAACGGTGAGCGGTAAGTTCCTGGACACTATTTATGATACCATGAGAGGTGCACTCAAAATGGTTTAAGAATTGTGCACGGAACAAGGTCTCAATCTAAATGCTAGTAAGTCGGAATCAGTACTCTTTACTAACAGAAGGACCGGGCTAACAATAAACCCCCTTAAGCTTTTTGGATCGAAGATCAACGTCTCCAAGGAAGTAAAGTATCTAGGTGTCATCCTGGATAACAAGCTGACTTGCAATAGTCTCGTCGATGACTATGGTTATGCTGCTGTGGTCTGGTGCCGTGGTCTGGTGGCCTAAGGTCACCCAAAAGACCACGAGATAGATAGGGTGCAAAATAATGGCTTGCATTAGAATTACCGGAACTATCCGGACGACCCCAGCAGAAGCTTATTATGAAGTCGGCGGCATTAACAGCATTACGTCTGAAGACAACCAATAATTGGTAATGGATTCGGCACGGAGATAGGGCAGAGGAGCATCCCGTCACTGTTATATAGCAGTGTAAAGAAGGCGCAAATGCCAATGGAAGGAATGGGTAGATTGAAGATGACTGCAAAGTCACACAGAACACTCATTGAAGACAGCCTATCAAGCAGAAATGCTTGGTTTAATCCATGCGCTAGACCATCTACTGGATGGAAAGGTGCAAAGTAATAAAATCTTGGTAGCACTCGATAACTAGGCGGTGGTCAGGCGACTGCAACAGCCTACGGTATATTCTATGTGGGTGTAGGGACACATTGGTATAGAACAAAATGAAGCTGCAGACGCCTTGGATAGACAAGGATCTGAAGCTGTTTTATATACCGGAACCAATAGTTGCTCTTAGCAATAAATAATAATAATAATAAACTGTCCCTTTTGCAGTGTGCAACTAATAGCCTAGACAGACGGCAGCCTAATTCCGGATTACCGGCGCACTTAATCCGAATAAAATAATAACCTGACAGACGCCAGTATTGAGGATTAACTATACGGCTGATTGCTGTTTTATTAGGTCTGCTCACTTACATTACTATCACTATCAATTTCTGTCATCTGTCACTCTCGATATGAGAAAATCTACAAGAAGTACGTGGACTGAAAACTATCAGAAACTTGTAAATTGACATTCACCGTTCGTAATTGACAGCTGGATTTATTTGTTCGCCAACGCTTTTCATGTTGAAAACTGTTAACAATTGTGGAAAGTTATTTGTTAGCGAACACACCTAATATTTTGTAAAATGGATGGAGAAAAATTCACAATAGACAATTTTCAGCAGTGTTGCCATAGCAAATTGCCCTAATCCTCTTTTATTTTGAGAATTAACTCATAGAGTTTATGCGGATTAGCTGCAGTTAATGCCCGAGTTAATTCGAATTAACTCGGTAATCCGGAATTAGGCTGCCGTTTGTCTAGGCTATAACCTTAAAACTAAAGAAGTAATAATAAAATGGAATTGTTAATAAAGATAAATATCTACCCGTAAATGTAAAAATTTTGAAAGCGGTTTTTATACCAGGCTTGTTTTTTTACAGCAATTCTCAAGTATCTTTTTTTACTAATTTCTTTGGCAAGCAAAAACAGTCAGGAATTTTGCGTGAAACATTAACTTAGTAACTTATTGCCTGTGAGAAATATCCGGTAGACTTAAGTTGTACTTTAATGGAGAGACACAGGCTCGTTTTTGTTCCTTATGATTAATAAACCACTTACATATCATGGAATAATGATGCCTACACAACGATGATAAGTTAAAACAAATTTAAAATTATAGAGCCGCCTTGCATACAGTTCTACACGGATAACATTAATATCATTTTAATACTCAACTAATAAGGTTATATCAATCCCAGGTAAATAATATGCAAATGAAATTGTTTCATGTAATATGTTTTGTGTTTATAGAATTTCTATGTCATTCACAAAATTCCGAACCATATGTATGATTAGTGAGTGGCTCAATCCACACACTGCAAATGAAAAAGCCTTACGATTTTTAAAGGGTTTTAATTTTATGATGGAAAATTGTAGGGTGTAGAATCAGAGGAACTGAATAGCTTTTCAACGAGCTATCATTTTGAAAAGTTGGATAATCGACAATTGTGCAATGATAAAAAACATCAACATAACCTTTCAAACTAGAGGTGAAATTTTGAAACTTTTTTAAAGTAAAACTTCTTAGGTGGCAAATGGACTATGAAATTTTTAAAGCACATTTCGTTACATGAGTAGGAAGGAATATATAGCATAGAGATACAAAGCAATAGATTATGATTCCATGGTTCATGGCGTGTGTGTGTATGTGTATCGAGAGGGAGAGAGCAACCGGCAAATAATATGCGAATAATGACAATTAATGCGAGAGTAAAATATTAGGCAAACAAAATACAATACGTATGCACAACGATATAAAAACGATAGAGTGTACATGCACACATGCAAACAGCCGTCAGGCACATACTGAAAATGTTATTGTTTTCGTGTTATTACGCACTCACATCTACTTGGGAGACACATTCAATATAGTGTTGCCAGACTTCAGAAATAAAAAACGGCCAAATCAAAACACTAAATAAGCTAAAGGGTAAAGGACAACCTTTCCAACATTTCAGTTTATATTTTTTTTTTAACACGTATGCATTTTAGTTCAACAATCGAAGCATACATTAGGTACAAATATATGAGAAAATAATTTCATAGAACTTGTCTACGCCAGAACAGAAATGTCGCGCTCTTATAAACTTTATATTATAATTTCCATTGGGTTGGCAACCCACCAACTTGATGTTATATTTTTTCTATTTGCCGTTTTCTCTTTCTCTCGCCCTATCTTTTCTTCTTAACTTCTCCTGTTTTTTTGTATTATTCGAGTTTTTACCTCTTTTGAAGGCAGTTCGCGCCATCTCACTTTTTTCCACATAAGTTAAAACATAAAATTAAACAAAACCCACGTAAATTCTAAATACAAAACTATAATCTAATAAACGATATTGTCAACTAAACATAAGTGAAAATAGAAAATAAAACCTAAAATATAATACATTTAAAATCAAGCTAAACTTAATTGATTCAGTGACAAAACGAAAGAAAACCAGAAAGAATAAAAGAAGTGTGCTAGCGTGTGTGATCCTTTAGTGACAACAGCCAGCATAACAACAGGACCAGCAGTGGTAACCACAACGACAACCTCATCATCCTCAACTGGCAAGCCTTGCCATCAAGCGGACCACCGGCAACAATTCCCTCATACGTTCAGAACCATTAATAAATATATTTTATTATAAACATTAAATCAGGCCCTTTCTTTTTAACAACAAAATAACATGTGAATTTAGAAGAAGACAGCGGCAAACTATTTCAACATTCTACAAAAACATCCTATTGCCGAAAAATTCAAAATTATATTATATATCTCACATGTAACTATTTAATCTTTATCAGATGAATTGGATAAACTACTGTTTAAATATATATCACGAGAGTCTATCATCCTTATGAGCTGGCTGCATTCCAAAAGAACTGTAGCCGTGTCGAATGCGCAATAAGGTCAAAGCTTTGGTTACAATTTGCAATCTCGAATCTTTGTCAATAAGCCAATATACTCGAACGTTTTGCTTGTATATCCTGTAATAGAAACAAATATTCTGCGCAACATAGCTGACTATTTAACATAAGAGAATGTAAATCGCGACAAATCTGTTGGACCAAATGTGATGCTGCTAGATGATGATTCTCATAACAAAATTCTCTCGCTTTATAACATATTGTTGCACTGAATTTATACAAAATCTTGTATTGTATGTATGGAGGATTATTAAAAAAAAGCTAGTTTGAAAATAAGAAAGAGCTAGAAAAAAGCCACGAAATTAAATCATAAATTTCGAAGCTAAATGACAAAACAAGAAAGATAGATGTAGCCTCAAAAATGCTAAACTGGCAACACTGATAATAACGATTAATGCGCATATTATACGAAAGCACACGTACCGCAGAGTATTAAGGTAGCGCCCATATTTACGACTAATCAGTTCTCAGTGAATTTGACAGAATGTAACATAACAGTAAGGCAATCCGAGGGAGGAATTTTGATGTTTTCATTTTGAAATAAGTGTACAGAAGAAAGTGAGAACCCTCTGGTTGTATATAAGGTTGTATTAAAATAATCAAAGATTTTGTTAAAGCCCATTGTTTTTCATTAAAAATAAAAAAAAAAATCATCAATTTGTACTCAACCAGAGGGTTAATACTTTTGACACTATCTGTACAGATTTATTAATTAGTAATGTTTAGTAGCCTAAACATGCTTTGGCACATACTGTGAATGACATGAGAACAAATTTTATGATTGCCTTACTTGGTTAATTATCATTTTCTCTCGAAACTGAACTATTATGACGTCACATCTAGAAAAATCTTCTCTGATCTTCTGTCATTGTTGGCAAAAGCACAAAAGCAAAAACATTTCAGTTGCTGGCAGACATAGTTGCTGATTGATTATGCGGCGCATGATAGTGTTCTTGCTTTTGTCTTAGTCCGCATTTAGACGCAAAAATATTTGCACGAAAAACATTTTCAATTCACGAAACATCGTTCACATTTGCACGGGAAAAATGTTTCTCGGCGACATGTGGACTCCTTTGTATGTTTGACCCAATGTTTGACATTGCGAAAAGTGTTCGGACTGTAAAAAAATTTTACAGATGATGAAATTTGACAGGTAGCCGAAGCTAAAAAATTGTGGTCGATTCTAAAATTTTGTGGTAGATTTCAATGAACTAAAAGATGATATTTATCAAGTCGTTTTTTGTTATTCATAAAAAAGTGTAATGTTTTACATTTATTACTAATGTATAAAGAAAAAAAATCTCCCTCAAATATCGAAAAATTGCAGCGAATACAATCCAAGTGTCTGCGAATTATTGTAAACGCGCCTTGGTATATGAGGAACGTTAACATCCATCGAGATTTAAATGTACCCACAATTTCTGAGGAAGTTGCAATGTCTTGCAGAAGCTACATTCAAAAATTACACAGTCATCCGAATCCCCTTGCTAGGCAATTGTTGCTGAGCACGGGGCATCGTCGATTAAAAAGAAAAGACACACTGAATATGCTGTGAAATTGCTATACCTCGCGACTTAACAAATTGGGATGGAAAGTTGGGAATATCACATAATTTTAGTTAGTTTGTAAGATTTGATTACTTATTGTTAGTTTCTAAGTAATTTAGAGAGATCCAATAAAAAAGCTTGTTAGAAAAAAAAAAATCATTTTAAAATTCTTTTGGTGGCTCAAATATATATATATATATATATATATATATATATATATATATATATATATATATATATATAATAATAAAAGTGGTTATGTATTTCATGCAAATGTTATTGTGTCTAAAACAGGACCAATATGTGATATATTAAATTAAAGTGCATGATTTGAAACTTAACACAAACTCTTCATATTTGGGTATCCTTAAAGCACTAACGAAATATTTGCTAGGTGAATACAAGATGGCGTTAATAGCTGATTTGGGTTTTTTAAGAAGTTTTACTTCTATCACGTGTACGCTGTTACACGCGAAAATTTTTTGTTAACATACTCACCCTCTATCCGTACTCCTTAGGGATGGTTCCCTATAAAATGAACTTAAAAGCACCTGAAAATAGAAAACATGGCGTAGGAATAGTACCTTGATCGGTTTGTATATAACCGACATCCATTCATATTTTGTATGGGGGCGATTCACATTAATGCTCATGGGCCTATGTATAATATTGATGAAAGTTCTGCAGGCAATTGGATGGCTGTAAATATTGAATCGATATGCCGGTAAAAGAAAATAATTTACATGTTCTGGAGAAAGAAACTATTGAAAGTGAATCGAGCTACGCAATTTCTAAGAAAGCAAAGTAATGTTGTGCCATTGGTAATTCAAATACTTTTGTGTATCTGGAAAAACAACAACCTAAGCACTTTCACAAGGAGCAGGACGAGGAGAGTTTTAGGCTCATATTGAAAGAATTCAATTTAGAATCTGTTTTTGAAGAATAACAATATTGTTCACAACGTGTAAGTGCTGTGCAATTCTCACAAACAAATTTTTTTTTCACATTTTACATATATTTAGCTGCACAAGTAACATAGAGACGCTTGAAGTACATGCGAAAAGAAGACATGAAGGAAGCTATTTCCCAGCTATGGCTGCGTTTGGAATTTCGCGAGAAATTTTTTGCTTGGAAAAAATGCAGGTGAAAATTCTTGTATTCATAAATAGTATGAAATCAAGAAGAAATATACTTCAAAACTCTTAAAATAAGATTTTTATTCTCAAAAGTAGAACGAAGCAATGTAAAAAATATCGTTCTAAATTAAGAATATAATCTTGATTTTAGCATTTTCGAGCTTAACAGACTTTTATAACGTTATCAGCTTGTTTTAAGCTCGCTTGAATTAAATCTATCTTGTTTTTCTCTGAGTGTACATACGTGCAAGTTCTACAATACAAGCGTTCGTACTATATTGGTATGGTATAAGAAGTAAGTAGAGTCAGTGATTGTAGAAATATGTTTGTATGAGTGTAGGTTTATTTATTTGTCAATTGTCTTTTATTCCATTTTATTTTATTTTAAGTTCATTTCTTTTGATTTCAAACAAATTTAATTTAAGAAGCTCGTTATCAATTTAATAATACGATACGAATATCAGTAACTTTGTGTGTGCAGCAGAATAGTAGTCTTCAAGATTTTATTATTTGGTTACTTGTGTATTATACATGTATCATAAAAAAATTTAACAACATGTATATATTATATATTATTCAATCCCCGGCTGAAGCATAACAAAGCTCTGTGACAAAAATAAGTTAAAGTGATGTCACAAGGGTTCAGCCATTCGGAACCGGCTGATATAAGTAGGTTCCTTCTAATGTGGTCCAAATTTAACACGCATAACAGTATTGGACGAGAAGCTCGGTGGTATCACAATGCGCCTTTCTGGCCTAAGTGTGTCTTCTCAGAGAGAGGGCAGCCACAATAACATTACATAATATACAAGGAGCGACAAATATGTATTAAGACTCGAACCATATCTCAGCAACCAAGAGCGCCATCTATGTGCGCCATCAAAACATGCGTTTTGAAGCTTCAACCTTCCTCTACTAACTGTCAAATTTTTATGCCATTTGGTTGACATATAATGTTTATTGACATTCATTTTAAAAAACACGTGTTCGTTTGATGTTGAAATTTTAACATGAAATTTAACACACAGCACTCATTTTTCGTCAATTTTTGGCTCGGAATCAGGTATGTGTGTTGAATCACCCGCCGTATTCACCTGATTTGGCACCTCACGACTTCTTTTTGTTCCCAAAACTGAAATTGAAGTTGAAATGATGCTTTTTTGATGACATTCAGACCATACCACGGGCTTCGACGAGGGCACTGGAGGCAATTCCGAAAAATGAGCTGGAACACGCGTTTGAATCACTATTAAATCGATGTAACAAGTGTATTGAATCAGGAGGAGAATATTTCGAATAAATATACAGAAAAATTAGCAGATATCGTGTTTTAATTGTGTTTTCTAGAGGCAGTCTTAATACATAATTGTAGCACCGTGTATATTACATATACTGTACTTGCAAGTAGAAGATAGCCTCTATGCAAATAGACAGCGATTGGTCTCCATATACTCATCATCTACTGGCGACTCCACATAATCTAGATCATTACGGTATTATTTCGAAGTAGTTCGTCAATTTTTCTATGTTGGAACTCCACTCCCACCCTCGAAAACGAAAATCTATGAACATTTCCACTGTGTTAAATGAATATTCCAGGAAAAAGCGAAATGCAAAAAAAAAAGTGTTAACAAATAAACGGGCATGCAAAAGAACTAAAAGAGATACTCTACTAAGAACGAAACACCGAGCTCCATCATTATCTCAGTAATATCGATGCGACAGCAGCTACAGAATAATCTCTCTGGAAAGCAACTAGCAATCTAAAGAGACCCCCACTGCCCCAATCAGCAATACGAATGGAATAGTGACCTTAAAAGAACGAGCACATTTGCCAGGCACTTAAAAAAATTATTTATCCCGCATGAAATTGAGCTCCCAACCAATACACACTGGTCCCAAATTCAAATTTTTTGGCAGAAATTCAAAAAATAAAGATACAAACCTGTAAATTGGTGAAATTGATATTCATAGTATATATATGAACGGAAAAAATGTTGAAATGTTTATAAAATTTGTTTCGGGCTACAGACGCATTTTGACCGAGGCAGCCTACAGGTAAAGAAGAAGCAGAAATGGTCTCCGCACCGTGTGCTAATATTTTGTGGACTGTAGTAGACATATGGTACCAAGGATATTTTTGTAAATATATTGTGGCAGTTTCTTGGCAGTACTTTTGAAATTTTTTGACGTTAATTTCGTATTCGCAGAAAATAGATATTAAAATATTATGAAATTTCTTCAAAACCTCTTCATCAAATCCCAACATTGATGCAAATTCCTCAGTTTCGAAAAAACTTTTCTGGCTGTATTGCCATCGTTAGTACCAATCCTATAGGATATTTTTAAAAGGAATTCTAAGAAACGAATCCATGCATGAAGAGGGCTTACACAATATTGCAATGTTGAGTGCTTTGGTTTGAAAACATCAGATTTTAAATCAAAAGTCGCAATAAAATTAATTGGCTTTGCCCCAAAAATTGGGCAAGACTGAGTATATTTTCGAATAAAAATGCTAAGGTTTCATCTGGAGTGAGGGGTATAGACTCTCTGACAAAAAGTTTTCTTTTTATTTCTTTCGAGTTTTTAGGCGTTTTCATCGATTCTTTTAAAACAAATGCCACCTCAGTCATATTTGACTTCTTTGCAGACACCGTGGCTGCATATATAAGAAGAGAGGTGCTATTGCTGTTATCCTCTGCGACCTCGGCAGCCAGCTGACGTTTCAAGTGCGCGCTGCCCCCATAATACGTTAAGCGTGGATATCCTACACTACTAGGACATTGTTCAACATAATCAGTAGTACACATTTTTATAATCATTCATATATGAGGCAAGCCAACGTTCATGCACTTTTTTAAATCTATCCACCATTCTATTACATTTGAGCAAAGAAGCATTTGCATACGAGACGAAATTTCTTATTTGTTTATTTTTTGAGTCAATTTTGTTTTGATTAAGCATTTAGTTGATTTTTCCAAATTTGAGACCGCATCCCTTTTGCGGTCATTCGAAACCCAAATGTCGAAAATTTCAGTATGGCTGAACTCTATATTGACTGAAAAAGGCAATATGGTTAGAAATGGGGCAAAAACGGACGGACAAAAAGGTAAGTACCACCGTTTTACATACACATTGACATTACATACACATTGACAATCCAGTATACTTTTATTCCACAAAACACAAGTAATTGTAGGTTAGTTTGGCTTAAAATAATACTTTACAAAAACACAGTAAAACAGGTATAACACATAAAGTATGTACTCCGTGATATTTTTTATATTCTAAATACCTTGCGTTTTATTTTCCATATTTTTATATATTTTATTTTTAATAAAAAACTGATTTTCCACATATTATAAATTTGTAACTAGATATTAACTACACAAAATCAAATGCTGTAGTGATAAAACAGTTATTTTAAAATGATCCGTACACACGCATGGTTGCATTTTGAAATTCATCATTGTGATTCTAAATGCGTTGGAATATATTTTACTAGAAATTATATGTGGTTTTGTCTAAATAATAAAAAAAAAATGTGTTACTGCCAAAAAATTTGGTTATATATATATATATATATATATATATATATATATATATATATATATATATATATATATATATATATATATATATATATATGCAGGGTATAATTTGGTTGGCCTCAGCCGACTGTAAGGTGATTTTTTCACATTAAAATTTGAACATAACGAAATTGAAGCGATGACATAACGAAATGCTTGTGTTTTAGTTTTTATTTTAATTTTTATTTAATCCGTTGTATGCGTATTGTTGCATTTTTCAAGAGAATTTCAATTATTTTACAATTTTTTTACTAACTGTCTGAGCATATGATTTGAATTATAGTTCTTGTGTACTTAACAAAGTCGCGCTGGTTCTGAGCTTATCATTTCGTAATATTTTTTTACAGTCGAAAAAAATAGTTTTACATATTTTCCTTGCATCTGTTGAATTTTGAGCAATTTTTGCCATTAAAGGGCAATCAGAATTAAGTGCATTGAATTTAGAGCCCATCAGAGAATCTAAAATTTTTCGATCATCAACTCCGAGCATCTTCTTAAATAAGGTGGAAGCTCGCCAAAAATCTAAATGATATTCGAAGATACGAGTGATGAGAGAGTTGTAGAGTTTTCGTTCTCTGAGTACTACTTATTAGCAAGAGTTATCCTCCAACAAGAGTTCCAAGACCATTGACAAATAAGGTTGCGAAAAAAATTTGTCATTGCCATGAGTTACTAAAATAATGTTCACTATTCGCATTTTAGTTCTATACTAAAATAAGCTCAGCAAATATATTTTAATGTTTTCAAATACAATACAAGTCAAATATAAGCCATAGGAATAAAATATTAACGAAGGAAGAAAAATGTAATATTTTTAGAAAATTTAGACATTATGAATTATAATATGAATGGAAGGTGCATAATAAAAAAAGAAATAAATACAGAAATAAGAGGAAAATACGAAATTTGTTTTAATGAAATGACAAGTTTACAAATGCACTCATCTGCACGTATATATCTATTCAAGTGGATACAAATAATTTAAACCCTAGCCGTCCAAGAGTTGCACAATGTGCAGTTTGCCTTGGTGTTTTCACACCAACGGTAACGATGTGTAAGCACGATGTTATATTTTCGCTTCTCAGTTGTTGTTTAACTTTTGACGAGGTGAGAGTGTTGAGCATGTTTGAAAGAAACAGTGAACACAAAAATAAACCATAAGCTGCGATACTTGCTCACCATTTAACAGTGCACAGTTTTTATAAAGCCACAGTAGGAGCACGTACTTCCTTTGACACACACATACTAATGCAAATGTTTTAGTATTCGTGTTACCGGCATTGATTTAAACAAATACATGAGTTACATAGAGGCATACCGCCCAATTTGAATGTGAAAAGATCACCTTACAGCCGGCTGGGGCCGACCAAATTATACCCTGCATATGTAGATAGATATATATATATATATATATATATATATATATATATATATATATATATATATATATATATATATATATATATATATATATATACATATATATATATATATATATATACATATATATATATATATATATATATATGTGTGTATATATATATATATATATATATATATATATATATATATATATATATATATATAAAGTTTACTCGAATATCCATCTTTTTCTTTTATTTCCACTTTTTGAGAAGGGAGCTAAATAAAAAGTGGGCGTGGCTTACCTCTTTTTTATGTAAATCCAATTATTTTTTCTTTATTAATCCACACCTTAAATTTGGTTGTCCTACGTTGAATAGTAAGTAAGTTATAGCGGTTTAAATTTTTTTTTTAATTTTAGCAACTTTGTATGGTAGCCCCATTAAGAAGTGGGCGTGGCATGTTGATTTTTTACCAGATTATGTGCAACTACCATATTAGCCTAAGTATTAATTATGATTGTTCTAGACAGAAGATTGCAGAAGCTGCAACGATCTCAATTTAAAAGAAATTCAGTCATTCTGTATGGGAGCCAATATAAACAATGGGCGTGGCTGGCCCATTTCTTGTGAGTACATTTGCTCTCACAATACTAATCCACACCTTAAATCTCCTTGTTCCACGCTAAGTATTTTATGGGAGCTCCAATCAGAAGTGGGCGTGGCACTTTATTGCCAGATTATTTCCGACTATCATATTAACCTAAGTATTAATTATGATTGTTCTAGACAGAAGGATGCAGAAGTTACAGCTATTTTAAAATTAAAAGAAAATCTGACATTTTGTATGGGGGCTACTATTAACAGTGGGCGTGGCAAATCCATTTGCTGTGAGTCTAGTTGCTCTTACTATACTAATCCATACCTTTAATCTGGTTCTACGCTGAATAGTTTGCAAGTTATAATCGTTATTTTTTTTTAATTTCCGCAACTTTGTATGGGAGACCCAAGAAGGAGTGGGCGTGGCACACTGATTTTCTGCCAGATTATAAATCTAAGTGCCAATTATTGTTATTCTAGACAGAAGATTGCAGAAGTTACAGCTATTTCAATTTAAAAAAATTTCAGTCATTTTGTATGGGGGCTACTATAAACAGTGGGCGTAGAGCACCCATTTCTGGCAAGGTTATGTAGCAGTATAATGTAACGCTATGTGCTAATTATTGTTGACTCAAATGGTATATTAAGTGAGTTATAGCAAGTTAAAAATGTTGAAAATTTCGCTTTCGCTTTAAATGCTTGGTTTGGGCGTGGCTATTAACCGATCATGCCCAATATCAATCCCCTCCGTACTCTTGGTTCATACGTTACTTATACCAAATTTCGTCAAAATAGCTCAATATTTGCTCAAGTTATCGTGCGAACCAACCAGGTGACGGACAGACGGACGGATGGACGGACATCGTTAAATCGAAAATTTAAGCGACGCTGATCACGAATATATATACTTTTCTATATCTCCGGCGATTTCTTCAAGTTATCTTAATTTCATTATTGTAATAGTCGTATTCAATTTCCTTGTCGATTTTTGCGACCAGTTTAGCAAGTCTATCCGAAGCTGCAATTCTACGATCTGAAGTTTTGTCTTCCTTCTGTTGTGTGTTTCTCCATGCACTAACAACATCTTCAATATACAATTTGAGTTAGTCGGTATAGTCAGATGTTATTGTTCACAATAACACAGACGCTGTCACCGTGTTAGATTTGCTGTATTAAAGTAGTGATGTGCATTTATTGTTGTTTATTTGCTGTTATTTATTGTTATTATTGTTATTTGTTGTCTTTGTTACTGGCACAAGTTCGGGGACCATCAAATTTTGGTACAAGTTTTGCTGCAAAATGCTCGACCGCTTTTGACAAATGGTGTTGACGAAGTAGAACTAGATTGCCTTCTGTGGCGACTAAGCACGATGTCTCAAATTATAGTGTTTAGCCTGTTGATTCGAAATTTTTACGAGATTCTCTCGATTCTTTGCTTTTGGGGGTGCTATATCGCTCTGTAATGTTTTCATATATTTTTCTACTGAATAATGTGTTTGTTAGACGTAGTGCTCGTCCTTGTGTTAGGAATGCTGGGCTGTATCCTGTTGAACTCTGCTTTCTAGAGTTTATTGCAAATGTCAACTCTGGTAAGGTCTCATCCCACTTGCGTTGGTTTCCTTCACTGTATTGGGCTATCATAGTTTTTATTGTGCGATTCATTCTTTCTTTAGGGTTCTCCTGTGGGGAATATATTTTTGGCATTCCCCACTGATAAATTGAGCACCGTTTGAGCTAAAATTTGTTCCCTAAGGCCTTTATGAAAGTTTTAGTGGTAGCTCTTCTCGTAGCTACGAATTCTGGCCATTTACTAAATTTGTCATGTAAGACGATGGGCGTGGTATTTCGTGCATGGATCGTGGGAGTGGACCTACAAAGTCTGCTTATACTTATCGACTAAGGCCGTGATGTCAGAGTTGTTCTCCTTTTCCCCGCAGGGGCCTCTTGAGATGCTTTAAATTTTTGACATGTTTCGCATCGTCTAGCATACTTCGCTACGTCTCGGAAAATACCTGGTTAGAAGTACAGTTTGGCCACTATTGCTGTTGTTTTGGCTATTCCTAGGTGTCCGGCTGTGATATCATAATGAAACTCTCTCAAAACAATAATCCGTTCCGATTTTGGCATTACCAGTTCCCAAGGAACAGGGTCCATTTCTACTTTGGACAAATACCACTTATCATGTGAATCTTCGTTGTTGAAGAGATTGGAGAACCCCATGGCAATTGTTAATGTTGGCCAATGGTGAGCGAGAAAGGCAACCAGCAATAACATTAAATTTTCGGTACCTTACCTCGTAATCGTATTGTATAATTTCAAGGGTCCAGCGAGCAATTCGCTCCGATGGAGATTCGATAGAGTTGAGCCATGTAACCGTGTAGTTTCGCTCCGCTGGCGTTAAACTACGGCTAGCATACGCTATTACCTTTTCGCCGCCGTCGAACTCTTGTAGAAGGACCACTCCTAAACCAACATCACTTGTATCAGTCTGTAGTATAAACGTACGCTCGAAATCTGGACATGCGAGTGCAGGTGCTTCCGAAAGTTTGTGTTTTAACGAGACGAAGGACGTCTGCTCTTCAGCTGCCCCTTTCCATTTCTTGTTCTTTTGTAGCAATTTGTTCAATGGGCTTACTAGTGTTAATAAGTCGGGAATGAAACGACGGTACCACGCAGCAGTATTCAGGAAGGACCTCAGTTCAGTAAGCGTTGTGGGTGGCTGTATATTCATGATTGCACATACCTTTTCTGGATCAGTATACACACCGTGTTGACTGACTACATGTCCCAGATACTTTGGCAGGAATAGTCTCAACTTGGCTTCGATCAGTCGATCGAATACCGTCTTGAGATTGGCCAGATGTTCTTCTCCCATCTCTACGATATCATCCAAATATGCAAAGGCAAAAGAGTCCATTGTAAGTCCAATGATGTCATCTAATGCTCGTTGAAATTGAAACAGACCTCGTCCAGGTACCGTAAACGCAGTGTATAGTTTGCTATCTTGTGCCATAGAAATTTCCCAGTAGCCTCGCCGAAGGTCAATGGTACTAAAATATTTACCATTGCTGAGTTTTTCCATGATTGTATTAATTCGAGGTAGTGGGTACGCATCGCGAAATGAATGTTTGTTTAGTTAGCGATAATCAATACATAATCGCCACTCTTTTTACATACAAGTACAATTGAGGAACTATATGGGCTCTTTGATGATTCGCTACGAACATCTTTTAACAGTTCTTCAATTTCGTCATCAATTATTTTTTGCACCACTGGGTTCCGAGAGAAATAACGTTGCTTAAGTGGCCTCTGGTGTTTCATAATAATGACCTGTTTGGTTACATTTGACGTTCCGTTGATATTTTGAAACCGTGGGAGCTGCTCATCTAGAAACGCTTGGACTACCTGGGATTCATTATCATCTTTGACGTTGTGTTTGATTGTTGCGCATCCTGAATGCGCCGCAGTGGACGTATTTTTCTCAATTGTAGTAACTCGATCTTTAGGTTGGATTTGTATTGTTGCACCGGTTCGTTGCAGAAAATCCATTCCAAAAATTATTGGGTGTAGGCTATTTGGGAGAACTAACTTAACTCCTTTAAGAGTAACCCAATGCAATGCAAGAGTGAGTCAACAGTTCTAACATCCCGATTCCCACAATCCCAACAGTGGTTGTGGTCACGTTCCCCACATCAAAAACACACCATCTCTTCATTATGAGGGCCAAGAACCGTTTGCTTTCTTCTATTTGTACCTTCTACGGTCGAATGGATTCGTACTCCTGTGCTTAAATAATCAACTCTCTAAGTATACTGAATTTTCGTCTTGTAATGCACATTCGGTACTCAGCACAACTATTTTGAAATATCCTGTTGTTTTGTAACAAATGCTACAAATTTTTCATTTGGGCGTTGAATTCGTTTTCTGATGTCATCTTTGAGTGTTTTAAAGAAACATGAAGGCAAAAAGAACAGCTAAAAATCTTCTACAAAATCATGGTATGAACCCCAAAGGCCTTTTTTTATTCATAACCCAAGATAAAGCGTCTCCACGGAATAATTCGGACATAGTATTCAGTAATGCGTGTTTAGGTATCTTATAGCAGGCCGCTAGCTCTTCGATACGTTCTAGAAACAACAGTGGTTCCTTACCACCTTCGCATTTAACACCCCACTTGCGTACCTTGTCACAAATGGAGGCTAAGTCTAACTGAGGTATATCTTGTACAGATAGTAATATAGATGAAGAACCGGGTTGTTGTTGGTTTGCTCAACTAACATTTGCCCCCACGCTGATACCCGGTTTTACCTCGCTGACTGAACCACCACGCCGTGTCTGAGTGACGACTTTTAATTCTAACTACGAAAATGCTGTCCTCAACTGGTCGATAATTTCGCCATGTTCTGGTGGTAAGTCGCCATCTTCAATATAATTTCTTAAAACATCCCTCATTTCGTCAACAGTACCAGTTGCCTTCAACCCTATATCACCTAGGCACTGCATCAATTCTTCTTTATTCGCCAACGCTTTTTTGTCACAATTATAGATTTTCAATGTTAGCACATTTTTCCGTGTATTGCTTTTTTTTACATATTTTCTGCACAAAATTCCTACTGTCTTTGCTCGGACGCCATTTATAATGCTCTCTGTTGGTCAAGTTCTTCGGCTCCAGGGTTCAGTTCGAGTTTATTTATTTATTATATTATTCCATTTAGTCATATTATTCCATTTCTTTATTATATTAGTTCATTTATCTATTATGTTACTTATAAGTATATTTAAAAAAATCACAAAATTTAGGAAGGGCTGACTACCCCAGGTTTGCGCTCCACGACTACTTGTACTCCGATCACCTGGGCCTTCTTTACCCAATCCTTCTTCTCCTGGCTTTCACATAAGCTCGGATCCTGAATTTTATTGAAGATGGTGTAAGTCGTTAGTTAGTATTAGTTACTAATGCCTGGGTCCTACAGTGGTTACCAACCATTAGGTGCCCTGTGCACTACGACACATGCCTTTTCGTCTGCGCCGATTGGTCCGAATCGACACTCTGCGACAAAACTACTCCAACTCAACATGTGTGTGGAGTTGGCCTCTTCTGTCCGACTATGGAGATGTGTTCCCAAACCACGACAGCCAGAGGCCAACTGTCGATTTAATTCTTCTTGGGTCCCTTGATAGCGATCGTTGCTGGTGGGTCATATTTTCGACTGCGTGGGTGGTATTTCTTCTCTCTTTCTCTCCTAGTTAATGTGGATTGTAAATATCGGGTGTAAGCCGAATGCACGATAAATGTGTGATTACGAATGTGTGCATTACCTGCAGTATTACATTAAAAAAAAATCGTGTGTTTAAGATATTATGTATTTAAAGTAGTATGTATATAGTAAATATATATATATGAAGTATGTGACAATGTACAATGTACATTTATACATATTGTAAACATATATATATATATATATATATATATATATATATATATATATATATATATGTATATATATATATATATATATATATATATATATATATATATATATATATATATATATATATATATATATATATATATATATATATATATATATATATATATATATATATATAGATATATATATATATATACAGTAAGTATAAAATTTAGAAAAATTAATCTAAAATCTTATTTTGACAGACAATTTCATACTTCGGATAAACTGTCAACTTCTGATAATTCGTTTATTTACAATTGCAGTTGTAGTTTCCTACTAAATTTTTTATTAAATTATATTATTTTATTATTTATCTCAAGCAAATTTCATGATTCAATGCTATTCTGCACTTGTTCCTTTAATTCTTTTATTATTATCTAACACAAACACTTTATTATTGTTCTCTTGTCCTCTTATGTACACCCTATTTTCACTTCATCTAATAATTCTCACAAAATATTCCCTTTTGTTACAACGCACTACGTTGTATCAAAAACACCAACCACGATAGGAATTGAACTAGGTTTGAAAATTAATTAATTAAATTAAACAAATGTTATAATTTAATTATTTTTCAATAAAAAAAAAACACAAAAAGAAAAATTTGAACAAAAACAAAAGCATTAAAATTCATTGAAATCAATACAATAAGCTACCCTATGAATATATGTACGTACGATATCGAATGGACCCAGCCCAAAAATAAATGCGTTTTTAATAGCGTAAATAAATCATCCAATGAATTTAATTAATCAAAACAACAATAGCAATATATATATATATATATATATATATATATATATATATATATATATATATATATTCATATATATATATATATATATATATATATATATATATATATATATATATATATATGTATGTATAAAAAAAAAAATAAATATGTGGCACTTAAAGCCCCAAAGGGCTCATTGGCCGAGCTTCTCTTCCATTACTGTTGTGCGTCTTAAATTTTTGGACAGTATTAGAATGGACCTACTTATTTTATCCGGTTCCGAACGGCAGAACACTTGTGACAACACTTTTTCTGAGTTTTGTCACAGAGTTCTTTTTTAGAAGCTTTTTCATGGCAAGTTGTTACTGTCGGAAGAATTGCCAATTGCTTGCCGACAGGTGGGTACCGTTCGAAAGAAAAATCTTTTCGATATTAAATTTGTTATGCATCAGCCGGGTATTGAACCACGACCTACAGATCAGAAGGCGAACACACTAACCACTGAGCTACGGCACCCCTATATTTGTATATATATATATATATATATATATATATATATATATATATATATATATATATATATGTATGTATATATATATACATATATATATATATATATATGTATGTATATATATATACATATATATATATATATATATATATATATATATATATGTATATGTATATGTATATATATATATATATATATATATGTATATGTATATATATATATATTTATATATATATATATATATATATATATATATATATATAATTTATTTTTTGCCTTGTACACTGCTCTTGGGAGCATGGGGCCTCAACAAGACTTCCATCGTACACAGTTCTGTGCGGTTTTGCGCAATATCGACCTACTCCAAGTATTTTTTGGACGACCTTGACCTCTGCTCCCTTGCGAGTTCCAGTCTAGTGCCATAATGGTATCTGAAGGTTTCCTTAGCGTGTGACCTATCCATCGCCAATTTCTATTTTTGATTTGCAACAGGACGGGTTCTTCATTCGTAAGTCGTTGCTGATGGAGTTCGGCCAGAATAATCTACAGATGATACGGAGGCATCTGTTGACGAAAGTTTGTAGTTTTTGTGTGATGGTGTTAGAGATCAGCCATGTTTCACTTCGGTACAACAATGCTGACTTCACACATGAGCTGAATATTCGCAGTTTTGTGAGCGTGGAGATTCGCGAGCTCGCCCACACTGCATGCAGTCGCCCGAACGCCGCCATTGCCTTGTTTATCCTGCAGTTGACATCTTCATTAGCTTCGCCGTCTGCCGTAATAATGCAGCCGAGGTAGCAGAAGCTTTCAACATATTCCACCGCGCATCCGTCGATCATTATATGGCTTGCGTTTTTGTGATTAACTCTCATGGCCTTGGATTTTGGGATGTTGACCTCCAGTCCGACAGTACGTGACAGCGCGACTAAGCTGTCTGCCTTCGCTTGTATGTCGAAAATTTTGTGTGACAGGAGGCAGATGTATAGCTGACAGCGCTATTCCACTGATTGTTCAACTATGATAGGAAGAGGTTTGATTTGATCAACACAGCTTCGGTGTGGACGAAATCCAGCTTGTTCGTCTCTTAGGGAACATTCGACACATTGAAGTCTGGATTGAATGATCATGACTATTATTTTGTAGATGTAGGGTTATTCCAATTATCACAGTCGCGCAAGTCACCTTTCTTAGGCAACTTTATTATGATGCCTTTTGTCCATGACAGAGGTATTTTTTCGCTTTCCCATGCGGCAGAGATGTGGGGGAGAAGGATTTCTGCTGAGATTAGCGGGTCGACAAGAAGTAGTTCCAGCTGTATGCCATTTTCGCCCGCAACTTTGTTAAGCTCAAGCTGCCTAATTGCATCCTTGATTTCTGCTAGCTTGGGGTTGGATGTTGATATTTTGTTGCTGGTTGTTGTGCTGCCTATTTCAATGCCAGATTTCACAATGGTTCTGCCGTTCGGAACCGGCTAAAATAAGTAGGTCCCTTCTAATACTGTCCAAAATTTAACACGCACAACAGTAATGGATGAAAATCTCGGCCAATGAGCCAATAATTAAAAAAATTTTTTTTTTTGATATTGCAAATCTTGTTGGTCCTGTTTGTGTTGAGACAATATTCTCAACTGCAGTTCCATTAGGCTGAAGTAGTATACCATTTTGTTTTTCACAATAAAAGCGGAATCAACAGAACTAGCTACAGCTATGGCTATCTGTCGCAGAATCACTTGTTTCGTTATTTTCCGAAAAATAATTACTATCTGAATCTGAAAGATCTAAGTCAGTTTCTGCATTGACTATTTAACGTATATTCATACGTCATTTTGTATGTAAAACACGTCCGATATATTGAAAGCAACACACAAACTGAACGAAGCAATCGAAAATTTTGTGCTTATTCGTTGCAAAATTCATAAAAGGGCGAATCCTACAACTGTTTATTATTACATTAGCTGTATTGAGTTAAAGATAAATAATAATATATACGAAGTATGTATTGAAACAAAATAGATATGAAAATATATTAAATTGCTATTTTCCATAAAAATAGCAGTATGACCTAAGATTCGTAAGTTTCTTCTAACTTAACATCAAGGTTAAACAACTGAAGAGCTCATTGAAGCAATAAAAAAGATTGTTTCTGAAATATTTCTATTTGAGAAAATTAGTGACGTAAAGTTCAATATCACTACTTTACAACTAATTATTTTGAACATCAAGGAATCAAGGAATTCAGATTGTTAGTATTGACCACCTGAATTCAAAACATATTATAATTTTTGTTTTGTATGGTCAGGTTTTTGGGATAACGGCAATTTTGTGTTTTTTTGGATATCACTTCATTAAAAAATGAAGTGATATCCAAAGCAAACAGTACTTTGTTTCAAAGACAAATAAGGGTGTGTGCGAGTTTGTCTGCATTATAGGATCTTAATTGATATGACACAGGAATATTACAGCACTGCTTCGAAATTGACAAAAATGTGCGAGTTCGTTTCTAAATTTTACATTTCCTAAATGGAGAAACAAACAAAAAGCCAGCAATTTCAAAATTATCGTGTTTAAAAATAAAGAATATCCTTCTCTATTCCCATTTTTTATTTTATTTATTTTTATTTATATTTATATGTATTTTTAAAATATTTATTTTGTTCAGTTTCAAAACGAAAAATTACGTTTTGAACTTCGCTGTTTTGTGGGAATTCTTCTTCTTCGGCCATAACAACCGAATATCGATTTAGGCCGAAAATAACATACTTCGCCAGCCATCTGTGTTCTTTGCTTGCTGGCGCCAGTTAGAAATTCCAAGCGCCGCCAGGTTCTCCAGTACTTGGTCTTTCCACCGGAGATTAGGTCTTCCTCTTCTGCGTCGTCCTCCAGCGGGTTCCGAATATAACACCTTCTTAGTTGGAACGTGTTCTTCCATTCGCTTGACATGATGCGCTTTACTAAGTCAATATCGGCATACAGATCGTACAGTTCGTGGTTGTACCTTATTCGGTACTCGCCACCAACGCAAATAGGTCCAAAAATCTTGCGTAGGACTTTTCTCTCGAAAACTCCAAGAATTCGCTCATCCGAGGTGGAAATTGTCCAGGCTTCAGCGCCATATGTTAGGACAGGCATGATGAGAGACTTGTAGAGTGTAGTTTTCGTTCTTCAAGAGAGGGCTCGATTTCTCAATTGCTTACTCAGCCCAAAGTAACACCTGTTAGCAAGAGTTATCCTACGCATGATCTCCAGGCTGACGTCATTACAGTTTCTGTGGGAATACAGTTTTAATTTTTTCACAGCTAACATTTAAGTATGAAAGGGTTGCTTGAAAATTTCCTAAATTGATTATATTCACTGCATTATCGACACATTTCCAATAATTTAGGAAAAGTGACAATTTAGACACCAATTTAGGTGAACTCACACCCTAAAATATGCTTTTAACGACATACAACTTGCAATAATTGAGCTAAAACTCGAAGATTTAAAAAAATTTTTGATTTCGATACTGATTTTTTTATAAGAAGTAGCAAAAATCAGGAATGTTTTATGTTTTTAAGACTAGCCTATAAAACTACAAAAACTTTAATACTAATATTACCATGATCGGGTGAAAATTGAAATTTTGATTATTTTTGTTTTCGGTACCATTCAGCATTTTAAGTACTCATCATACGTTCTACCCAACAAACCAAACATGCTTGTAAAAAACTTACAGTAAACTAACCTGCACATGTCTTAGGCGTGGAAAAAACTTGCGAAATTATTGTAAAAGGCTTCAAAATTATTATAGAGTAAACAAAAGGGAACCCTTGTAAAAATCTTCCTTGCTATAAAAGTTTCGCAATTGCTTGATTATTAATAGATAGCAACTATTGTAAATAGCAACTATTGTACAGTCATGTTTATTTACAATTAATAAAATAGCATTTTACAATAATTTCACAAGCTTTTGACAAGCTTAAGATTCACGTATTGTACGTTAGCTTACAGTAATTTATTTTAAATAATGTGTTTTTTATTAGGATTTCAATTTTTTTTCCAATAATTCAATTAATATACATTTTTTCCTTTTACGAAATAATACTATAAAAATGCAAAGAGCATAGAGCATTAGAGATCTATGGAATATCACTTCATTATGTACGAGGGCAATCCCAGAACTACCCGATCTGACATATAGATGGAGGCAGTAGTTTGAAAAAAATTACTTTGGTGAAAAGTGGCGACCTTATAAAACATATGTTTTAAGTTGCAAGTATTTGTTGTTTAGTATTTTTTGGAGCCATCGAAAGTTAATGACCTCAGTGAATTTGTAAACATGCAAAAAATTGGTCACCGTTATGTAATTCAATACTTTCATTTGAAAGGTCTCAGTACAACGAGTCTGCTCCTTCGTTTATATATATATATATATATATATATATATATATATATATATATATATATATATATATGTGGCACTAAAAGCCCCGAAGGGCTCATTGGCCGAGCTTCTCTTCCATTACTGTTGTGTGTGTTAAATTTTGGACTGCCAAGACGATCGACCAATTGAGGTGGCCACGCCAGAAGCGGTTAAGAAAATCCACAAAATGGTATTGGATGATCGCCGGCTGAAGGTGCGTGAGTTAGGTTAAATTACAGGCATTTCAAAAAGTGCTATACATCGTATATTGACCGAAAATTTGGAGATGGAAAAGCTGTGTGCAAGGTGGGTACCGCGTTTGCTCACAATAGAACAAAAACAACGTCGTGAAGATGTTTCTATAGAGTGTTTGGCGATGTTTCACAGTAATAAGCCGAATTTTTGCATCGATTCGTAACCATGTATGAAACATGGGTCCACTACTTCACACCTGAGAAAAAGGTGCAATCAAAACAGTGGACTGAAAGGGGAGAATCGTGTTCAAAGCCTTGAATCACTGACTAAGTTTGATGGTGTTATAGCCTAGACAGACGGCAGCCTAATTCCGGATTACCGGCGCACTTAATCCGAATAAAATAATAACCTGACAGACGGCAGTATTGCGGATTAACTAAACGGCTGATTGCTGTTTTATTAGGTCTGTCCACTTACATTACTATCACTATCAATTTCTGTCATCTATCACTCTCGATATGAGAAAATCTACAAGAAGTACGTGAACTGAAAACTATCAGAAACTTGTAAATTGACATTCACCGTTCATAATTGACAGCTGGATTTATTTGTTCGCCAATACTTTTCGTGTTGAAAACTGTAAACAATTGTTGAAAGTTTTTCGTTAGCGAACACACCTAATATTTTGTAAAATGGATGGAGAAAAATTCACAATAGACAATTTTCAGCAGTGTTGCCATCGCAAATTGTCTTAATCCTCTTTTATTTTGAGAATTAACTCATAGAGTTTATGCGGATTAGCTGCAGTTAATGCGCGAGTTAATTCGAATTGACTAGGTAATCCGGAATTAGGCTGCCGTCTGTCTAGGCTATTAAACGTTTAAGTCTCCTTGTATGCGTTAAGTCATCTTCAGATATTTGGCGCATGGTATTATTACTATGACTCAACAAGCGTTGTGTATGATTTTTACTGCAATTTTGTATTGTTTCTGGTACTGTTCGTACATTCAAGTATTTATGTATGGCATCGTTTATTATGTACCAGTTCGCTTTTACGATGGTTCTGAGGATCTTTGATTGAACCCTCTGTATAATTTTAACATTCGTTTACTGTCAGTACCCCAAATTTCTATGCCATATTTCCATATTGGCATTAAAACAGTCGTGAAGATCATTAATTTATTTTCTATTGATAATTGCGATTGTCTACCAAGTAACTAATGTTACTTGTATACTTAACTATTCTTTATAACAGCGTAAGGGGACCAAGTTAGGCATAGGTATAGGTATACGAAATCTCATTAGGACTGTTCGTTTTTCCGTCTAAGCTAACCGCTCACATGATAACTTAAGTAAAAATTGCGATAACTGCATACTTAAAATGTTGAGTGTTACAGAAAAAAAATTCAAATTTCACTCGATCTTGGTAATATTAGGCTAAAAGTGTTTTCAATTAAACAGGCTAGTTTTTTAAAATATTCCTGATTTTTACAATTTCTTATAAAAAACGACTTTGGAAATCAAAAAAATTCTACAAATTTTTTATTTTGACCAGCCATAACTCTGCGGTAAGAGCGTATTATAACTGTTTTTGGAATGAAGTTCTGTTTGCGGTTATCGCACTTAACAGTTTAGCAAAAAAAATTTTAAATGAAAGGTATCAAAAAAAAAAACCGAAAATTACCGTTATCTCAAAAACCTGACCACACAAAAAATTTTCAAATGTTTTTTAAGCTCGGGAGGTCAATACTAACTAACCCCCATATATGAAATTCTGAGTATTTTTTGCCGTAAAGTAGTGTATCTAAAAGATACCGCATGTTATTGTGTTGAAACTGTACATTTAATTACTTGTTAAAAATAATCACTTGAAAAATATTTTGTCTATACCTACAATATTCTATGTTTCAAAATATTTTTCACTTCAAAAAAACGTCTGTACATATATGTATAGCTACTATCAGTTTTTTAAATAAAACTATATTAACTCCTGAAATCTTCCAAGTTATAAAAGGTTATGGACAATAACGTAATGGACAAGACGACAGAAATTATGCAGTTTGCGGGTACGAACTTTGGACAATGGAAGTTTCGTGTAGAAAAGCATTTAGCCTCTGCAGGCTGCTTGAAAGCTGTGGCTGAGTCAGCGTCAAATGCAGCAAATGAAGCAGAAGGGGATGAAACTTCGGCAGCAAATTTAGCAACGATTGATCTAAAAGCACAAGATATAACCAGTTTTGTGCATGACGGTTTATTATGGGTTATATTATGGAGAAATCTACTGCAAAAGAGATCTGGGAGTCGTTGTGTAATAATTTTGAAATGAACTCAGCGCAAAATCAAACGCTTGTTCTAAAAGAGCTGGCTAATTGAGACTGAGATGCCGAGACGATTTAAAAAGCCATTTTTTAAAATTCGATGCATTGCTACGACAACTAAAAATTGCTGGCGCAAAGCCAGAAGAAGCTGATCTTGTCTCTCAGTTATTTCTGACACTATCAGAAGCGTATGATGCAGTGGTTACTGCGTTAGAAAATTTGCCGGATGGCGCATTAACGCTGGACATTTCGAAAAATCGACTTTTATCAGAAGAATCAAAACATAAACATCGTGTAATTGAAGAAACAATTCAAAAGGATACAGTATTCTCATCGAAAAAGCATTTGAAGAAAAGATTTAACGGCAAATGCCATAATTGTGGTAAATTTGGACATATGAAATAGGATTCAAGAGTAAAGGAAGTGAAACTGGCAGTTAAAACCCATGCAGGTGTATCATTTATGGTAGGTCTCACCAACACTTCGACAAAAACTGATAACTTTGTTGTGTTTGCTTTGGATTCGGGTGCAACGGATCATTTTGTTAACGATGAGTCCCTATTTTGTAATATAAGGACTTTGTCTACTCCAAGATGCATTATTGTGGCAAAGGAAGACCAAAATATGCTCGTTACTCAAGTAGGCGAAATCAATGGCATCAGTAATACGGGTACTGATTTAACCTTAAAAAATGTTCTGTTCAGTCCATAATTTCGCGAGAATTTATTATCTGTCAGTAAAATGGTGGAAGCCGGATTAATTGTAGAATTTGAGAGAAACCGAGCTATAATCAAAAATAATAAGGAAATCATCGCAATAGCTAAACGTCAAGGAAATCTGTTTGTGATGAAAGTTAGAATTGAAAATACGAAGTCTTATTTAAGCAAAATAGAAGAAGGCACCTTGTGGCATAAACGTTTGGGCCACATAACCTTGAAGGTGAAAACCTCGCGTACTTTCCGAGTGGTCAGGAGTACCGCTTCTGTTTTTTCGGCCGCTAGTTGTAATCCAGCGCTGTGTAACCACCTCATGATGATGTTTACTGCGTCATCGCATAGTTCCTGCATTTTAGGTATTGTCTTCTCTATTATAACCAGTGCTATATCATCTGCATAGCCAATCAACTTGGTTCCTGCTGGAATACTTACCTTCAGGATGTCATTGTACATAGCGTTCCATAATGTCGGGCCAAGTACTGAGCCTTGTGGAACGCCCCGCGAAACGTTATACTGTTTCACGCCCACATCTGTATCGTATAGCAGTACTTTCTTGTCGAAGTAATTGGCGATTATCCGCGTCAGGTACTTTGGGGTGCCTGTATGACCTTCGGCCACCTTGCTGTGTTGAAGGCGTTCTTGACGACCAGTGTTACTACTGCGCAGTATTTCTTATTCCGCTAGTAGCTTCACGACCTATATTTATTACCATTTGCACCGCATCTATTGTAGACTTTCCTCTGCGGAGC
Organism: Megamerina dolium; assembly: GCA_963854835.1. Classification (NCBI taxonomy): domain Eukaryota; kingdom Metazoa; phylum Arthropoda; class Insecta; order Diptera; family Megamerinidae; genus Megamerina; species Megamerina dolium. The sequence continues at coordinate 21,040,973 of OY978527.1, forward strand.
CAAATTGTGTGGATTATAAGCCATTTGGCCGTTCCAACGTCTCCTGCAAACGATTAACAATTATCCTCTCCAGTACCTTCCCCAAAGAATCTAGAATACACAGCGGCCGGTATGATGACGGCTGGTCTGTTTGTTTGTGGGGTTTTAGAAGAAGCACGAGTCTCTGACGTTTCCACATAGGAGGAAAAACACCCTCACGTAGACATTTGTCAAACATCGTTGCAAAAATACTGGGGTCCGCTTTGATAGCTGCCTTCATTGCGGGTGGACAGTAGTATTCCAAACTCTCTTCGAGGGGGGGGAACAATACATTTACCACCCGTTCCATTAGCTGGGTCCGTCGGTAGTGGTGATCTTGGTCCTCTTACTTTATTCATAACTATTTTGTACGCCCTGCCCCAAGGATCGGTATCTGCACTTTCTCGGAGGTCTTTGAAACATGCATCCTTGCTCGTTTTTATCGCCTTTTTAAGCTGATTGCGGCATAGTTTATATATCTCGCGTAGCAGGTCCCGTGACGGTCGATTTCGTGCCCTTTGTACTCTTCTACGGGCTTGATTGCAGTGTTTCCTGAGCTCTGCAATGTTTTCGTTCCACCAATAGACCGGCTTGTCGGCTTTTTTGTTTTCCTAGGCATCGCCGCATCACATAATCTCTTCATCCGTGCCATGATATTTTCTGCCGTATTTGTTGCATTCTCACCATATGTAGTCCCATCCTCCCATATCAGCAGGAACATGTACTTGTCAAAGACATGGTGTTTCCATCCTCTTATCTGCACCTTGGTTATACGCTGTGGTTTTGCCAATTGTAATTCAATGACAATTGCTCGATGATCGCTGTGGGTATGAAATTTGCCAATCCTCCACTTGATGTGTCGCGTGATCGTACTATGTGCAAAGGTTAGGTCTATAGCCGACCGTTTGTTCCCTGCTTCGAAGGTGTGTTGTCCGTCGTTGAAAAGTTCTACGTCCAGTAAAGTCATACTTTCCATGAGAACTTGGCCCCTCCGGTTCGTACATCTACTACCCCATGCTGTAGACCAAGCATTGGATGTCGCGTTCTAGCTTCCGTCACCATATCTGTAATCATCCGTTCGAAATCGAGAATATCCATACTTGGTGGGGCATAGCACGAGATAAAGTATATATCCTCTATCTTAATCCATGTGAATCCGAGATGGGCAGTTGCAGCTCTGCTCTGATACACCTTATTATTCGTTATCCATATTGCAGCTTTGTCCGATGAGTCGCTGACCCTCTCACAGCCGCTCACATTGTGGTGTTGCTCGTACAGTAGCGCAAGATCGAACTGGTTTTCAATTACTGTTTGCTGCAGAATATCTTGCGCTGCCGTACGTTTCAGGTTTAGTTGAACAATCTTCATTTACTGTCTTTCTTTATTGCCTTCTGATGTTCGGGACAGCGCGTACTTCCAGCCGCATGATTCCCTCCACATAGTGCGCATTTCTGTGCGTTTTTGCAGCCGGCCGCTAGGTGACCCTCCTGCCCACACTTTCTGTACATAGATCTCCGATCCACATCTTCTTTGCAGTTTCGCGCTAGATGGTTATATCCCCAACATTTGAAGCACCTTATTGGTCAGACGCAATCACGTACTCGGCAGGAAACCCATCCTATTCGGATCCGCTGCGTTTTTAGTACCTTTGCAGCGTCCACCACTGGTAGACTGATGTAAGCTGTTTGGGTACCTTGTTGCCCTATTTTCATGTTACAGACCTCTGACTCGTCCGGTCGCCGAATGTCACACTGTGCATGTAAAGCGTCACATACCTCTTTTGCCGTTGTTACCTCATCTAGGTCTCTTAGATGAATCGTGCTGGAGTGAGTTTTTACTACAACTTCCGCCGAATCGCCTAGCACTTCCTTTACAGCCGTCTGCGTGCTCCGTTCCGGTCCTCGCTTTAGTTCCAGGAGCAGCTCATTTTTCGCTGTCCGTCGCACAGTCCTTACATTTTCTCCCAAGGATTTCAGTGCATCATCGCCTTTTATTTTCCTTAATTTCATTTTTCGCTGTCCGTCGCACAGTCCTTACATTTTCTCCTAAGGATTTCAGTGCATCATCGCCTTTTATTATCAGCATACGTGATGGATGCTGAAGACGCTATGATGAGTGCGTCTGGTTTCACTTTCACACCAATATCTTTTCTCTGCTTTTTCTGTACTTTCGTCCACTTTTTTTTGTGGTTGTGCCTGTTCCAGTATTGTACCGACCTTTGCATTCGTATTCTTCTCCTGTTGCTTAGTTTTATTTTCCACTACTGGTGTCACCTTGCTTGCTGCATTTGGTGGTTTAACCCGGGATGCCTGACTTGGTACATTTTTCGCCTTGGTTTGCAATGTATGACGGTTCATTGGGGGCGTTTCATATTAATTTTCTTGCCTCCTCTTCTCTTTTGGGGTCTGTCTAGCCCATGGTGACGTTTGAGTGCAATTGTTTTTCCGTATCACTCTTTTTGCCTCCTCGTCTTTTTGCTCTATGGCAGATAGTTCGTATAACACCTTGATACTATCTACTGCATCTCTCATCTGCTGATGGATTGAGCGTCTTTTTCCGTCTTCCATCATATCAACTAGGCTTCTTATATGTTCACCTAGCTTATGGAATGATGACTGGCTCACTGTTTTATCACCTGTTTTGTGTTCTACAGTTGTGATATCCGTTGATTCCGTCGATTTTGGAGAGCGAGGAACTATGTTGCTCGTTTTGAATGGGTTTTCGGTATCCTTTGTCGACCTATCTCCTGTTAATATGTTGCTGTTGTACCAGCGCATCGTGTGTAGGGGACGGGCCGAAAGAGACAGGAACGGGTGTACCCTCGGGGACTGTGCCCCTACCCCAGTTCCCTGCGGCCTGTCCTTCGCTTTACCGGTTCCGGAAAACACGGACGAACCGGCGCTCGCCCGGGGCAACGCAGGCTACAACTCCTGCGTCCAATACACACTACCTGACTAAGGCCCGAAGGGGCTGGTTCCTAATACCCACCGCGGCTTACACCTCGGCAGAGCAAGCTCACATCACCCTCTTCAACCCAACAGCAGAGTAAACTGTTAAGGTTTCGAGGGACTCCCAGTGCGCCGCGGAGTGTACCGGTCAATCTAACAGCCGCACCTAACATGGTGTACAGACGCTGACCAGGAAGCCCTCCACTATGGAAACCGTCGCGCCTGGATTTTTTTGTAACTCATCATGCCCATGCATGATGAGGGGGACACAGTTTTCTTCCGACCCCCCCCCGGTAGCTTAGAACCTAGCTTTAGTACCCGATCCCATAGGATCAGAACCGTCCGGGGCATATGGAGTTGGTGAAGCATGATATGTATGAACGGTTGCCGTTCGTTTGCGAGAAAGATGTTTGCGAAATATGTGTAAAAAGCAAGCAATGTATGGAGCCGTTTTCTGGTACAAGAGTTAGAGTAAGGAGACTGTTAGAGCACATTCACTCAGATGTATGTGGTCCACTTAGTCCAGTCGATGGGAAGAATCTCGCTACTTTATATCATTCATCGATGACTATACCCACTTTGCAATGGTGTATTTATTAAAGAAAAAATCCGATGTATTTGAAATATTTAGAGAATATAAAGCAATAGTTTCAGCCAAGTTTGAAAAGATGATACCAACATTAACAATTGATCAAAGTCGCGAATACAAGTCCAAAGAAATGATATCGTTTTGCAAGAGAAAAGGGATTCAAATAATGGAAACTATGGCCTATTCTCCTCAACAAAATGGCGTTTTTGTTAAGATTTAATCGGATATTGCTAGAGAAAGTTCGAGCACTTTTGTTGGAAGCTGAAGTACCAAAATGTTTGTGGTACGAAGTGTTTATTTAATAAACAGAAGCCCGACAAAAGCAATAAATTTCTTCAAAACACCGGCTGAAATGTGGTTCAATCAAAAACCTAATTTATCCAAACTACGAATTTTTGGATGTTTAGCCTATTCATGGATACCTAAACAAAATCGGAAAAAGCTTGAAGCAAAAAGCAGCAGGGGTTCCTACAAAAATATGGGGTTGATTATGAGGATACTTATTCTCCTGTAGCAAAATTAACAACTATGAGAACAGTGCTTGCTGTTGGTGTTAAGAAAGGCTATTTTTTCATCAGTTAGATGTTAAAACTGCTTTTGTTCATGGCGAATTAAAGGAAATACCAGAGGGAATGGAAAGAAAGCCTGGAACGGTTTTAAAGTTAAAAAAGTCAAATTGAGAGATGGTGTTGAAACTGTACATTTATTTACTTGTTAAAAATAATCACATGAAAAATATTTTGTCTATACCTACAATATTCTATGTTTCAAAATATTTTTCACTTCAAAAAAACTTCTGTACATATATGTGTAGCTACTATAAATTTTTGAAATAAAACTATATTATACTCCTGAAATCTTCCAAGTTATAAAATATTGTGTTCCCCATTTATTTGACCGAGCTTCTCTTCCATTACAGCTGCGCATGATAAATTTTGAACAAATTTCTTTCCGAGAGAAATCCTGATATACGTGAAATCTTATTTTACGTAAAGAATTTTGAAGAACAATTTTTTTTTTTGCCAGATCCGTGCGATTTAAAAAAAATGACCCATATACGTAGAAACGTCACCAGCTACCACCTACAAATTATACAATAAGATGCCTATGATTACGTCTATTTTCGCTGCCGACAATGTTGTAGTCGTTGTTTTTATTGTATTGTTCTATTGTTAAATTATATGAATGTATACTGCACCACCCTGTACTCGTTACATTGCTGACAGACGTGTGTCTGTGTTCTACGTAAGAAACAACAATGGAACGAACAAACGAATGGACGATTGAATTGATATTGTTGGAAAATATACATCAAACTCACAAAAAAAGCAATAAGAGCTTACTCACATGCACTATTATTCCTATATACTGCACAATACAACATTACGATAATCCATGCGCAATGAAAATCTATCTTTACTTGTATTTTGATATACAAATACATATTTATATATGAAAGTATGTATGTATATATAAGTAAGCTGTAAACTTAGCTTTAGCTAGAATATTTGAGCATAAATTGTATGGTGGTCAGTCACAAACGGTGCGGCAATAAAGAAAATACATCAACAATCAACAACGGCAATAAAGCGAAGACCACATTTGAATTTTTTTTCGCTGAATATTTTCTACTCTTTATAAACCAATATATACAAGAACAATAATATAGTAACAAAGAAATTAAAGCGGCATTTTTTATTCTTATAATAAAAATCATATAATCTATATCATCCTCCTCCTCATCATCATCATCATCATCATACACATTATCTCTATCATCACAATCATCATCATTATCTTGCGAGTAGTAATTTCTTTATGGTTGCTCGTGATTCTTATTGCTGTTGTAGTTATTGTTGAGAAAATTAAGTGAAGAAAAAATGAAACAACAACAACAAGAACAACAACAATTACTAATAATAATGATAATAAAAATAATAAGAAACAAACGTCAGCACGGATAGATCTTTAGATTGAGTTACTTGCTTGCCGCAGTTTACGAGTGGCCACCATCATTGATACACCGCGCTACATATGTACATTCATATGTATAAACGATTATAATAACAATTATATTTAAAAAGAAAAAATAACACTTTATTTAAAAAATTATAATACAATATTTAAAAAAACCAACAAACAAAAGCCAAAACAAAAATCCGAAACAATGGAAGATTATTGGGGCCTCAGCAGCACAAATGGTACCGACTGGATATATACTATTGTACATTGATATAAATTTATATTTATTAGTTGATTTGATAAAAAAAAAAACGATGGCTACATTTTTGGTCTTTTAACAAAATTAATTTAAGTGATTTAATTATAAATCGGGTCCCTGATAATAACAAATAAAATGCAAATATATATTTACTTTTTAACAAGCTCTCATTGAGCGATATTAGGTTATACGGTGAGACAAAATTGCATAGATATTCGGGATTACAAAATTTCCCATATAGACTGATAGTGTCTTTGAAGTAATTAAAAATATTTTGCGAATCCAGTATGCATCTTTTCCTATTTTCACATCCTAAAGTTTTAATGACTTTGTTTCTCATTTCATCACCATCTCAAGGCCGATTTCTGGAAACAGAGTAGAGTCCAAATTAAAATAAAATACCCGTCTAAATATTTCAAAAAAAGGGAAATTTTTCGAATTTTCAAGATCGAATATTTCACATTACTTCTTCAGACATTTTGTAGCCCAGAATAAAAGAAAAAAGTCCCTTTCGTTGACGAAGAACCGCATCTTCTTGGTCTGATGTATATTGGATTATCTTCCTTAAATAACCTCCGAAATATCGAAATCGGTTGATTTTGATACGCAAAATATTTGTCATTTGTCAGTATTTCAAGTGTACAAAAGCCTACGTGGTATATCCTACAAAAAGGCTCTTGGAATCCTCGAGGTGTGTTTCGTGTTGGATAGAAATTATAGAGATATTGATTTGAAAGGACCAACGAAGTAATATTTACTTTAGCGAGTCTCGAAAATATTTGTATGTGTCAACCGGTTTTTAATTTCGATAAAATTCTGCGATGGTAATTTTTATTTTGATAAAATAAATTTACAACTATAAAAATTGCATCAAGAAAATAATGGGAATACTTTTTTAAGGATCTAAAATTCGGAAACTGGTAAAGATAAATATGAAAGAATAACATAATTTTGTAAGCTTGTTGTTAAATTAAAAATTTAGTATAGGATTTTTGACAGAAATTTGTATGGGAAATTTGTTAAACATACATACATTCATAATACTAAATATAAATTGGAACTTAATTTTAACTAGCTGGTTAACTAAATAGTGGGAGGTAGCCATGTTAATACCTCTGCTCTTATAAAGGATAAATAATATGGTAATAAAATACCAAACTGATGCCTGACCATCTTGTGATGATTCGTCATTTTCCTAGCAGGGACAAACATGAATCGTCTCTTCAGAAAAATTAATTCTATGAAGTTAGTATATGAAGGTGTGATGTAGTAAGCTGTCTTATATCCGGTTTGTTTTTAGCAATGGAACTAGAAGCTGAGATTTAAAGTTGTAATAACCTGTAAACTAGCCATATTAAACAGTCTTGAATCAGATTTTATGCAATTGCAAATCGCATATTATATATTTTTGTCGTCTTTTCTAACAGATTAATTTTATGAAGATGGTATCTGAGTGTATTATGAACTTGGATGGAAGATCATGGAACGTTCATAGTTGAATGATCAAGAACTTTGCCGTGATTCATGAAGAACTTTTTTACACTGAGTCACTGACATTTGGGCATCGTTTAAGATTAATTGATGATTTACCAAAGGCTCCTTTTGTTCAGTATTCAACACTAAGGGCGTGAAAGATCATGGAATTCCAAAGGATGGATATGAACTATCTAGTGCATTTTAAAGTTTGTCGTAGAGCTGCTTCTGAAGCATTTTTGTGGCAAATGTATACTCTCAGCGAATTGGCAATTACTTATCGGATATTTGGGTATTGCTTGAAATAAACAAATGAGCCATGGACTAGCTTTCCGAGGAATGTTTTTTAGTAATACTTCCTTAGAATCATTTTGGTTCAGTGGTCTATTACAAGTATACATGAAAAATCATGCAATCCTGAAGCATTGCTCTGAACAATCAATCAAATCAACAGATTTACTAAACATTGTCACCGAGTTTTTTCTAGGTTTAGGTTAGCCCCATTATAGATGATTAAAACTTTGCACATTAGATCTTCTTTGGTCGCAATGCATCTTGGCTTCTAATAATATTAGCCCATAATAATAATAGAGTTGGGTTCGGTCCATTGTCAGCCCAAGGTACTGACATTTATTGTTGTTATTTAGATTGCAGCCAGTTCTTTTGACTGAATTTTTTCCTGCCTATGGTCTGCCTTCTTGTTACAGTTAAGGCTAAATTTTCTAAAATTAAATTTATGAAGTTTTTAACATCTCCCCTGCAAAATATTCTCCAACTGGTTGTTATGGTTATATGGTTGCTCTACTCACTCATATGTATATAATTTAGTATGACCTCTTATTATTGTACCATATTAATTAATGTATTTAGATACATCTACTATAACTTAATATTGCATTTAGCAAAATAAAACACAACAAAATAACAAATTGTTTAAATTGACAAATTAAGTGAAACTAATGACGTGCTTAAATGTGATTTTCAATGTAAGCCGAACCTACGTACATACAATATACTATGATTATAAGTAGCTCAGTCATGTGTTCTACATGGCATAATAACAATGTGATTTAAAAACAAAACGAACGAAAATTTCTTTTTAAAAATTAAACAATTTGAATGTGGCAAGAATAGTAAGAAGAACAACAACAACAAAGAATGAAAACAGTGTAATGCAAAAATGTGGAATGGCAATCGTAATATCGTATGAATGCCATTTAATTTTTAATGTGCATAGTATTATGGTTAGCAGCATTATGCTTTTGAGAAAAAATACAAACAACCATTAGGTATGGAGAAAATAATAAAAGCAAAAGTGAAAATCGCACATACTTGTACACAAAATTATATATACGTGTCCAAACGACCATACGATAAAATATATATAAAGTCAGTTCGTGTTAAACATGACGTATATGTAATAATTTATTATAACCATATTAATATAGAGAATTTTTATTGAGACTACTCTCTTTTATTTATCATATTTACTCTGTACGAATTTTAAAACGAATAATAATGTTAAATGTAAATTATTCAAGTGTCAGTAATATCTTCGAATGTATTCTTAAAAAATTCAACATGTAATATCAACGAAAATTCAAACATATCAATCATACTAAAAAGTGAAAAAGAGAAATTGTGACAATTATATTTTAATGACAATTAGCAAGAATAGTCAATACTATAATATAATGGCATACATGTCGTATGCGTAATATTCAACTATCTTACATAGTACGAGTGCACGTAAAACGCAATCAAGCGTAAAACAACACATAAAACAGTTGGCGATTAAAGCAAATCTACATTATACAGTGAATATACTATATATATAAATTGTATTTAAACAATAAAAACAAATAAATAAATATATATAAATATATTAGTACAAATGTGAATGGTGGAAAATAAAACCCTAGGACAATGTATACGAGTGCTAAACATACCTACATTTAAAACGTTATTGTTTTGATGGAAATCATTTTTTTAATAATATTAAATTACTATATGTTGGTCTAATATAGTAAAGAAGAGAACAGTTCGGAAATACACAGAAGAATCCAAAGATTCATACAAAAAATACATTTTAGGGTTCTTTTTTTTAATTCTTCATCAAATTTTATATGCTTTTGCATTCCAAGAAACCAATTATGGAAAGATTTATTGCATTTTAAAGTGATAAATTTTGAAATATGCTTTTTAAATGGCCCCTTAAAATGTTGATAAATGTTCATAAGCTGCTATAAGCTGTTTCAAAGTTGAAGAGTGAAATTGGCAAAAGGATATACATTTCCTTATACATCAACTGGACCACACGAAATCACGCCAGAGCCTGTCAAAGAAGAAGAAGCCACACGGCAACTGACCTTTGAGGGCTAACCACAAATGTTACGAGTAATGTGTTAATAATTCGCTACATTTCTCCTTCAAATATTCAACTTTTTAGTCTTCTGCATAAAAGCTGGAATAGGATTAAGTTCTTTTTCAAGATTTAAAAAAACAGTGTTCACCGGCTCCGAACTGCAGAACACTTGTGACATAATTTCTTCTAAGCTTTGTCACAGATTGTTTAAGAAACATTTCATGCCGCACATTTTTCCTCAACATTAAACCAATTTTCGAATGTATAGTACATATATACAATTATATATTTGACCCTCATATGCTCTGAAGAACCCTTTGTAAGCTACTCTTCCAGTACTGGACAGAATTAAGAGATACCCACGTACTTTGGCTGGTTTCGAATGGCAGAACCCATCTTTTCTAAACTTTGTCACAGAACTGATTTAGAAAATTTTCATCATCTCTCAGCAATTTGTGAATATATATAAGAATCCTTACTTCGAATTTCTCTCCAAACAAAAACTTAATATGTAGCACTACAGGATCCGAAGGGACCTTTGACCGATGGCACTCGGATTGTCATCTACGAAAACAACTTTGTGTTGTCAATTTTGACTCTTTGGGAGTGTAATTTTTTATTTTTTTACACAAAACTCAATTTGATTAATTATTGTCGGTAGCATTAACTTGTAATAGTTTCACATAAATTTTGCCAAATACAACACTTTCTTGTCTGGAGAATGTTCTTCAATTCGCTTGCTATATCTAAGCCAGCGTAGTTTTTGGAGTTTCTACCCGTTGCTAATTGATTTTTGTCACGTTAAGATCATTTAAGCAGCCGTTTTTACTTTGTGTCAGTTTGGAAAAACAAAATTTGACAGACTTTCCATCAATTGCCCTCCCAGTGGAGATGCGGCACTTTTTTTCATGGGTTCAAGGTGTTGTATTCAGATTCCGAATACAACATCTTCTTCGCTGGAGCAAATACTCTTCCAATCGCCTGATATGTATGTTTTCAGCTCATATGCTGAATTTTAATCTTACCTTACAATCGATTTTTGCCATGTGTAAGAATAATTTGGCAAATGTCTCTGTTTTTCGCCCGTTGGCACCAGTTGAAAACTCAAAGGCGAGAGATTCTCCTGTACTTCCTTATCGTAGATTATCGAATACAACACCTTCTTGGCTGATGGCATTATTCCCTTTGGTCCATTTTAATTCATACTGATCATAGATATATATCGCATGAATAGCGATTCGCTAGCCAGCTATGTTATTCAATTGCTCGCGCTAGCTGAGAAAACCAAAAGGGACCACTTCTCTAGCACTTAATCCTTACAATGGATGTGGAATCCTCATTTTCATCGGTACTTGTTATTGGATTCTGAATACGCCAGCGAGGATGAACAATCGTAGTTGCGAGATTTTAAACCATATTGACAATCGACTTTTTCCCAATGCGGAGCATTACAAAAATCTTCTCCGTTTTCCCATCGCTCGCGTCAGTTGAAAAACTCAAAAGGGGACAAACTCTCCCGTTCTTCTGTTCAGATACAGAATCCAACGGTTTCTTAGTCTCCAACTCATAGTTTTCATATGTCTAAGTCAATGTAGCTGTCATATTTTAGTCCACGCAGATAATCGCTTAAAATACAGGATCGGTCTTCTTTTCCATCGGTACCCACTGTCTGATTCCGAACACAACTATGTACTATGTTTGGCAAATAACCTATATTGACATTCTCTTTCCATTTCGCTTACTCTCTCACTCTCGCTCCCTCGCTCGTTTGCTCTTTCTCTTTCTCTCTCTTATAATTATATACGTTAGCTTGCCTATACATTGGGTCGGGCTCTTTAAACTAAAATTTTTAGTGTTTTCAAATGTTTCAATTTTAAACTTTTTTGTTTAAAAATATTTTATGCATTTATATTGGCTTTCTAATAAATTACAAAATAAGAAAATTACTTCAAAACATGTCGTGCACTGCTTCTACATGTCATGTAATAAACTGCAAGTCAACTTACCCGTATTCATATAAAATATTATTACATATGTACTCATATACTCATATACATACATCTTGCAAGAAATTGATTGAACATATCAGCACAACAGGCATATTAAAAATGAAATGTTGTATAAAAAAGCGTAGAAATCAAAAACTACTTATATTACACAAATAAACAAAAAGGAGCATGTAATAAAGTATTACACTGTAAGCTATATTCGAAGCCAAGTTAGTCATGCAGACAACAGTCAAATATAAAATAATGAAAACAACAACAACAATCATCTCTAAATATGATAATAAGTATAACGAGAAAATATTCTATTTTATATGATAAAGAAAAGCTAAAAAGTATATTATATTGTTTATTTCAGTGGATATTCAGTATATGAATACAAACCCAATTTTATTAAAAGTCGAGAATTGTAAAAATTAAAATATACCCGTAAAATCCATAATTCGTACTTTAGTGTGATGGATACAAAATATATATATATATATATATTTCAATATACAGTGGCTCCCAGCTTATTTCGTACAGTGACAGTTTAAAAATTGCTGCAGTCGTAATTCCTAATATAGCAAAAATTTGAACAAAATATAAATGCCATTTTTGAAAGGAAGGTTTGTTTTTCATTTTCCAAAATTTACTTTTTCAAAATTTTAGTGTTTGACACTATAAAAAAATAAAATAAGAAAAAAATAGGAAAATTCATGTCACAGCTTATTTCGTACAGTCTCTTTAAGTTCAAACTAAAAACAAAGTAAGTTGATTTTAATATTTAGTATGACATCCCTTAGCGTTAATGACAGCCTGGAGTCTACTTGGCATTGAATCCACCAATTTTTGAGTGATGTCTGGTGTGATTTTTTTCCATTCCTCCATCAGTACCTTCTTTAGGTCTTGCTTATTAGAAATCTTGTGTGTTCTTATTTTATTGTCCAAAATAGACTAAAGATTTTCAATCACATTCATGTCAGGTGACTGTGGTGGTGGAGACATCAAGTGTGAGCAGTTCAAATAAGCCAAGATTGCACAATCCCAGATTTATGTTTTGGGTCATTATCTTGGTAATACCGAAATTCTTCCCGCAAACCCAGTTTGTCTGCACTTTGAAGTAAATTGTTTTTCAGAATCTCGAGGTACTTCATTTTGTCCATTGTTCCCTCAATAAAAACCAATTCACCTACTCCGGCTGCTGACATACAGGCCCAAACCATCACGCTACCGCCACCATGCTTCACTGTGGGCTTAAGGTTCTCCTTGTTTAGCTCGGTATTAGCTTTACGCCAAACATATGACATTCCGTCCGAGCCAAAAATATTAAACTTAGACTCATCCGCGAAAATAACGGTATTCCAGAACTCAGGAGTATTTATAATATGCTCTTTGGCGAAGTCAAGTCGGCGTTGTATATTCATTTTCGAAATGAATGGTTTCTTTCGGGCTACTCGACCGTTCAAGTCATGATTGCGCAGCACACGTCGGACAGTTTCAGCACTGGATGATTTTCCTATTTCACGCTGAACCTCTGCAGCCAACTTCGGAGCGGATAACTTTGGATTTTTCTTAATTTTTCGTACAATATAACGCTCGTCTGATGCGTTGAAAATCTTATTAGGTGCTTCTCTGCCCTTGTTCTCCAACCGATTTTCGCGAACGAAGCGTTGTATGATGTATTGGACAGTTGAGGCACTTAAATTTGTCATTTCAGCAATTTTTCGCACACTCTGACCTTTCCTAAAATGGTTAATTACCAGTTTACGCTGTTCCATCGTTGTACGATGACCCATAAAGCTAAATGTTTAATTTACAGCACTTTAACTATTTAAAATAATAATAATAAAAATTGTTATAATAGTTAAAAAGGTCCAAAAACTCATACAATTCAAAAAAACTTTGTAACTGCGCGGCAGAATGAAACTTACTTACATTGAAGTTTGTGTACGAAATAAGATGTGAGCTGAAAATCAGCTGATCAATAGTTTTTCTCTCTTGCATAACAAAAAGAAAAATTTTTGGGGTTCCCCGTTTTCTTATTAGGTTTACTAAACACATACACAGACATCTACATTCAAAACTTATCGATAAGTTTTTTAGTTTCGATGTTACAGCCATGTACATAAAAATATATACACTGTACGAAATAAGCTGTGAGCCACTGTATGTATTGTATAAGAAAGTTAAGTTTTTTGCCCTTATTGTGGATTTGAGTGCTCTCAAAAAGTCGAAAATTATTTAAATTTTTCAAAGTTGTCTAACGAAAACTTGACATATTTCATTGTGGAAAAATTAATAATTTTGTGTGCGGAAAAATGTTAAATGTTTCATAGAATATATATACATATACTATATTGAATCGAATTGGTTCTAATTTAGCTAATGAGACGCTGGAAGCCACTTTGTGGGCAACATTGTCGTTGAACATTCGTCGTTGGTAAACATTTGTTAGCTTTCAAATAAAGGTCTGCAAAAATCCGATTTAAACAAACTATGTTCCACGCTGGCCCAGCGATGTTTTTCGATGTATTCGAAGGAACAATTGAAAAATGTTGTCAGTAACTGAATCGTAAATATTTTACTTAGTTTTTCTAAAATTTTAATCGATGTTTGAGAAGGCAGAAGTAATATAAAAGATAGTGAAACAGCCAAAATTGTTCTATCGAGTGTCTGCAATAATTTTCTCGAGTTTACAGAGCATAACAAACAAATGAAAAATTGGTGGGAAACGAATCAAGTGGACCAACTTGAAATGGGATTCGATCTCACCACATTAATTATTGCATTTAAAATTGATCTCTAAATATCAAAACAGAAATTTTTACAAATGCTAGAAAATCTTTTAAACATTTAACTTTTAATACATCAAACTTCCTAATTCTAAATTTTTGGGAAAATCCCTAAGAAGCCATTGAAAATTTTCATTGTGCCAGTACCCCAATATTTGCTAACAAAAAAGAAGAGAATAGGGTCTCAAAAGATTATATTAGATCGCAATATATGTTTGTCCGATTGCACGGTTTCACTTAGGTCAAGTAATTAATTTTGTATTGATAAAAAATATTGCAAAAATAAAAAATACTTTATGATATACTCAAATGTCCAAAAAAACAAACGATTTTGTCACATTTCCTGATTTTAAACCACTCTGAAATCTTTAAGTACTTTAGAATATCCGTTTTCTCCATCTCATTTAGTTTTTCGAAGGAACCTGGGCCGCTCTGAAACTTTGAAGAAATTTTGAATAACACTTTGTTCCACCTCATAATCTATCGCATAAGATCTTCTACAAGTGCCCTCAAATCAGGCTTAGCAGAGCGCTAGTTCTTTCTCGGTTTTGATCGGACCAAACACTTCGAGATGTTCAACACCAAGCCGTTCATTTCCATCCGTTTTTTGCTTATCGTGTCCTCGATCCGATATCTTCTACTAAATCTTAGAAGAGTCCTAGTGTTTACTTGGTTTATTTTGGAATTCTGATTTCTATGTCTTTGTTGGAAATTTCATCAAATCTAAATTAGTATTTGATTTTCATTTTATATCAATTTTAAAAAAGGCCCTAATTCGAACTTTGCAAAGATTATATGCAATGTACACAGGGTGGCTTTTTTGGAAATCTAACTAAGTTTGACAAACAGAGCGGATGCTGTAGCTCAGTAGTTAGTGCGTTGGTCTTCTAATCCGTAGGTCGTGGGTTCAATTCCCGACTGTGACAAATTTAATATCGAAAAGAATTTTCTTTCGAATGTCGGCAAGATATTTACAAATCTTCCGGCAGTAATATTTTGCCACGAAAGGGGTTTTAAAGAGTTCTCTGACAAATCTCAGAAAAAGTGATGTCATACGCGTTCTGGCGTTCAGAAGCGGCTAATATATGTAGGTCCTTCTAATACTGTCCAAATTTAACTCGCACAACAGTATTAGAAAATTTACACATAAGACAATCAAGTCGAGCTTTCACACTTTTAGTCTTTGGCCGCATTCTTCACAGAGTATCACTGTACGAGTTCGATTTAGACAACATTAGAAGGGGACTACTTATATTGGCCGATTCCGAAGGACAGTCCCCACATATAAATAAACCAAATTTTGTTCTGGCACGTATAAGCTCCAAAGAATTCCTTGGCCAAACTTTTCTTAAAGTACTGGTGTGCGTTTTAAATTTGGATAGCATTGGAAGGAATCTAATTATATTGGCTGATTTCTAACGCCATTCCCCTTGTGACATCACCTTCTCTAGGGTTTGTGATAAAGCTCTCTCTAAAGTTTTTTCATAGTAAATTGTTTGGATACTGCTGGAAGAATTGTCAATAGTTTGCCGAAAAGTGGTACCGTGCGAAGAAATTTATCCATTTAGGGCCATTTTCACAGCAGCAAGTCAACTCCCTTTTGAAGGGAGTTAAGAAGACTCCCTTTTGCGGGTTTTTTACCCAATAATATAAAATTATTTATTGAAACAATGCTTGAATACCCTTTTTAGATGTTTATGACAGTATTTGGTATATTTTGGCTTAAGTCTTGTTATGATTTTCTCTTGCCTTCATTCAGTTTTCTGGATTATGTTTGTATTTCGTCATATACGATTTTTGAAAATACATATATTGTACATATATGGATTACTACTTATGAGTATATGTATGTGTACTGAAACAGCTTGATATTTCAGCAGCTGCTTCTTCCATCTTTATATTAATTTTATATCATACATATACTTAGGTACAATTTTTTATTATTTTCAAACTTCTTAATACCTTCTGTAGATGATGAGAGAACGTTAATGGCACATTTCAACTGAATTCATAGAGATGAAGATAATATGCCAAAAAAAGCGCTACAAAAGAAACTAAATACAGATTATAGTATAAGTAAATCTTGTTGTATATTCTGAATGAACGCGTGTATGGAAGAATTTATCCATATAGTGTGCCTCTTTATACTGGCATATACAATACATTTAGTACATACAACTACTGATTAAATTAAAGTGAACTTAATTTACTATGATTGATATCTTTACCATATACCTCTTACTATAATCGTATATATGTACTTATACTATGCAAGAAATCAGTATTCATATGGTAATGTAATAGAAGAAAGACTATAGGTATATATAAATATATATAAATATATATATATATATATATATATATATATATATATATATATATATATATATATATATATATATATATATACAAATATATATGTATATATATAATATATATATATATATATAACTTTGGTCCCGATTAGAGGTGTTTAAAACAGGTTGTCTCACAGGGTCAAAGTTCAGATACCGCTCAGTTTTAGTAGCGTTGAGAGACTGACCAACGTTTGAAGCCCATTTTGACAAGGTTAATAAGGCATGGTTCGTCACTTCAGTGAGAGAACTTCAATGGTCTGAGAACTTCATTGATAGCTAAGTTTCACAGAAGAGGCAATATCACACCCCTTTGTGAGGTGCCCTTAATCGGAAATCTACTAATGGACTATGCCCTCAATTTCCAGTTTATCACTGTTTGCCGTAGCAGCAGACTGATGAACCTAATAATAGGTTCATTCACCTTAAGCATAGCATAGTGACCAAACTATTTTCTTTGCAGTGCAGAGATCTTTTGACCTTCTGCACAAGTAATTGGCGGGCTATCTCGTCGAATTTGCCTTTATTGTATGCATATTGCGATGAAGAAATGTTATGAGCATCTACCGAGCCCCTTATGTAAACGTCAATTAGTCTTTCTAGGGTTTCCAATAAGAAGGATGATAGACATTTAGGTCTCAGTGTGGTCGTGAGCTATCGCAATTGTAAGAATGTCCTTATTGGTGTAATCAGATAGCAGAAATGCTTTGTGAAATTTTTCTTACTTAAATATTTGACCGGGGCTTATCTGTGTTTTGAACGTTGTAACTACCGCAGTTTGGGCAACTTAGGCAACGCACCTTGTCATCCTATACTCACGGCTCCGAGGCACGTGACCTGAGTCTATTAGGGATCTAGTCCTTAGGAACAACCTCAAGCCGTGCATTAGGCGAGACCTCTCCAACATTCGCAGCAAACGATGGGGCCAGAATATTCGTGTATATTCTCGTCGGAGACTCATCTCCACTTGACGCCATTGCCGCGTTCAACGACCATGTTTATAGTATACTTTGGAGAGCCCTTTCTCTCTCTGAGAGTTCTGATGGTGGAACGGCTCCTAGGTTTTCAGTAATCCTGAAAGTGGCTCGTACTTCGCGCTATGTACGAAGAGACCCGCTAACTGGTTTAAAGGAAGCTCTTAAATTGGACCCTTTTTGCCTTGAGCCGATTTTTTCGATTACAGTGCTGTGACAGACCATATGACAGCCCGACTTTGCTGTCATATGCTCTTCGCTTTCCAGGTCTCGATTTTTGGACGAGACCTAATGGAGTCCGATTTGGTCGCAGGCTTATCTTCAAAGGGGAAGCCTCTTTGGTATTTCGGAATTGTCCGAGGCATTCTTTAATTTGCATTCAATCTTCATATACGACCGCTTACCCGAAGTATTAGGCATCGCGGTATAATTATTTTAGAGGGAGTCGGAGGCCATCCGGAGCAGAGCTTATATTCCGTAAAGTCCACAGTTACTCCCTGAGGCGGACATATATCAGGGAGTCTCCGTTAAAATACAGGTAGTATAGCCCCCCGAATATAAACTATCCGGTGGGCACGGGAACGTATAACACGTTGAATTGGGTGAGAGATTTTATCGACCCTTAAATCTAGATTCAAAGTCTTCTGTTAATTATCAGGGACACCTCAAGTACGCGCAATTATTCCTGACGCCAAGCACACTTGCACATCCAGAAATTCACACTCTGCAAGTCTCTCATCATGCCTATCCTTACATATGGCTCGGAAACTTGGACAACTTCCACCTCAGATGAGAGAATGGTTGGAGTTTTCGAAAGAAAAATCCTGCGCAAGATCATTCGACCTATTTGCTTTAGTAGGAGTACCGGATAAGGTACAACCATGAGCTTCATGAGCTGTATGCCGGCACCGACATATTAAAGCGAACCAAAATTCATCGGCTGCGAACGGAGAACACGCTCCATCTAAAAAGGTCTAACCCCCGGTGGAAAGATCAAGTATTGGAGTACTTGGTGGCGTTTGAAATTTCTAACTGCTAACTTCGACCTAAATCGATTTTCAGTTGTAATGGCAACATAAGAATGTAGGTAAGTGTGCTATATACACATAAATACTCTATCCTTCCTTTTTAAACCTTACCTTTAGATCGAAAAGAAAAGGTTTGATTATTAAGTAGGAGTGTAGGGAAATAATTTCACCAAAACTTTAAAGTCAAAATATTGAAATGCCTCTAGGTTGAATTCTATACATCTGACTGGCGATTTTATGTATTCCAGTCATTTCGAATTGTTTATAAGCTCGAATCCGAAAACGTTTTTCTAGTATATGAAATCAGAAAAAGTATGCCTACTAAATATGTCTATCTAATTTATACACCTAGCCCAGTATATATTTTTCATGAATTCTAAAAGCTAACAAGGTTTAACGTCCTTGTATAGACTCATATGAGTTTATAATGACATACCGGTCGGTCATTAATTACGATTGTGACGGGAATTATAAAATTGTTTCCACATTCTGAACGAACACTTGTTTTCTGATTCGAGTCCATGCGTAGTTAATTATCCCCATTAGAGTAATGTATACAATATCGGGAAACTGTCGAAGAAACACTCGAACAAAATTATAACAAAATTTGTATTTCGAACTTGCCCTGATGGTTGAAACAGAAACTAAATAAACAAATTTTTTTTTTACAGCACGCCCCCATGCTCTGGCTTATAACTATAAACGATATCCTTGTGGAACTTAACACAAATTGAATTAAGATTGTAGCGTACGCTGATGATGTGGCGATCCTAGTCTCGGGTCCCTTCCATTTCGTGATGAGTGAAATCATGGAAAGAACATTAGCAAAACTAAGTAGGTGGGCACAAGATCGTGGCCTTAGGTTGAATCCGGATAAGACGGAGTTACTACTCTTTACGAGGGAGTACAAACCACCTACCTTCAGACTTACTTACTTACTTACTTACTTATGTGGCCATAACAACTGAATATCGATTTAGGCCGAAAATAACATGCTTCGCCAGCCATCTCTGCTCTTTGCCAGCTGGCGCCAGTTAGAAATTCCAAGCGCCGTCAGGTTCTCCAGTACTTGGTCTTTCCACCGGAGGTTAGGTTCCGAATATAACACCTTCTTAGTTGGAACGTGTTCTTCCATTCGCTCGACATGATGCGCTTTACTATGTCAATATCGGCATACAGCTCGTACAGCTCATGGTTGTACCTTATTCGGTACTCGCCACCAACGCAAATAGGTCCAAAAATCTTGCGTAGGACTTTTCTCTCGAAAACTCCAAGCATTCGCTCATCCGAGGTGGAAATTGTCCAGGCTTCAGCGCCATATGTTAGGACAGGCATGATGAGAGACTTGTAGAGTGTAGTTTTCGTTCTTCGAGAGAGGGCTCGACTTCTCAATTGCTTACTCAGCCCAAAGTAACACCTGTTAGCAAGTGTTATCCTACGCATGATCCCCAGGATGACGTCATTACAGTTGTTGATGCTGGTTCCAAGATAGACAAAGTCCCTTACTACTTAAAAAGCGTAGTTGTCAACAGTGACGTGCTGTCCAAGACGCCGGGACTCTTTGTTTGTTGACACTAGATACTTCGTCTTGCCCTCGTTCACCGCAAGACCCATCCGACTCGACTCTCTTTCCAACCCTGAGAATGCTGCACTGACTGCTCGCGTGTTCATGCCGATTATATCAATATCGTCGGCATACGCTAACAGCATAACACTTTTGTTGAAAATAGTGCCATTATGTCGTAGATCAGCAGCTCGTATTATTTTCTCCATAATAAGATTGAAGAAGTCGCAAGATAACGAATCACATTTTCTGAAACCCCGTTCGGCATTAAACGGTGCGGGGAGGTCCTTCCCAATTTTCACTGCACAACAGGAGTTATGCAGTGTCATTCTACAAAGTCGAATGAACTTTGCAGGAATACCGAACTTAGACATTGTTGCGTAGAGGTAATCCCTTACCGGACTGCCGAAAGCGGCTTTATAATCAACAAATAGGTGGTTTGTCGATCTGTTTTTCTTAGGTCTTCTCCAGGATTTGGCGCAGTGTGAAAATCTAGACGATGGTGGATTTACCAGGTCCGAAGCCACACTGACACGGTCCAATCAGGTTGCTGAGCATAGGCTTCAACTTTTCACACAGTACGCTCGATAGAACCTTGTATGCGATGCTCAGGAGACTTATTCCACGGTAGTTGGCGCAAATTGTGGGGCCTCCTTTTTTATGTACAGGACAGAGAACACTGAGCCTCCAATCATCAGGCATGCTTTCATCCGACTCACTTCAGCCGCCTCCCAGTAGGTGCCAGCAGGACGTTGCCCGGTGGTCGCCACATGGAAGGCTCCCCTTAATAATAATGAAAGCGCCATCACATGGTAAGCAGAGCGAGCTATATGACTACCCCTCATTAACAAATAAAGGTATAATCACATAGCGCTCAGATCAAACTACATGACAGCCAGTGAGTTGATTTGCGATGAGTTCAACAAGGCAGTTAGACACGTTACCTTGCGAAAACACTACCAGACAACCTACCTTCAGACTACCAACATTAAATGGACAACAATTAACCTTATCGAACAGTACCAAGTATCTGGGACTGACTATAGACTGCAAACTGAATTGGAAAACATGCATCGAGGAGAGAGTACGGAAGGTCTGCATCACTTTCTATGCTTACAAATCGATGTTTGGTAAGAAGTGAGGTCTAAGGTCAAACATGGTAATCTGGATGTACCAAGCGGTAGTTAGACCGGTCTTATGACCCTGTAGTTTGGTGGGAAGCTTTATTGAAGAACTATAACACCAATAAACTACGGAAAGTTCAGCGCACTGCGTGCGTTCCTGCCACTGGGGCCTGTCGCACCTGTCCTGCAGCGGCCTTGGATCATATTTTGAACCTCCTTCAAATTGACTTTCACATACTATGTACTGCATCGCGAACGGCACTCAGACTCAGGGAATCTGGATGTTGGAAGTGTACTCAACAAGGACACAGTAGCATACTTAGAAATGTATCTAAAGATATAGTCGACAACAGGACGGACTTTTGCCCTCGCAAGCTGGCCTTTGAGAGAGGCAACAAGGCCTCTTCAGGCCAAGTAGAAATGAGTGGAAGAAAGGCGGGATCCTGACTGGTAGGGATACACACATTTTCACTGATGGTTCCAAAATATACTCTGGAGTTGGAGCAGGAATCTATTCTGAGTCCTTAGAAATTCTGCAAGCATGCGAATTGCTTCAGCAGAGGAACATAACTGCAAAGGTAACAATTCATTTCGACAGCCAGGCAGCTATAAAGGGGCTAGCCGCGCCAACTGTTAGCTCGAAGCTGACCGGAGAGTGTAAACATATAATAACCTCAATATCTACCAACCTCGAAGTATCAGTTATCTGGGTTCCAGGACACAAGGGAATCGCAGGCAACGAGAATGCTGATGAGCTAGCTCGTAGGGGCTCATCGGTGTTCCCCTAGCCGAATCCAAGGGGATCATTCAAAAATACTGTCTAACCAAAGCACAGCGGAAATTGACCAGCACCACGACCTGCACAATTTCAAAAGCGACCTGGCCAGACTACAACGAGCAGAGGACAAGGAGCCTTCTGAGTAGATCTAGGGCCGTCATACTCAAACTAGCAGCAGTATGCACATGCCATTGGGCCATTGGTACACATGCGGAGAAAATGGGTATTCCGCACAACGACCATTGCAGAAGCTGCAACGATATAACCGCTAAGGAGATGGTAGAGCATTTCTTGTGCAAATGCCCGGCCCTATGCAGAAACCGATTATCATCCTTAGGCAGCCCTTTCTTTGATAACATAAGACAGGTATCTAAAATAGAGATCTCTCCTATCCTTCAATTCATAAACAACTCCGGCTGGTTGTAACATAGCCTTCAACACTCAGTAGGTCTTAGCGAGATTTATGGCTCAGAACGGCATTTTGTTTGCTACTTGAGTGACCAGGGTCGCAGCCATTCTACCTACCTACCTAGCTACTGTCAATATTTGCCCACGGCTCGTGAGCTACATACGATCGAAATTTTGTATCAATGTGTCCTAGTAAAGGAACAGCAAAATCCGCTATGTAAACTAAATCGAATATATAAGCTACGAAATAGCTGGAATTTCGAGAGAGAGAATTAAGGGTGAATTATCTATTAGAGTAAAGTTTTACATTGTTTCACTGCGCTCTTTTTTCAGAAAAATTTGTCAGGACCACGACGAAAGGATCCAATCAGACGTTTTACAGATGGTTGTGTCTGTAAAAAATTGCAAATATTTGCAACAAGACTCCTCATCGGCTTACAGAACAAAAACGATTCAATCGTGGTTATAAAAAGAATTTACATAGAAACTAAGCACTTCAAATTGTAGTATGTCTTAGAATTTCAAAAGAAAAGAAGGAAGCAGGAGTCCAAATCATGACGAATGTTTTCTGCACTAGTTGCAAAGTTGAAGATGAACTGTGTGTTCAGTTCGTTTTTGTCACGTACCTACTATGCAACTGTCTTAGGATACTATTACCTGAATAAGCTATACCCACTGTCAGAAGTTTTAGTAGGAGATCTTCTAAAGTTTGTAAATAACTGCGGTTAGTTCAATTGTTAAGGATCAGTTGTTAAGGATTGAACAATAGTCACGTTGTATCAAGTTTCGACTCATTTTACCTAAGTGTACACTTATTTAAAGAACTCTAACCTTACCTAAATTAAGAATAAAATAATCCAATATTCTTTTCAACAATCAATAGCTGTTCTAGTTAGAGATTTTGTAGCTCATGTGATATCTTTACCGACTTTGAGAAAGGAGTAATAAATTTGGTCTGTATTATTTTCCTTTCAGAGTAAGCAATAACAAGAAACTGTATTGGTCTGAGTGTACCTGAACTATTTTTCGTAATGGCCTTCAAATTGTATATTGCATATGATTGATTATAAAAATGTTAATGTTTGCTAAATATGTACTCGTCTTAATGTCAAACCTTATAAGAATATTAACCGGAAGCAGATATTTCTATTTTTTTCACATGCATAAATTTGTACTACCACCACACAACTGTAGTACGCAAAAAAGAAACCTTAAAAACATCCGCACATATTAAAATGCTGAGCAAATCACACTGTGTGGCAACATTCATAAACACCAGCAATTATTTACATTCACATGCGTTTGTATTGTTAAAAATTTCTACATTTCTAAGCTTAATGAAGTCATTTTAAATTGGTTTAGTGACTAAAAAGGGTGATGTTTGGGGATCCGGAGAACAAAAAAAAAAAAAAAATACAAACATCATACTGTCATGAGCATTTATGCAAATTCTTGTTCATTATTGTTCCATTTGAGTGATCCTATCTTAAATATGTATAGTAAACAATATATTTACTACGTCATATGCATAATAAGAATGCAATTATCAATTGATAAGATCTGATCTTGCCGCTATTTTAAAAAATTATTAATTTCATTTATTTACATACAAATATAGTATATTTCCTTTAAGAATTCTACATGCATACAAATATAATATTAAGGTAAACATCATCAAAGCATATTTATCGCTTCCGTTGAAAAATTGCTGTATAAAATCAATTAAAGAATTGTAAAAATTTTAATTACTATAAAGCAACTAGCGGCATAAAGTCAACGTTTGAACATTTACACGTTCGTAGTAGCTACATTTTATTATGCAGTGTTTACTTCTAATCCATTTGAGCTGAACCACTTTTACGCATACACCTGACTGGCCTCTATTTTTTTTGAATTGTCAATGGGTAAGCGTATTTTTTTATTGATTTGTGCCCATTTTATAAATATAGTATTGAAATATGTTCGTTCCAGTACAAAATCGTCGAGCTTTTCATAAACTTCAAAGTCGTTTAATTATAGTTCACTTAGTGTTTGACGTTATAGGCTCCTTGTACGTGCCGTTCTTCAAGCAAAATATAGTCGAGAACTTACTTTTGAATGAGAGGTAGGCGTAACTTTCAGAATGATTTGTTTTCACATACGGAGCATAAATATGCGAATATGTCTATTAGTTGATATATATAAGCACATATACCGTTTCGGTTTAATAACTTTATATTTTCGTGCCCAAAGTGTGAGAAATTACGTTTGAACATACATTTTATATGGGATGTAGATTTTAAATGGTTTTAATTCGATTACGCCCATTTTCATACTCTCCGATATATTGGTGGATAAAATCGCGTTATACCGCGTTTCAAATTGATAGCTTAATATTTTCTTGACAAAAGTGTGGAGGTATGTATTTAAGATTATACTTTTGAATTGGAGGTAGGCGTGGTTTTAATTCGATGATACCCATTTATAAACTCGCAGATATATTGGTTAAAAAAAAAATCGTATATACTTCATTTCAACTTGATAGCTTTATATTTTCGCGAGTAAAGTTTGAAAACATACTTTCAACAACATACTTTTGTATGAGAGGAGAGGTAAGCATAGTTTTCATCTAATTTTAGCCATTGACAAACTTATCCATTTGTTTGAGAAAAAATTCTGATCTATTAATTTTTAGCTCGATAGCTATATAATTATGGCAGTTCTCGTGCAAACAGACGTGTGTTACAAACGATGTTTGATTGTGGGGTATAACGACGGATTTATACAAAACAATATACATTCTTCCTTTGACATGAAGCGTGAAGTGAGCGCTGTGCTGAATTTGGATAAATTTGTACTCGCCACTGGTTTAAATAGGTCTAAATATATTTCTCATGTATTTATAATGTATGTATATCATAATCAAAAAGCATGAAAATATTGAATATGTTTTATTACAGTTTAAATGCATAAAATTTCCTGCCGCTTCATCTTTTTTATCATTCCCTGGATTATGGGACCATTTTTTCAATCTCTCTCTTTTTTTCACTGACATCTTCTTGTTATACTATCTTGTTCACCTTAAAGCGTAAATTGTTTAATTTAAGATAAACTACTTTGTCACATTTCAGCGTACGCATTTGCTGTGAGTTATTTTTTTTTACGCTAAACTAGTTAAATTAGCGCAAATGCAATATTTTTGTAAATTCTTAGATAAAAATAAATAAATATGTGGCACTTAAAGCCCCAAAGGGCTCATTGGCCGAGCTTCTCTCCCATTACTGTTGTGCGTCTTAAATTTTGGGCAGTATTAGAATGGACCTACTTATTTTAGCCGGTTCCGAACGGCAGAACACTTGTGACATCACTTTTTCTGAGCTTTGTCACAGAGTTCTTTTTAGAAGCTTTTTCATGGCAAGTTGTTACTGTCGGAAGAATTGCCAATTGCTTGCCGACAAGTGGGTACCGTTCGAAAGAAAAATCTTTTCGATATTAAATTTGTTATGCATCAGCCGGGTATTGAACCACGACCTACAGATCAGAAGGCGAACACACTAACCACTGAGCTACGGCACCCTACGGCAGATGTTTGCCTCTAAAATTAATCCCTAGAAAGCATTATCATCCGTTGGATTATAGATTATTAATTTAGCATCATCTGCTTAGCTGAAATTAACAGCGTTCACATTTTCGTTAAGTTATTTATTTTGACACTTTGGTCCATTTATATTTTGCATCAAAAAGGTGAAGATGCAATCATATTCTGTAAATTCTTATATGTGTGTCTTCCGTGAAAATAAATAACCATGAGCAATTAATCTACAAAATGTAAAGGGTTTCCCATTAAGAACGGTAGGATTTGAAATTGAAATAAAACCAGAAAATTTAGTTAAATTTGGTAAGTTTTGCTTTTATTACATGGTATATTTTATGTCATTTATGATTTAAACAAAATATCGTTCAAATGGATTGTTGTAGCTCAGTGGTTAATATGTTGGTCTTCTGATCTGTATGTCGTGGGTTCAATCCCCGGCTGAAGCATATCAAATTTAGTATCGAAAAGATTTTTCTTTTGAACGGTACCCACCTATCGGCAAGCAATTGACAATTCTTCCGGCAATAACAATTTGCCATGGAAAAGATTCTAAAAGAGCTCTCTGACAAAGCTTAAAAAAGTGATGTTACAAGGATTCTGCAGTTCGGAACCGGCTAAAATAAGTAGGTCTCTTCTAATACTGTCCAAAACTTAATACACACAACAGTAATAGAGGAGAAGCTCGGCCAGAGAGCCTTTCGGAGTTCAAAAGTGCCACATATTTATTTGTTTTTTTTTTTTATCGATCATAAGGCCATTATTGCATTGGCTCACTCCGGCGGCATTTGTGGCACGTATGTTAGCACCAAGAATTTTGGTTTGGTTGGCGTAAACCTGTGATTTCACATAATCCAACAGAAAATACTCCAGTGGCGTTAAATTACATGATCTTAGTCGCCAGTTGTTGGGGCCTTTTCATAAAATCATCGATTCATCGAATTTTTCAGGCAGAAGATCCATCGTAACGCCAAATGAATGCGTCTTCTTGTTGAAAATAAATGTCGTCCGACTTGATTTCATACATTTTCTTAATGGACAATTTCCAAACGGCAAACTTCACTGAACACAAAGAACATCAAATGTCAATGATTAGAAAACAAATATGGCCTCATTAAGCTGTCAAAATTCTATCATCCCTATTGGGAAATACTGTATATAGACGAAAAAAGAGTTGGGACGTAACAAATTTAGGGGATTCACAAGGTTTGATAATATGTCATACTTTCGTAATGTGATGAAATTTTATAATAGTTTTAAAATTGTTGCTGTTGGCTTATATACAGAAATGATGCAGATCATGTGATTAAATGTTAAAAGTTCAGTATTCTACATCTAATATGAAAAAAAGTATTTGTATAATAAAAAATACATACGCTCCACTTGTGCTACAATATATGTATATAATAATATTAATAATCTCTACGATATATTCTTTTAGATATAAATTGCACACTACCCGCCATCGATGATTTTCCCAAAGATCTATTCACAGAGGCGCAAAGACAGTCTGGTGCTGTTGTACTTCATGTGATAGCAAGTTTATATTTATTTGTAGCATTAGCGGTAGTATGTGATGAGTACTTTGTTCCAGCTGTTGAAAAAATATGCGCAGGTATGTCTATCAAAATATCAAAATCTTAAGAATTTACAATTAATAATAATCATTCTAATTTGATAGCATTAAATATGTCAAATGATGTGGCTGGTGCAACATTTATGGCAGCTGCAACATCAGCGCCTGAATTATTCGTTAATGTGATAGGTACATTCATCACAGAGGGCGACATTGGAGTTGGTACAATTGTGGGTTCGGCTGTATTTAATATATTGGCTGTGGCAGCATGTTGTGGGATTGGTGCCGGAATGGTAAAATAATAATTGAATTGAATTTTTGTAAATTTGTTCAATTTTCTTCTTCTTCTTCTATTTAGACAATACCACTAGATTGGTGGCCATTGACCAGAGATAGCATAGCATATGGTATAACAGTGGCGATTTTAATTTGTGTCATGCATGATGAACGTGTTGAATGGTATGAGGCATTAATATTAGTCTCATTATATGCTGTCTATTTGGCTGTAATGTATTTTGATAAACAATTTCAGAAATGTGCAAAAGGTAAGTACATATAGAAATATATGCCTAAATCTATTCAATAAATTGTTGAACAATATGAGAGAAAAATGGATGACTTCCTAAATGTATGTTTACAATGTATCAATACAGTTTTAATGCCGGATTGATACATTGTGTAGGTACTTTTATAATACTTTGTATCCACATTTTTATGAATGCGCAGTTTGATTTTCTTTATGCACCGTTAACAACAACGATGCATTTGGGAACAGAATGCATTGTCAAAATGTTTAGGATTGTCTGAAGGAACACGTTTCAATGTATTGCTGCAAAGCAACATGAGTTTAGGAAGTCACCCAATATAAAATACATACTTATTTACAAACAATTATACAACACAACATACACTCTACACTTTATTCAGGTGGCGTTAAACAAGCTCGTTCGAGAAGTCGCTCTTCGAATTGCAGCATACACACTAAGATCAATAATGAAAAAGATACAGGTTATTTGTGCAAAACTTTAATTTAATTGCATTGAATTCAAATCACTATAATTTCTATGTAAACTTTAACATATTCTGTACATAAACACACACTCCTCTATCACGATTGTCCGTAATGTTGATTAGCGACGAATATCGAAAAATTTATTAACTGCAAGAAAAAAGCACTATTTTTTATTGAAGAAGAAAAGATTAAAAATTGTATATTATTGCAACCAATTGAATGTGACATTTTCAAAACAATTTAATAATGTGATATTTGTCAGACAATGTACTAAGGGGTATACAAAGAAGGTGATAATAATTGGAGATTTTACGAAATAATACCTCAAAAATCATAAAAATTGTCAATAAAATATATCTTCGAAACCAAAACAGAAAGTCGTGAGGTAGCAGCCCTAAACATAATTTTTAAAGCTGATATTTTTTATAGAACCCCCTGAATAGGTTTCGCCTGAATCGATACACTATTGTAGATACGTTCCGTAAAAGTTGGTCGTGAAACCGTATTACGAATCAATTATTTTCGGCATAATTTTATTCATAATTTATGCACCACACATGAAATATTGTGGGCCAAGAATCGAAAAGAGTGCCATAATTAAAAAGTCCGTTTACCCGAACAAAAATTCGGCCAATATAAGTAAGTAACTTCCAATATTGATCAAATTTAACATGCTCAAAAGTATTGAAATAAGCTTTGCGAAAAGGTTCTGCGGCCAACTATAAACAGAAAATACCAATTTGTCTTCAACAAATTTTTTAAGTAGTTTTGGTAGAACGCTCAAGAAAAGTAATATCACTAGAGTTGTACTATTCGAGTAAAACATAATTAGATCCCTTTCAGAACTGTATAAATTTACCACACAAAAATGTACTGGAATTGAAGCTACTCCGAGGTTTTTTGGAGCCTATCTAACTTAGTTCGTGCTAAGCTCCATTCCGGCCATGTTGACCTACTAGGTAAGTAGTTACTGGTCTGCCTCCAGATCATATTAGATTATCGGTGGTAAACCTATCTATCATTAATTTACAAGTTGCTAGTGGCATTGGCACTAAAACTTCGTCCAGATGTTATAGTAGCGAATTCAATTAGTAGTTCGTGGCATTCTTTAACTGTCTTTGATGAATGCCTATTCAATTGCAATGATTTAAGTTCCGCTTGGCGATCTGAACTAATATAAATTTTCTTTACATTCAGAACACTATTCGTAACTGTAGAAAGTATCTACTTTATGGCTATAACTTCAGCCGGAGATACACTTCAATGATCTAGTAGGTAGAAGGCTATATTGTCGCTTAGTGCCTCCCCCCAGGCGGATGAATGGATGAATGCGCTTTTCCATGAGTGGTTAAACGAAAAGATTATCTGAGCCTAAAGGCTGATTTATCTGCTAGTTGTTTACCGTATAAGTTGATCGGTAGCGAATGGACATTACATTTAATGTTGCAGTTGGGATTTTTGTAAGACCTCCGCTAATGGATAAGCCAGCTATTTTTGGATACGATCGATGCGTTTGACTGCATAGCTTTTATTAAGAAAACGTCACCATACTAAAATATCATAAGTTTTAAGTTGGAGGTTTTACTTCAAGTAAGCGATACTTCCTTGTTGGCATTGACTTCTAATCTGCATTATTTCATAGAGGATGTCTGAAAATATCACTCTTGCTGTAATGGCAACATCATCCTCGGTGGCAATAATTTTTTGTTGCCTTGCCTCCAGATTTCGTAATAATTTATTAATTGCCAACACCAACAAAAGAGGCGAGAGAACACCGCCTTGAGGAGTCCCCCTGTTGACAGAGCTACGCACTTTCGAGTTTTCCATTGTCTAATTCACGAACTTGCTTGTAAATATATGCCCGATGTATTCAACCAGGAATTCAACGATGCCAAGCTCTGGCAACGCGGCAGTTATTTCCCTCGAAAAAATGCTGTGAAAGGAGTACACGATGTCTAAGAAAGCTACCACAGTAAATTCCTATCTATCGAGTTTTTTATCTCTGTATAAGTGAAATCATTTCAGTTTCCGTAGATTTGCCTATAGTGTAAGCATGTTGAGAGTTCACGAGTTGCTGTGGTAGTATTTTGATCCTAATGTATAGGTATACTAGACGTTCTAACGAACTAACATGTGAGATTTTGCCGGCTTTCGGTGCATATTTTGCTTGAACTTCCTTTCATAAGGAGGGTATATAATTAAGTTGCACTCCTAAAAATGGATATAAGCCAGTTTACGATGTAATCTAAGGACTGTTGAATTTACCCTGGGTAGTTGGTAGTTCTGATCGTCCATTCTATATTGGTCTTAAGTATTGGTAATGATGTTTAAGTCGTTTGAGTTGGGTTCCGACCTGCAGTCGTTTTCAGATAACATCGTGGCACTATTTACGCTACCGGAAAAGTGTGTATCTAAATGTAGGTTCAAAGATTCCTCGATTGCTACTGTCCAGCTCTTGTCTTGTCTGTAAGTATCCGATTAATTGGTTAGAATTTGGGAGCATTTTTCTTAATCCGGAAGCTTCTGTGGTACTCTCAACGTCCCCACAGAATGCCATCCAAAAGCATCGTTACACTTTCCTTAATTCTTTCTTATATGATTTTAGTTTGCCATAGTAGCAGTTTCAGTCGTTATCTTTTTGGGAGTCGAGCCTGTCGAGCGTGACGAAGTCTGGCTGAACTTCTGCCAAATAGTTCAGGAAAGCTGCCGAGGCCACTTTACTGTGGTGAAGGTTTATCTGAAGTAGACTCAACACCAGTCAAAGTGTCTTTGTCTTCTTGAGAGTTGCACAATGGTCCTTTTTCGCTATACAGCGTTTTGAGCGCGGATATGAGAGTGCCTAAAGAGATATATCCATCTTCTTGACCTTAAACTTTCCAAAACCATAATTTATGTTACGGTCACATTTTGCCAACAGTTCAATAGTGTCATTGAATAACAGGAGGAATACTTGCATCGTTGCTCTCTGCGTTGGAATGGCATCAGCAGTGTTTTCAGTGCTGCCGCTTTCTATTTTTATGAAAACCCATTTGCCCACCGGAAGAATTGGGTTGCAAGCTTTCAACAGTTGCTTGATATTCTCCGGTACTGAAGGTTCGGCTAGGAACCCTTGCTCCGGAACGACAGGGGATGTCTTTCCTGTCTCCCGCTTCGAGCTTTGCATCAGGATACCCATCTCCTACTTTCGATATAGCGGTTTTACATAATTCCACCAAATTCCACCAACCTTCCATCATCACACGTAATTAGCTTTTTTGGCCCTGATACCAACCCGAGCCTATGCATGATGGCGGTGGGCTTGGATTATACTTGGTAATTGTAATCACGACTTTAGTAAGAGCGACCTTTCCACCGGGCCATCGGGATTTCCCTTAGGATCGTCCTTATTCTAGGATGCCAATTATTATGCGGTTATGTACAACCTCTGCTCGTCTCTTGTGATTGCGGCTTCTTCGCATCAAATTTTGTCTCTTCCATTGACCTCTACCGCTTTGTAGCCACCTTTGATGTTGCTTGTAGTTGTTCGAGCGAAAAATCTAGGATCACCCTGTTCGCCCATATGACCAATATTGACAACTTCAGCTATGTGCTTAATTCCTCTTCGGTCGGTGGATCAGTGTTCAAGGTGCAGGGTTCAGAAGCTGACAGGCGACATACCTCTCCATCTGGCCTGTTTTCGCTGGCACAGTTATTTTTAAAACGAGCCGTGACCGAGTATGAGGCTGTCCACCTCAGCCTCCTTAGCATTGCCATTCCTAATATTAAGATATGCAAAACTGGAAGATTCGTAGAGAAACATAGCATCAGTCAAAGATGCTATGAGACAAAGAACAGAGAACAAAAGGAGAGACATCATCCAAATAAGTAACGCTTTTTTATTTCTATTCCTTAATTTACATGAATTTTTTACTGAAATAAAAAACGCAAAGTTAATGCGTTATAAGTCAAACCACAACAATTATGTATTGTTATTTTTAAAAAATTTAAGAATTTCGGATAAACATTTACGCTTTAGAAAGCAATTACAACATTTATAATAAATTCGCCTATTTTATATTTGGTGAATAGCAAAATCTTCACTCGGCGATCGTGTTAGCAGTGGATTTATATTTATATTTACAATAACCTAAATTAATCTTTACTTTATCCATTTTGTTAAGATGCGCAGAAGTGCTGAAAATATAAAAAGTCTAAGCGACAATTTTCCTACTTATTATTTTTTCACCTATATATATATATATATATATATATATATATATATATATATATATATATATATATATATATATATATATATATATATATATATATATATATATATATATATATATATATATATATATATATATATATATATATATATATATATATATATATATATATATATATATATATATATATATATATATATATATATATATATATATATATATATATATATATATATATATATATATATATATATATATATATATATATATATATATAGTGGGGAGCATTAATGAGTACATACTTGTACTTTCTCACTTCTGAGCGCATAGTAAAAACAACAACAAAGCTGTGCAAGTTTTTTTATTTGTTTTTTATTTCTTATTTTATTCTTAATCTTACGGTATGAAAGAAGAAAAAAAAACAACATCAAATTCAAAGAGAAACCTGGAAAAAACAAAAACACCTCTATGTACTCAATTTTGCACCTTTCGAAAAATTATAACGATTTCTTATTCCTCTAATATTTTGTCCAAAGCCCTTTATTTTTTTCTGACACTTTTTATACTTTTATGCATACTTTCCACCAAGTTTTGAATAATGTCACTCGGAATTTTGTTCCATTCCGTCTCCATACGCTGCCAGAGTTCATCTAAGTTTTGCGGGGCTTTTGAATACTGTCCCAACCTTCTCTTCACCATTGACCATAAATTCTCAATCGGGTTGAGGTCAGGACTTTGCGCAGGCCACTTCATCAGCTCGAATCTTTGATTTGAGAGCCATTCTGTCACGAATTTGGAGGTATGTTTGGGGTCGTTATCCTGTTGAAACACTACTTCCTCCTCAGGATAAGCGCTCATCTCAACAAAATCGGAAAGATGGTTCTTCAAAATGTCACAATACTTCTCTTTATTCATTATTCCGGCTATTCGGTGCAAAGGTCGAATATGCCACCAAGTGAAGCAGCCTCATGCCATGATATTCCCTCCGCCGAGTTTGATGGTTTCTTTTACATGGTGTTTTTGAAGGTTTTCACCAGCAATACTGCTTCCCATTGGACTGAAAACGGCTGAACTTGCATTCGTCGGACCAAATCACCCACTTCCAGTCCCCTATGGTCCATTTTTGTGCTTCCTTGCAAAACTTAATCGAGCTTTCACGTTTTTAGCAGACAACGCCGGCTTAGGTTTTTTGACCGTTGCAACGTAACCAATGTTGTGTAACGCCCGTCTTGCTGTCCATCGACTTACTTGTTTCCCAATTGCTGCAGCTGCAGTCTTCGGCGTTAAATTTTTGTCTTCTTTAATTTTTCTTATCATTAGCCGCGCGTCTGCATCTGTTAATTTCTTTTTGCGGCATTTAATTTGTGCTTTTGGAACAGAATTACGTCTTTTCTGCACCCTTATGACCACTGATTGGCTTATTTTCAACTCTTTAGCTATAATTCGTGACGAAAAGCCATTTTATGTCATTGACACTATCGAATTTTCAACGTCTAACGACAATTTTCTCATTCTATTGCAAAAGTAATCAAATAAATATTTTTTAAAACTAACGGTAAATTTCCATATTTTAGCAAATCAATTAATAAAAGAGTGCAGGTGCAAAATTGGGTACATAGAGGTTGTTTTTATTTTTTCCAGGTTTCTCTTTGAATTTTTTGTTGTTTTTTTTTCTTCTTTCATACCGTAAGATTAAGAATAAAATAAGAAAAAAAAAAACAAATAAAAAAACTTGCACAGCTTTGTTGTTGTTTTTACTATGCGCTCAGAAGTGAGAAAGTACAAGTATGTACTCATTAATGCTCCCCCCCTGTCATATATATATATATATATTGTCATTGGCACTTAGACGTTTTAGAATTTCATCCTTCAATTTATGTACATAATTGCACATATACTTATTCTCTTGTACATCCCACATTCTCAGGCTATTTCTTTTTCTCTCCCTTTCTCTTTCTCTCTCTCTCGCTCTCTATGCCTCTCAGTTAAATGGCAATTAAATCTTTTTTAAGGATATGAGGCCTGTTGGTATATAAATTCATATAGCATATTCTTTCTTTAAAATATATTTGATATACAGATATTGTTGAAAATCGTATTTGCCATAATATGTCGACCATACAATTGAATGGTGGTGTCAATAATGAACCACCAAAATTACAACCAACTGCATCACCACCTACAACGTCGATAACAGCGACAACAGCTACAACTCCAACTCAATCATTACCAGCTGTAATTGCAATAGAAACAGCAACAGTAACAGTAAAAACTACGCCATCTATAATCACAGAATCATATCAACTTAAGTCACAACAGCGACAGCCAGCACCGCCACCATCAGACATGGCCACAAATGATGAGCAACCGGCGGATGCGGAAGAGGCGGAAGAAGAAAACGAAGAACATTATTCATTATTACACTATCCCAAGGATGAAAGTTGTTTTGCCCAATTCACATGGCTATTAATTTGGCCAATACGTTTACTCTTTCGCATTGCAATACCGGATTGCAAAAAAACCAAAAATAATAAAATATTTCCATTGACCTTTATTATGTGCATCGTATGGATCGGATCACTGTCGTATGTGGTCGCATGGATGATTACAATTATTGGTGAGTTGAGTGAAATTCGAAATTTTGAATATTTTTTGGAAATTTTTTTTCTGTTCTTGATTTTCTTTTTAGGTGACACATTAAAAATACCAGATTCTGTTATGGGTATTACATTTTTGGCTGCTGGTACAAGTGTACCTGAAGCTGTATCAAGTGTTATTGTAGCTAAGCGAGGTACCATAGATCTTAGTAAAATATATTTATTTATATGAAATATGCTATGTGAGTTCCGTAGCTGAGTGGTTACTATGTTGGCCTTCTGATCTGTAGGTCGTGGGTTCAATCCCCGGCTGAAGCATAACAAATTTAATGTCGAAAAAATTTTTCTTTCGAACTGTACCCAATTGGCAATTGTTTCGACAGTAACAATTTGCCATGGAAAAGCTTCTAAAAGAACTCTGTGACAAAGCTCAGGAAAAGTGATGTCACAAGGGTTCTGCCGTATATATATATATATATATATATATGTATATATATATATATATATATATATATATATATATATATATGTATATATATATATATATATATATATATATATATATATATATATATGTGTATATATATATATATATATATATATGTATATATATATATATATATATATATATATATATATATATATATATATGTGTATATATATATATATATATATATATGTATATATATATATATATATATATATATGTATATATATATATATATATATATATATACATATATATATATATATATATATACATTCTGTCAAATAAGTACCCGGAAATTCTCATTTTTAATTTTCCCTCTAAGAATATTTCAAAAAATTTTTTTTCCCAGGTTGGCACAACTGTCAGCCACTATTCTGTGAATTTTTATTGCTATGTGTCATTTAGTTTGGTTACGGCGTCATTAGGAACAAGTCAACCTTTTGTGTGCGTTGCGATTTCTTCTCGATTTTAATCTTGAGTTTTCGACATGGTTGAATCACCAAATGTTTTTTTCAACATTTCCAATGTTTTGGCACAAAAAATTTCGTTTGAAACACAAAATTTCACACAAACTCTTTGTTCGATATTTTTGTCCATAGTAAAAATCGCAACGCACACAAAAGGTTGACTTGTTCCTAATGACGCCGTAACCAAACTAAATGACACATAGCAATAAAAATTCACAGAATAGTGGCTGACAGTTGGGGGAAAAAAATTTTTTTGAAATATTCTCAGAGGGAAAATTAAAAATGAGAATTTCCAGGTACTTATTTGACAGAATGTATATATATATATATATATATATATATATATATATATATATACATATATATACATATATATATATACATATATATATATATATATATATATATACATATATATATATATATATATATACATATATATATATATATATATATATACATATATATATATATATATATATATATATATATTAAGTTACATTAAGGTTGAGGATTGTGTATACGTAAATACGCATTCAGGGTTTAATGCGCTAAATGCGCATTTAAAGCAAAGCATGAACATAACACTAGAGGCAAGTAAGTATATTAAAGTTGATAATATTGCTCTCGAAAAAAAAATTGCTGAAGAATATATCAAAATAAAATTCTAAGCGTAATCTTGAGTGAAACTTCCAGAGTGCCTTGCATACTTTCGAACATAAAAATATGGATACTATGTTTTTAATTAATTATACAGTTACATTTTTGCTTTTTGGAGTTTTCTGAAGACTATGGCGCATATCCATAGTCAAAATTGAATTCCAACTTAAATTTAGTATCGGCTTTATGACAGATTTTTGTATGTTAAATTTAGTCATGCTCTAAAATGAGGTACTGTTTTATTTAAATTTTTTATAACAATCTATTATACACTTACATTTTTGCTTTTTGGAGTTTTCTGGAGACTATATTTTTAGTTATGCTCTAAAAT
The DNA here is from genome assembly GCA_963854835.1 of Megamerina dolium. Lineage (NCBI taxonomy): Eukaryota > Metazoa > Arthropoda > Insecta > Diptera > Megamerinidae > Megamerina > Megamerina dolium. The sequence goes on from OY978527.1 coordinate 21,078,512, forward strand.
GTGGTTCCTGGTTTATAAGAATTTTTGATTTTTTTCTGTAGTAGACGATACCGTTCAGACTATTACACAATTTCGACTAAAATTAAAGGTTTTCGAACTAGACTTTAGTAAACATTTTAATAAGGAACGCCCTTTGTTTTTCAACATAGTCTTCTTTTATATCGATTATCCAAAGTAATGGTATTTGTTATGTCCTCCAAATAATATGATTTCTTGATGACATCAAAACAGGCGTTTGTTTCCCCGATGGCTTCTACATTCGACCCAAAACTCCGAGTAATTTATTTATGTTTGGAATCAGGACATAATTGCACAGGGATAAATCTGGAGAACATACTGGAAGAGAGAACAATTCGTAACCTAATTGGCATTGCTACTACAGACTTGTTGGCGGGTGTGTTGCACTGATGGAAGATAACTTTATCCTCAACAAATGCGGTTGTTTTTTATTCAAATCGTCGTCGAATGGATCCAAAAACGTCGGATACTATTTTACCCATTTCAAGGTAATAGAAGTGAATGACATGGCGAGCATCCCAAAATACTTTCGCCATGGCTTTGCTGGTGGCAGACCGACCTTGCCTTTCTTCGGATCCGATTTACTCTTTCTACTGTTTTTTGGCCTCTAGTATGTTATAATGAATCCTTATTTCATCCACGGATACAAAGAACCGAAAAAACTCATACATATTACGGATAAATGCGGCGCTCATCTTGCGGAAAGCCTTTTCATATCCAAAGATTTATGCAAAAGTAAAAGCACTAACTCAGTGATAAGTTCTTGCATCTTCGCTCGTCCATCGTCCAATATAATACCGTAGATTTTATCGACCTTTTCTAGTTGGGTATGCTGATCTCAATTTGGCTACGAGAACGTTCGGCATTACGTGTGTTGGTACGGTGTCGCCGAATTGGTAGTGGATGAATCCAATCCTTTAATACATTTCAAGCTTACGTTTGAGTTGCAAAAATTTGTGTTTAATGAACACACGAAATTGAAGTTTTTCTTGATTTTTTCGAAATACTCGTTGGCGTCGATTTAAAATGAGTGTCACAACCTGACTACTTGTCTGAAAATTTGGTTGATTTCTTTCGAAAGATGCTTCTAGATACTCATAGAATTCATTATTGAAATTTTGTTTATTCATTTTTTTCGTAAAGTACGATACCGTTTAGAATAATACCCTAGAACGTACTATTTTGAAAATTAGTACGTTCTATTTTGAACGTACTATTTTGAAAAATATTCGTTAAAATGTTACGGCTTTCGAGCAACTTGATTCTATAATTTAGTGAACCATGTTTTCCTGTTTCATCTTGAAATACTTTTGGTAATCAACCTCGAATCTTTCCTCGAATATCACTTACTTTAAATTTTGATGGAATTACATAGTAATCACAATGGCCTTTTAAGATGGATTATAGATGTATTGTTTCGAATGAGTTAATATCAAACAGTTTTTGCATTATGTCGAATTTTTTTTTTATATGGAAAAAATCTTTGTGAACATTGTTACATATTTTTTTCGATATCGATCACGGTGCATCATAATATACTGATCACATGATTCAACTTATTGTTTGCATAAACGTCGAATGTCTGTTCATTATTATCGAAAATTGAATATTATATTTTTCTATTAGCCTATATATATGTATCATATGTGGTATCTGTAATCCTATTAATATATATAATTTACTTTTTCCTTTCCTTCTTTCCTACGTTTAGGTCACGGATCCATGGGCATATGTAATTCAATTGGTTCGAATACATTTGATATACTATTATGTTTGGGTGTACCATGGCTTATAAAAGCTGTATTCTTTCCGATACAACCGGGACAAAATTATGTGGGAATCAATTCGGCTGGATTAGAGTATTCAGCCATAACGCTGCTTTCAACGCTATTTCTACTCTATATAACATTCTCATTTAATAAATTCAAATTGGATCGTAGAGTTGGTACTGCGTGCCTTGTTATGTATTTGGTATTTATGATATTTGCCTCATTAATTGAATTGAATGTATTCTTTCGTGTAAATCTGCCAACATGTGGACGATCATGAGATGTTCAAACAATTGCAACATAAACAATAAAAACAATGCAAGTGCAAAAAGAGAATAACAACTTTATAAAAATAGCAGCTACAATGCATATTTAAATCAGCATTTGTAAAATGTTACATTAGCCAATAGAGAACGAAGATCGCACGTGTATGATGAGATCAATCAATACATGCGTACGTATAGTATTGATCGATATGTTTCAATATTTTAAGTTAAATGCATAATTAGTTAAGTAGACTCTTATTTTTTATCCTTTTCTTGATTTGTAATTATTATTATTATTATTATTATTATTATTATTAATATTATTATTAATATTATTATTATTATTGTAGTTTCGTTTTTAATATGTTCTTAAACAGAGTTTTGATTTTATGAAACGAATATGTAAATAAACTCAAGTATTAATTCTTATATTTTTTAAAATAATAACATTCAAAATACAAAAAAAACATCTAATAATATAAAAACCATTTTTTAATGAATATAAAACTCCAGAACATGAAATAAATCTCTCCATTCTTTTGATTCTGATTGAAGTCGCATAACATATAGTACACAAATACAACTACATTTACACACACACAGAGATACAAAAAATATTCTTAATAAATATACCATACGATTATATAACTACATATTAATATTGTATTATTTAATAACTAAGCTGTGTATTAATTAAAATAATACATACATGATTGAATCGCAGTTAGCTCTAATTGTAACAAGTAGTATTAAGTATTTTAATTATAATTCGTGCATATATTTGCATATCCATAAATGCATATGTATGAATATTAACATCTAATGAAAATTTTGTAATATTAAAAGAAAATGATCAAATTATATGATATTAATAATGAGCAATAATATTGAATTAATAATATTTTCAATAATTTTAACTTAAGATTATAAAATGTAATTTTAAATAAGAATTAAATCAAATAAAAACACTAAAAGGCTTTCAATTACATTGTGTAAGACTATATCATCACACTTAACATAATTAAAAGTACATTTCACTCTAAAGTTGAATCTTGAATACAAAGTGCTTGAATATAAAGCAATCCTGAAGCCAATTTGGACTTATGGTATTCAGTTTTGGGGCACCGCATCTCTCTCAAATATTGAAATACAAGTGTCTGCGAATTATTGTAAACGCGCCTTGGTATATGAGGAACGTTAACATCCATCGAGATTTAAATGTACCCACAATTTCTGAGGAAGTTGCAATGTCTTGCAGAAGCTACATTCAAAAATTACACAGTCATCCGAATCCCCTTGCTAGGCAATTGTTGCTGAGCACGGGGCATCGTCGATTAAAAAGAAAAGACACTGAATATGCTGTGAAATTGCTATACCTCGTGACTCAACAAATTGTGATGGAACGTTGGGAATATCACATAATTTTATTTAGTTTGTAAGATTTGATTACTTATTGTTAGTTTCTAAGTAATTTTAGAAAGATCCAATAAAAAGCTTGTTAAAAAAAAAAAAAAAAAAAAAATCACTCTAAATAGAAAGTATTTATAAAGTTTATATTTTGTGAACATTTAATTCTACTTCGAATCGAAAGACCACTGGATTGTGTATGTCTAGAATAACTACAACATTTATTTTGTAATAACTTATATGAAACAACCGCTTTATTTAAACAATGCTTGTATTTAAATCACATTTTGATGTACTCTGCACTTATGTATCTTTCAATTCTTGCCTGTAGTAACTATTAAGTAACTTGTCATACCTTGTGACATCACTTTTTCTGGGCTTTGTCACAGAGTTCTTTTTAGAAGCTTTTTCATGGCAAGTTGTTACTGTCGGAAGAATTGCCAATTGCTTGCCGACAGGTGGGTACCATTCGTAAGAAAAATCTTATCGATATTAAATTTGTTATGCATCAGCCGGGTATTGAACCACGACCTACAGATCAGAAGGCGAACACACTAACCACTGAGCTACGGCACCCACACAATATTAACGAGTTTAAAAATCGTTCGTCGCCCTGGCAAGAAAAGCTAACTACGCATTTTAGCGACTACCTTCCCACAGCCTTAAGGCACTTATGGTGCCGAGACTGTGAAAAAAATTACCATGTAACGCTTATTAGAAAAGCGGTGTGGCGTTAAGAGTTTTCCGATCTACAAAAAAAAAAATTAATAAATAAAACTCAAAAATTACTTTTTAATTCTGAAAGATAAAAAATAATGATTAATTCTGAAAAAATAATATAACTCAAAGAATCATGATTATTTTTTATGAAAAGGATAAAACTAAAAAAATGGACGTCAATTCAATAGTGTTTTCGAACTAAAGAGGGTAATTAGAGAGGGAGAGCTGGGAAAAAATTCGTGATGAATATTCCAAAAAGTATGCTAAATCGCATTTTCGATTTAATTAAATGCAATGGAGACAAAATAAAATATTAAATAACGTTTTTCCATTAGTTTTGTTAGTTTTTTGATATTATTTATACCATTCTGCTAAACGAAATACACGAAGCGAAATGGAAAATTAACAATAAGTAATAGAATCTTACATACTAAATTTGTTAATAATTTGTGTTTTTTTTTCCGTTGTTTGAAAATAACAGTGTGGAAAAGTATGTTCACATCAGGTTCAACGTGGGTCCTTTTTAATCGTTGGTGCCCCAGGAATAGCAGCAAACGCCTAGCTAAGGAATTTGGATAGTTATGAAGTTTGAGGTGTTCTTGGCGTGCAAGTACATCACCATGTGAATCTTCTATCGAGATGAATACCAAAAGAATTTTGTGGAACAGCACTGAGGAACATTTTGGTTATTAATTTTCAGTGGAGGACATGAAATGAAATTAATTTTTAATAATAAAATTATTAATTAAAAAAATAAGATCGTATTTATCTTCAATATGAATATTACAAGTATAAGTATAATAGTTGGTTTTAGGATTTCCAGTACTTGAACTGGAAATTCACGATGAGCCAAACGTTAGTTTGAATTTCTAGTAGGTAAGTAGGTAGGTAGAATGGCTGCGACCCTAGTCACTCAAGTAGCAAACAAAATGCCGTTTTGAGCCACAAATTTCGCTAAGACCTACTGAGTGTAGAAGGATATGTTACAACCAGCCGGAGTTGTTTATAAATTAAAGGATATGGGAGATCTCTATTTTAGATGTCTGTCTTAGGTTATCAAGGAAGGGCTACTTAAGGATATTAATCGGTTTCTGGCTAAGGCCATGCATTTGCACAAGAAATGCTCCAACGTCTCCTTAGCAGTTATATCGTTACAGCTTATGCAATGGTCGTTGTGCGGGATACCCATTTTCTCTGCATGTGTACGAATAGCCCAGTGGCCTGTGCATACTGCTATTAGTTTGTGTATGACGGCCCTAGATCTACTTAGAAGACCCTTTGTCCTCTTCTCATTGTAATATGACCAGATGGCTTTTGAAATTGCGCAGGTTGTGGTGCTTGTCCATTTCCGCTGCGCTTTGTTTAGGTAGTATTTTTGAATGATCCCCTTGGATTCGGCTAGGGGAACACCTACATCGGCATTAGTTGTTCGTTCATTGTCTGCAGATGAGCCCCTACGAGCTAGTTCATCAGCATTCTCGTTGCCTGCGATTCCCTTGTGTCCTGGAACCCAGATAACTGATACTTCGAGGTTGGCAGATATTGAGGTTATTATATGTTTACACTCTCCGGTCAGCTTCGAGCTAACAGTTGGCGCGGCTAGCGCCTTTATAGCTGCCTGGCTGTCGGAATGAATTGTTACCTTTGCAGTTATGTATGTTCCTCTGCTGAAGCAATTCGCATGCTTGCAGAATCGCGTATACCTCCGCCTGGAACACACTGCAGTAAGAAGGGAGTTTTACGAACGTTGCTATTTCTAAGGACTCCGAATAGATTCCTACTCCAACTCCAGAGTTCATTTTGGAACCATCAGTGAAAATGTGTGTATCCCTACCAGTCAGGATCCCGCCTTTCTTCCACTCATTTCTACTTGGAAATACAGTCTTGATGCCTCTCTCAAAGGCCAGATTGCGAGGACAAAAGTCCGTCCTGTTGTCGATTATATCTTTAGATACATTTCTAAGGATGCTACTGTGTCCTTGTTGAGTACACTTCCAACATCCAGATTCCCTGAGTCTGAGCGTCGTTCGCGATGCAGTATATAGTATGTGCAAGTCAATTGGAAGGAGGTTTAAAATATGATCCAAGGCCGCTGCAGGACAGGTGCGACAGGCTCCAGTGGCGGGAACGCACGCAGTGCGCTGAACTTTCCGTAGTTTATTGGTGTTATAGTTCTTCAATAAAGCTTCCCACCAAACTACAGGGCCATAAGACCGGTCTAACTGCCGCTTGGTACATCCAGATTACCATGTTTGACCTTAGACCTCACTTCTTACCAAACATCGATTTGTAAGCATAGAAAGTGATGCAGACCTTCCGTGCTCTCTCCTCGATGCATGTTTTCCAATTCAGTTTGCAGTCTATAGTCAGTCCCAGATACTTGGTACTGTTCGATAAGGTTAATTGTTGTCCATTTAATGTTGGTAGTCTGAAGGTAGGTTGTCTGGTAGTGTTTTCGCTAAGTAACGTGTCTAACTGCCTTGTTGAACTCATCGCAAGTCAACTCACTGGCTGTCATGTAGTTTGATCTGAGCGCTATGTGATGATACCTTTATTTGTTAATGAGGGGTAGTCATATAGCTCGCTCTGATGGCGCTTTCATTATTATTAATGGGAGCCCTCCATGTGGCGACCACCGGGCAACGTCCTGCTGGCATCCACTGGGAGGCGGCTTAAGTGAGTGGCGAAAATTTCCCCGGTTAGACGTTGTGCGTTGGGTTTGGGACGCGCCACATGAAAAAACCCCCCAATGAAAAAAACAGATATGCCTCGGATAAGGACTACCCCCTTTGTTGATGACCTCCGCAAACGAAAAAAGGACCATGATTTACGGATATGCACCTGGAATGTCTGGTCCCTTTATAGGGAGGGTGCCTCTATCCAGCTGGTTGATGTCCTCGAAAAATACAGAGCTGACATCACCGCTCTCCAGGAAATGCGATGGACAGGACAGGGCTGCTCCAAAAGAGCTTCCTGTGACATCTACTACAGTTGCCATGCTGAAAGGCACGAATTAGGATGTGGTCAGCAAGAGACTACGACATCTTGTCTTACGGTTCACACCTGTGAACGAGCGGCTGGCATCAATCCGCATCAAGGCAAAATTCTTCAACATCAGTCTTATATTGTGCCCACGCTCCGACGGATGAGAAGGACAGTGTGACCAAGGAGAGCTTCTTTCAGCGCCTGGAAGAAGCTTATAACCGCTGCCCCCGCCACAATATCAAAATCGTGCTTGGCGACTTTAATACCAGGGTGGGCAAGGAAGGTACCTTTGGTCCAACTGTCGGAAAATTCAGCCTCCACACGGAATGAGGCTGATCGACTTCGCCGCAGCACGAAACATGGTAATTGGGGGTACCAGATTCCAGCATCTCAACATCCACAAACCGACATGGCTGTCTCCAGATCAATGTGCAAGAAACCAAATTGATCATGTGGTGATTGACGGAAGGCATGCTTCCAGTGTGATGGACGTGAAAGCGATCCTTGTTGCAGCTAAGGTGCGCACACGTTTATGTGTTGCAAATAACAAGAGAAGTCCCATACAGAGAAAGCTCGACGTCAGTAAGCTGCGATCACCAGAGACAGCAGACGCATTTGCCACTCGACTATCGGATCTACTTATGCAGAACACTCCCCCACTTGATGATACATGCGCACGGTGGACAGATATATCCCACTCCATGACTACTGCTGCCGAGGAGGTAATCGGTTATTACCGGCCTCTGAGGAATGAGTGGTATAATCAGGAGTGTCGCGACGCTACCGCAGAGAAAGACGCCGCCTACAGAAAAATCCTGCGTGCAGGCGCAACGCGAGCTGTTAAGGAGCGGTACAGAGAGAAAAGGAGTGCAGAAAGACGTATTTTCAGGCGCAAGAAAAGAGAACAAGAAAGACGCGAGTGTGAGGAGATAGAGATGTGTACCGACAGGAATGAGACTCGAAAATTCTTCGAAAAGATCAAGCGCCTGAGTGGAGGTTTAAATCCCGGAGCCTCTTCTTGTCGTGATGAAATGGGAATCTGGTTACAGGTGACCAGAGTGTACAGAGCCTATGGAGGGAACACTTCTCCACGTTACTGAATGGCGACACACACCACCGATTTGTTGATTATAAAGCCGCTTTCGACAGTCCGGTAAGGGATTACCTCTACGCAACAATGTCTGAGTTCGGTATTCCTGCAAAGCTTATTCGACTTTGTAGAATGACACTGCATAACTCCTGTTGTACAGTGAAAATTGGGAAGGACCTCTCCGCACCGTTTAGGTAATTCGTTATCATGCGACTTCTTCAATCTTATTATGGAGAAGATAATACGAGCTGCTGATCTACGACATAATGACACTATCTTCAACAAAAGTGTCATGCTGCTAACGTATGCCGACGATATTGACATAATCGGCATGAACAAGCTAGCACTCAATGCAGCATTCTCAGAGTTGGAAAGAGAGTCGCGTCGGATGGGTCTTACGGTGAACGAGGGCAAGACGAAGTATCTAGTGTCAACAAACAAAGAGTCCCGGCGTCTTGGACAGCACGTCACTGTTGCAAACTACGCTTAGTAGTAAGGGATTTTGTCTATCTTGGAACCAGCATCAACAACTGTGATGACGTCAGCCTGGAGATATTGCGAAGGATCACTCTTGCAAACAGGTGTTACTTTGGGCTAAGTAAGCAATTGAGAAGTCGAGCCCTCTCTCGAAGAACGAAAACTACACTCTACAAGTCTCTCATCATGCCTGTCCTTACATATGGCGCTGAAACATGGACAATATCCACCTCGGATGAACGAATGCATGGGGTTTTCGAGAGAAAACTTCTAACTGGCGCCAGCTAGCAAAGAACAGAGATGGATGGCGAAGGATTTTATAATCGGCCTAAATCGATATTCGGTTGTTATGGCCACATAAGTAAGATATAACATTTCACCCCCTGGAATTAATTTTATCTGCACTTTTTCCCTGCTTCTACATAAAAGAGCTCTAGCCGATAAAGATAAACCTTCAACACCTATCTCTTTTAAAGTTTTAAGCAAAGCATTCAAGGAATTTGGAGGAACATTGTGGCTTTCATAATGCTTTCAGACACTTATCAACACCATTTTCACTATTTTCTAAATTATTTTCTATTTCAAAATCTTCGCTAAATTTTAAAACTTCAAATCAATATATCTCATCTCCACTGTCAGTAGAATCGCACTTTTCTGCAGCGGAATTTTCAAATGCTGTCCTACTTGTGGAAGGAACGTCTTCGTTGTCTAATCTATTACCAATTAATGAAATATCTTCATCCTCTAATTTATTTGCAATCTCTGTTAATTTGCGAAATTTTGTTTTCTTTCCTAAAGAAATTAAAGAATGTTCCTTTACTCATATTTAATAGAACAATATTTATTTTCAAAAATGGGGGGATCCGATTGTAAAGAGTATCCCGGAAAAATAATTAAAATACTTTTTTGTTCATAATTATATCATATAATTTAGGATTGAATACAATTTTCTTTTTAACTAATAATGAATGGAACTGCGCAGGGCATATTACAATATTAAGCCTACCACGTTGACTACCCGCACTGGTTATGCACTTGCAAATGTAGTCAAATATCGCACCTAATAAAAAAAAGCATTTCATTACCATGCACAATTTTCTCCTCAACTATATTTATTGCACTGCTTAAGGCGCTTTATAATATTAAATTTTTCAGTACGAGTTTAAACTAAGTTTACGTGAAAGGAGTTTAATTTAAACTCAGTTTAAACCGTATATATTTTGCAGGGCAACTCTGTTTGCACACATCTGTTATTTCTTCACACTTCTGCTTTCATCGGTTTTCGATCAATAGGAGTGTTCTCGTATTCCAAGTTATCAAAAGTTATTACAAACTATTACAGTGTTTGCTTTCAACCCAAAAACTTGCAAAGTAGGGGAAATTGAAAGAGCAAAATGACATGTCAGTTTGAGGGGAAGTTGCAAATTTTTACTGGATAAATTTGTATTTGTAGAAACTTGCAAGTTAGAAAAACAGCTGATCGCTAACAAACGAAATAAGCAAGCAAACGAACATTGAAATTTACTTAATGGAATATCAACGTTTTGTGAAATTTAAAAGATTTCGCTGGTTTTGCGTTCTCGTACAATTTCTGAGATATATCTTTACAAGATAATTTTTACTGGAAAAGTACAAAACGGACCTAATGATACGTAAATTTGAGTTTGAATTTGAATTTTAAATACGACGTAATAGTTCTTACAAATTATTACAAATTTTACTATTTTTTTCGCGTACGCCAAAAACCTATAAAAGAGGGGAAATTGATAATAATTCTTGCAAATTTTTACTGGTAATATTTCTACTAGTAAGAATTCGTAAAATAGAAAAAACAACTGTTCTTACTGCAAGTGACAGAACTGAAGGAGTTTGGAAATTACTAGTAAATCTTACAAATTTTCCGTTCGCGTACTTGTTTACTTTTCTCTCATTTTTAGAGAGGATTTTTATTACGCTCTTGAATTGTATTGATAGAGAAATTTTACTAGTAAAGTAAACGAACGGACCACAAGCGTTATTGTCAGTCATGCTGTTTCATTCACATTCATTCAAGAAGATTATAAAGTGAGAATATCAACCTTTCTTCTTTTTGAGAAATATCCCATAAATGTGTATTGGTATTAGTATTGGTAGAAAAAATGTGCGATTGTTTGGAATTTTTAGAGAAATTGGTTAGCCGTGGCTTGCAGGGTATGTGTCAAAATTATTAACTCTTTGGTTGAGTACAAAATTTTGAGAATATTTTTCTATTTTTTAAAGAAAAACAATGGAATTTCAGAAATTTGGTGATAATTTTAATTATGGTATCAATTCAAAAAATCTTTATATTTGATGTAATTAAAACGAATTTGGTAAAAATCGAAAAGAAAAAATACACTAGTGCATTTGAGATGTTTGACTATAATACACAACTAAGAGTTAACCCCCTTGTCAAAATATTTTCGAATTTTTCACCTTGATAGATTACACAAAGGTGTATTTTAATTTTCTTCTGTACACTTGTTTCAAAACAAGAGCGTCAAAAATCGTATCAGGGATTGCTGTACTTTAATAAGTATACCATGGTAAATAATAATAAATTGAAATTCAATTTAAACAAAATAAAATTTATAAGAGAATTGTCAATTACTTGCCGAAATGTGAGCGGCATGTGAATTTGTTTTCTTTTACAAAAAATGTTTAAAATTTAACCGCATCATTGTTCGGACACTCGACTCGGAAAATGTATGTCGAAAACCCTACAACAGTGTTGTTAGTCCATGTTTTATTCAATATTCAGATAGTCAAAGTACGTAGTCCGTCATTTTTTAATATAATTTCCAAAGAACTTACTTACTTACTTACTCTATATAAAATATTACCTTGTAACTAGTAGGTAGGTGATAGATTCCTTTTAAGGTTAAAGTGTAATGTGTATAAGTATGCAATTACGCAGAGATGATACAAGTACAACATGACATGTGCAGAGAACGACCAAACTTCGGCTTCGGTCATGTTCGGTCATCAAAGTTCTGATTCAGTTCGGCTTCGGCAAAAAAAACCGAACTTTAGCCGAGCATTTGTCAATTTTTGTTTTTCATTTAAAAATTGTACAAAGTTTTAGTTCAAATGTTTGTATTTGGATGTGTAACCCTGTGTTTCATTTTCATTTTTAATTTGCAGAATCAAATCAAATATTAACTTTTTATTCTCGCAAAAATATATCAATATTAATGACGGCAGCATAACGAAGATAATAAAATTTCATATTAAACAGACTTTTATACCGACAGACAGAATCGGTTACAACGTGGAAATACCGATAGGCTATTATTTTTACATTATAACACAATTATTTAATTTCGAGTATTAAAAATATCCGTTTTTTGTTGTTAACTTTACAAACATACGAATGTTTATGTTATGAACTGAAATGGATTTAGATCACATCCAGGGATAAAAAGGGGCCAATGTCCCTTTTTATTAACAACAATAAAAATATATAATTCATTGATTTTTTTAGACCTTGATAAGGTTTGTTTCGGCTTCGACCAAAATTGGCCGAAGTTCGGTTCGGATAGGTTCGGTTCTAAAAATCGATGTTCGATCGTTCTCTAGTAATAAGTATCCTAAAATATTTCCTCTAAAATATATTGACCGCCACTGCATTTATAACTTACGTGTTTAAACGCATTGTGTGAATTCAAAATTTTCCACTCACTCTTCTCTACAACTGCATATATATATGAACATTGGTGTAGGTACCTAATCAATTGCTTATAGCAAATATCCAAAAATAGCATGAAATATTAGTAATAACAAGCATACAGTGAATTTAAAGGCGATGCATACAAATGGATACGATGCATTAATTCATATGGGGCGAATGCACCATTTCGAGAGGCTGCCTGAAATTGGTTTCGATCCTCGTGAATGTTGTCCTAAATGTTCAACTGTCATTGTGAATCTGGTAGACTTGTGCGATTAAATTTTTAGTCAATTTGAGCAATAAAAATTCTGGTTAATCCATAATTTAATTAAACAAAATACAAGTTATTTGTTTGTTTGTTTAAATACTAAGAATTTATTGAATCTTTCTACCATTCGTAGAAACTCAATAAGTATTTAAATCTTACAAACTAACTTAAAATTATGTGATATTTCCGTTGTTCCATCACAATTTGTTGAGTCGCGAGCTGTAGCAATTACAAAGTGTATCAATGTGTCATTTCTTTTTAGTCGTTGATGGCCTGTGCTCAGCAACAATTGCCTAGCAAGGGGATTCGGATGGTTGTGTAATTTTTGAATGTAGCTTCTACAGGACTTTGCAACTTCCTTAGAAATTGTTGGTACATTCAAATCTCGATGGATGTTAATGTTCCTCATATATCAAGGCGCGTTTACAATAATTCGCAGGCACTTGGATTGTATTCGCTGCAATTTTTCGATATTTGAGGGAGATGCAAACCCCATAACTGAATACCATAAGTCCATAATGGCTTCAGGATTGCTTTATATAATAGCACATTGTATTCGAGATTCAACTTTGAGCTTTTGTGTAACAGACACCATAACTGATTAATTTTAAGCTTGATCTGAGTTTTCTTTGCCTCTATATGATTGTTCCAGGTCAATCTTCTGTCGAGGTGAATACCCAACTACTTTGTTGGGGAGGCATATCTGAAGTGTATAAGAGATACAGTAAAGGACCCAAAACGCTTCCTTGAGGAACGCCAGCGTGAATATCCAATGGATTTGTTGTGTAATCCTTGTGATGTACGAGAAATTGTCTTTTCGTGAGATAACTAAGCAATGAGGAGACATTTGCAGTCAGTAATAGTTTGAGTTTGTAAATAAGGCCACCGTGCCATACTTTATCGAAAGCTTGAGTGATATCAAGAAGTTATTTGATCAACAAAACTTTTGATCAATCAAAAAATTTTACTTTTAACTTTCCGTTGGTTTTGAATTTTTCTTTTGAAAAAAACATTGCAAGAGTACCTACTCTTATTTTGGTAGCTTTAGAAAGCTGCTTCTCTATTTTGTACTGGAAGAAATATAATTATTGTGAACGTTTTATTCGAATGATTTTATTCTCCTTAATCAAAAGTTTGGCCAGTAAAAAAGATCTGCCCGATACCAGGTTGTTTAATAAGTTCTTAGAATAGAAATTAAAATTTTTCACCTAACTGATCCATAAGTTTACACTAATATTCAGAGTTGATTGTTTTACTAGTTTGAAGATAATTCAACAACAAAATTCCTTTTGCATCCCAAAAAACTGACGTTAACACCTTCTTAGCTGATTTTTTAACACGAACTCGTTTTGGAACTGAAGTACCAGATTCACACCGTTTTTTAGCCGTTTTCTGGTGCTGATGCACTTTTTGGACGTCCTTCACGTGGATCGTCTTCAAGACTTGTACAACCACGTTTAACTCAGCAACCCAATTGTATACAGAGTCTAGTGAAGGTGAAGAGTCCTAATACACTTTTAACAGTCACCCATAAATTTGTTTTGGTTCTAATCCTTCTAAAAATAAAAACTAAATCACTACATTCCATATTAAAAAAAACACTGTTACACGTCTATTTTGAACAGCTGTGAATATAAGACTGAGTTGACAGATAAAACTAAAAAAACATAAAACTTTACTCGTGTTCATAAAAAGTAGTACAATTTTTAGAAAAATAAAATGGTGGACCTACTAGTGTCATCTATGTGTGATTCTAAAAACTTGGTATTTTGAATGATATATAAAAAATAGCACATAGTATTGGAAAATGGGAAATCTAGCACATTCGATAAAATCGTAAAATGTGAAAAGCCTAGTTCTTTAAGTACGACCCTGAAACAAATCAATAATCCATGAAATGGAACTCAGAATGTTTAAATTCATCCATCAGGAATAAAGCCAATTTACCCAGAGCAAAATTGTATTTATAGGTGCTTCCCTTATTTAAACCTGTAAATCAGTAAATAGTATCTGTATAGAGGTATATATAAGCCCTCCTAAAGTCTTTGCAAATTTGCTGAACTCCGTCGCTATATTCTGGACCATGTAATTACATTTTTGTGAAGTCAGATTCAGAATGGTCGCCATTGCCTACATTGCTGCAACAATTAACAATCCGATTAAGCTTTCAGGCATACAAAGGAATTCGTTCCGCCCCATATTCCCATATTTGGAAATAAGCAAAATTTAGCAAATTCCAAAAAGTAAAGAAAACTTCCGAGGAAGCATCTTCATTTCCAATTTGGAGATTGTAAATCCACAAAAAACAAAATTTATAAGCTCCAAACATGTTTTTCAAGAACATTATACAAATCGATTCAGCCAACTTAAAAAATGTATTGATATTAATGGAAATTATGTGGGAAAAATTAAAGAAGTTTTGTAAATTATATACGAAACTGAAATTAATTTCGGTAGTTTTCTTTGAAACAATTCAATAAACTCATATTACAAAAAACTTTATGAAATTATATCATCATATATGGAGCTTTGGAAACAATGGCAGATCTCTACCGTTTTTGTACTCTTGAAGAAATTAAACATGAATATACAGTGGCTCACAGCTTATTTCGTACAGTGTATATATTTTTATGTACATGGCTGTAACATCGAAACTAAAAAACTTATCGATAAGTTTTGAATGTAGATGTCTGTGTATGTGTTTAGTAAACCTAATAAGAAAACGGGGAACCCCAAAAATTTTTCTTTTTGTTATGCAAGAGAGAAAAACTATTGATCAGCTGATTTTCAGCTCACATCTTATTTCGTACACAAACTTCAATGTAAGTAAGTTTCATTCTGCCGCGCAGTTACAAAGTTTTTTTGAATTGTATGAGTTTTTGGACCTTTTTAACTATTATAACAATTTTTATTATTATTATTTTAAATAGTTAAAGTGCTGTAAATTAAACATTTAGCTTTATGGGTCATCGTACAACGATGGAACAGCGTAAACTGGTAATTAACCATTTTAGGAAAGGTCAGAGTGTGCGAAAAATTGCTGAAATGACAAATTTAAGTGCCTCAACTGTCCAATACATCATTCAACGCTTCGTTCGCGAAAATCGGTTGGAGAACAAGGGCAGAGAAGCACCTAATAAGATTTTCAACGCATCAGACGAGCGTTATATTGTACGAAAAATTAAGAAAAATCCAAAGTTATCCGCTCCGAAGTTGGCTGCAGAGGTTCAGCGTGAAATAGGAAAATCATCCAGTGCTGAAACTGTCCGACGTGTGCTGCGCAATCATGACTTGAACGGTCGAGTAGCCCGAAAGAAACCATTCATTTCGAAAATGAATATACAACGCCGACTTGACTTCGCCAAAGAGCATATTATTAATACTCCTGCGTTCTGGAATACCGTTATTTTCGCGGATGAGTCTAAGTTTAATATTTTTGGCTCGGACGGAATGTCATATGTTTGGCGTAAAGCTAATACCGAGCTAAACAAGGAGAACCTTAAGCCCACAGTGAAGCATGGTGGCGGTAGCGTGATGGTTTGGGCCTGTATGTCAGCAGCCGGAGTAGGTGAATTGGTTTTTATTGAGGGAACAATGGACAAAATGAAGTACCTCGAGATTCTGAAAAACAATTTACTTCAAAGTGCAGACAAACTGGGTTTGCGGGAAGAATTTCGGTATTACCAAGATAATGACCCAAAACATAAATCTGGGATTGTGCAATCTTGGCTTATTTGAACTGCTCACACTTGATGTCTCCACCACCACAGTCACCTGACATGAATGTGATTGAAAATCTTTAGTCTATTTTGGACAATAAAATAAGAACACACAAGATTTCTAATAAGCAAGACCTAAAGAAGGTACTGATGGAGGAATGGAAAAAAATCACACCAGACATCACTCAAAAATTGGTGGATTCAATGCCAAGTAGACTCCAGGCTGTCATTAACGCTAAGGGATGTCATACTAAATATTAAAATCAACTTACTTTGTTTTTAGTTTGAACTTAAAGAGACTGTACGAAATAAGCTGTGACATGAATTTTCCTATTTTTTTCTTATTTTATTTTTTTATAGTGTCAAACACTAAAATTTTGAAAAAGTAAATTTTGGAAAATAAAAAACAAACCTTCCTTTCAAAAATGGCATTTATATTTTGTTCAAATTTTTGCTATATTAGGAATTACGACTGCAGCAATTTTTAAACTGTCACTGTACGAAATAAGCTGGGAGCCACTGTATATGTACTAATATCGTTTTTTTTTCTTATTTTTTTCCAGTAGAACATGGCGTACTTAATTGAAAAAGCGATTTTCTTGCTCTCTTGTTTTCACTTTTTAAATATTTTTGAGCATATTGTTTATAATTTTCAATGCATTGATGTTGCATTAAAGCATCAATGCTAATGCAAAATATGAATGCATTGATTAAAATTTCAATTCTGAATTGATTCTGAAAAAAAAAATACTTAATGGAATTCTTTTTTCATTCGATTTTCGAAATAATGCTAATGAAAAAACTTTCCATTAACATTATTTTTTTCACAACTATTGCATAAAAATTTCCATTAGCAAAAAATTTTCAAGATCAATGCATTGCAATTTTTATTTGCATTAAATATGAAAAATCAATGCATTCAATGCATTCTTCGCAACTATGCTATGATATGACAATAGGATACTTAATTTAAATTTAAATTTAAATTTAATATTTCACATATTGTTATTATTGGCATTATACTAGCATGTGAGTACAATATTTTTAACTCAAAATGCTAAAAATCCATATAGGTTTGAAATCAAAACTAAAATAACCAGATACAAGAATAGTTTTGTGAGTCACTGTGTGACCATCCGCAGCAGTGTCATTGATAATGTACCAATTTTTGCTATAAAAGGCATTATCAATCCTGAAAATAATTTCAGTCAATTAGATAGAGCGTTTAGAACCACACGTAATTTATAATACAGATATATTTCGAAAATACTTGCTTGCATCACCTTATGTATATATACATAGGATTTAAAGTGATTTTGCAAATTTATTTTAGTGTTATTTAAAAAAAAAAATTATTGTATTTGAAGAATGAATGTAGTACCGTCATCGATATCAAGTACTAATCAATTATTTACACAAAGTGAATATTTACGAAAGAGATCACATTCAAAATTATCATTTCGAATACGTTGTATAATATTGATTACAATAGCTGTGATCTTTTATACACGTTTTGTAGTGTCATCATATTTGCAAACGGAAAATCAAATTGATCAAAATGATGGTGAGTCATCCTTTTTACTTACTTAGTTTCATAACTAAAATGTTGTAAAAGTTAACACCGTGATTTAAAACTTCAACAAAGGAATTTCTGACATTTTTATTCAGGTCTATCAAGAATCTAACGTAAACGATGTATTTCCATCGGATTTATTACTTGTGTGACTGAGAAAAAGTATAGTCAGACTTGATTTTCATTAAATTGAATGTCTTTATTTTCATCCGAAATTCATCTGATTAAAACAAGTCTAAAACGATTCTAGGGTGTTCACTCGAGTCTGATGGTAAAAAATTGTTCATGTGAGGGTCCTTAAACCGAAGATTAGGAAGATAGAAAATGACGTCTACTTGGTCTTTTAATTAATTTATTGCTTCTAAAATTTCAACAAAGGAATAAGAATTATCACAGGTTCTTTGGCGGTTTTTAAGTAATAATTAAAATACAATATATTTTATTTTGTTTTAATACAAAATAAACTAGGCTTCAATACGGACCTAGTACTTTTACTTACTTATTCAAGGTTTCAAGGTTGACCTATCTAGTCGTATCTTTATGAATCACGAATTCTTTTCACACAGTCCGGCTAAAATTATACATTTTTGGAATGAAATCAATCGTATTATGTGTGGTATATAAACATATATATTTTAAAAAAAATTGTTTTGCAAAATGAGGCATCCATCTGCTGTATGTAAATTTCATACGATTGGCTGCAAACGAACAATAATCCCAGTCGTCTTACGTTGAGTACCAAGAGTGTGCATCTCAATCCAGGAAGAGGATTTTGCACAAGGATCTCATGTTATGCAAAATGAGGCATCCACCTGCTGTATGTAAATTTCATACGATTGGCTGCAAACGAAAAATAATCCCAGTCGTCTTACGTTGAGTACCAAGAGTGTGCATCTCAATCCAGGAAGAGGATTTTGCACAAGGATCTCATGTTATTCACTTAAAAGATTCAATTGACTCAGCTCAGTAGGAGATAAACGACCAACCGCTTAATTATCGCTTCTCAGCTTGGGCCTTGTACGTCGATGGTGGCATCATTGGCAAACTTTTTTCGAAATGTTGCTGAAAACGCTATTTCAGCCACCGATGAGTACTACAAAGCATGGACTTGAAGGATCTAGGGTTCAGCTGAATAGCAAGCCTTGCCACATCGCCCATCGATCTTTTTCGCACTAAGTTCGATAATCGTTTTATCAGCCATCTTGGGGATGTCACCTCGGAGCTGTGACTTAGCCGTAATACTACATTTTAGTGTAGTGTCATCCGAGATCAATATTATACCGAAAATTCAGAAACGATTCAGTCCCTTTAGTCGAGTATCAACTGAGCCATTCGTGAAATATAGAAAAAAATCATCAACAAGGTCTTGAGTTGACAGAATTCGCTACTGCGATACCAGCGGAGGCAACTACATAAAAGAGATCGTATTCCATAAATAATGTCAATGTTTGAATATTTTAAAAAGCCATAATATGCTGCTATTTGAATATGCATATGTGGGAAAGCAGTGTGTGAAAGAACACATTTTGGTCTGTTTGAAGAGAGTTTTTAACTTGAACAAAGCGAACTAGAAACTAACCCTTCGGCACTGCAATCTAAAGCACTAATCCCTCTCATGGTTGCATCTTATTCAGTACTTGCCGCCAGCACATATAGTTTCGAAAATCATACTAAGGGCCATTTTCTCAACTATCTCTCATTTGCTGTCTGTTAAAACGTACACTGAGGGAAAAAAATCGTAAAATTTAACAAAAAGGTATTTGATCTTATCAAAAACGTCAACGAAAGTACTGTATCGAGTAAAATTCTAAAACCAATATGCGCATATTTGATATGGGATTTTGTGTACGTGTGACTTTTTATCACCTTTTCGCATACACATTTTCTGCCATATTTACCTCCCTCGCACTCTTTATTATCTATCCATTGCCTAAAATCTGCTGTTTAGCCAACGTCTGCGTTCATAGCACAGTAACCAAATGGTTAGACATAAGCTTCGCATCGGAAAGGCCCGGGTTCAAATCTACAAAAAGACAAAAAAATTTTATTTAATTTATATATACCTTTTTTCGTCTTAGAAATATTAATTATATAAAATTTAATCAAACACAACAAAAATTGCTTACATTAAAAAAATTATTGAAGCATAAATTGATAAATATATATATTAGCGATTTCCGAATGGGAGAAAACCTTGTCACATCACTTCATGGTAAACTTCTACTTGCCGAGGAATTGTCAATTGCCTGCCATGTGGGTAATTATTTGAAAAAAAAAAATTATTTAGATATATTAAAATTGTGCTTCCGCCACAGCCACAGATCGAACTCACAACATACAGATTAGAAGCCAAGCGCGCTAACTACTGAACTACGGATATATATAAAAATGTTACATATATTTACATACATCTTTAGCGATTAACAATGACAACCTCAAATTCAATTTACCTCTTTTTTTATTTTTAATTTAATGCTGCTGTGCGGAGAAAGTGAACTATAAAATTGTGGTGATAAATTGGGTTGGCTCTTTCTTCATTTCAAAAAAGTGTGTGGGTGGGTTAGTGAAAAGCAAAAACTGAATGAGTGTATTGGTGTTTTAGTTACGCTAGTCTTGCTGGGATTGCATTTAAATATGCGCGTGTTAAATTTTGACCTGAAAGTTTTATTTTTTAATACAAAAATTTTTAAAGGAGAATCAAATAAAAATTTTTTATTTTTACTTTGCGTTATTTCCTTCAGTGTATAACAGCGAATGCACAGCTGACATACAAGGTGCGACAACTATGTATTAAGACTCGAACCATATCTCAGCAAGCAAGCACGCCATCTATGTGTGAAAACGCACATGCGTTTTGAAGCTTCAACCTTCCTCTACTTACTGTCAAACTTTCATGCCATTTGGTTGACATTTAATGTTTATTGACATTCATTTTACAAAACACGTGTTCGTTTGAAGTTGACATTTTAATATGGAGCAAAGAGAGAAAAAAGTCACACAGCACTCATTGTACGTCAATTTTTGGCTCGGAATCAGGTCTGTGTGTTGAATCACCCGCCGTATTCACCTGATTTGGCACCGTGCGACTTCTTTTTGTTCCCAAAACTGAAATTGAAGTTGAAAGGATGCTTTTTTGATGATATTCATACCATACAACGGACTTCGACGAGGGCACTGGAGGCAATTCCGAAAAATGAGCTGGAACACGCGTTTGAATCACTATTAAATCGATGTAACAAGTGTATTGAATCAGGAGGAGAATATTTCGAATAAATATACCGAAAAATTAGCAGATATCGTGTTTTAATTGTGTTTTCTAGAGGCAGTCTTAATACATAATTGTCGTACCTTGTATATTGGTCCGATAACGCTAGCAGGCTTTATCGAAAATGAAAATAAACAAAAGTTGCTGCCCGCTCAGTCGAGTGAAGATCAGCCAGTACGACCGAAACTTAATAGCTTAAAATAGAAATAAAAACTTTGTTCAAGTCTAGATACTGGAGCGTGTATATATAAGCATGTCATCAAGGTGCTGGAAAAAATTTTTTTGTTGGTTTTGTTGTGTACTATTTTTCCACAACACTTACTAAGTACCTAGCTCACAAGATTAACACCTAGACCTAAGCTCTTAAATATCCCTCGAGTCTAACACACTCGCTGGCTGAAATAAAACAATTATATTTTATTAAGGATACTTGCGGTTTCTATTTTATTGCTGGTGTTTTTCACTTTTACACTAATACTGGAGGGCCTAGTAAGGATCGCAGTATTTACGCTTTTTCTTAAAGCTAACACTTCGGTGTAAGACTCACAACTGAACAGCCACTGCCTTCAGTAAGCTGGGAGCTTATATCCATTTTTCTAACACTAGCCACATATCAAACTACCCACATACCAACATATAACATACCATAATATATTCACACCACTTGTGTGTATGTATGTACTAATGTGTTTATGTACACGATCGATGCACTCTCCATGTGTATATATTCTACATGAGAAAACAACTTTTTGATATTCTCACATATGAGTAGACCGCGTGATTTTAGTTGTCATGTATGCTTACACAGGTATGCTTACGTAAGTGCAGAACTACGAATTGTGTGGGAAAGTACTTTGTCAGCATTTTCACACCCAGCTGCAACTCAGTTGGCCCAATGTTCTGACATTCCACAATTATAAGTAATATTAGTATGGATTGTGTATATTGACAAATATGTAGTACCCAATTTCGGGAAATATGTCGCGAGGCAAAATATGCATATGTGCATATTTCATATTTTGGCTCGCAACATCCCTCCCTTCTCTCAGGAAGAAAAAATTATCATTATGAAATAATAATAATTTTTTCTTATAAGGAAAAAGTTAAGGTTATGCTTATTTTGTAAATTTTAGCACAATTAAAAATTTATGATACTATTAGGAATAAAATACGAAGTATTATGTACATATATGGTTACTGGTAATTCGGTGATTATGCTGCCGATGATGACGATGAGTTTCCTGTTAGTTGTTGTCTGCTGTACTTGGCTTTTTTTTTTAATGGTTTTGTTGCAGATTTGGTTGTTGAATTCTAGTGATGCAAACAGTAACTTCTCCTTTATCAAGGTTCGATTTTTGTTTCGGCAATTAGAGCGAGATTATTTACATTTAGTTGATCTTCTGGATGTTTTGTCATGGAATCGTTATCTGGATTATTATTGTGGAAATTTGGTTTGGTGTGCTTGTGGGTTGATGCTGGTGTCTAATGCGTCCAATGGTTTGATTCGACAGATTTTTTTTTTATAGGAATGGTATGAACAATAGCTTGCAAAGTGAGTTTTATGTGTACCGCACTGCTAAGCAATATTGTCGATGTGAAACCCTGTACTCCTGGTGTAAGTGTTCAATAATTGGAGCAATAATGAATATGTAATTTTGGTTCTATTGTTTATCATTTTCTTCTGATGTGGATCAAAATCCATTGTCACTGATAAATACAGTAGCTGAAATATTTCATTCGATTTTGGTTGCATATCTGTTATTGTTGATGTCTCAATATTAGCTATTAGCTATTGTTGATATCTCATAAATAGCTTTTATCGTCACGCTGTCTAGATACGCCAAAGTTATTTGTTGTAAATTTTATTGTTTTGTAAGTTTTTTATGGGTACTCGCTGTACTGGTCCTGCTTTGTTTTCTGCTATGGGTTTATTTGTTCTATACTGCCTCAAGGATAGTTTTGTGTCATCCTTCTCTTGGTTGTTACTGTTATTAAAGCTGTTAATGTTGCTACGTTTGCATCTCTCGCAATTTCACTGTATATGTTGATTTTGGATTCTCGTGGACAACTGCTGCTTTCTTGGGTTTGTAAGGGAATTACCAGATTCTTTTTCCATAATAGATCACTTGCATCTACTATATATATATAACTACTATATCTACTATAACACTCATTTAGTTAGTTTTTATACCCTGCATAATGCAATATGCATGGTATATTCATTTCGGTCAGATGTTTGTGTCCACTTGAAGGAATCTCCGGAGATATAGACATAGATATATATTCGTGATCAGCGTCGATTAAATTTTCGATTTAACGATGTCCGTCCGTCCGTCCGTCCGTCCGTCTGTCTGTCACCTGGCTGGTTCGCACGGTAACTTGAGTAAATATTGAGCTATTTCGATGAAATTTGGCATAAGTAATCTATGATCCAAGGGTACGGAGGGGATTGATATTGGGCATGATCGGTCAATAGCCACGCCCACACCAAGCATTCAAAGCGACTAACCTCGGAATTTTCAAAATCTTTAACTTGCTATAACTCACATAATATACCACTTGGGACAACAATATTTGGCACATAGAGTTATATTATACTACTATATAACCTCCCCAAAAGCGAGTGAGCCACGCCTACTTTTTAGCGTAGCTCTCATACAAAGTGTCTGTACTTCTTTTAAATTGAAACAGCTGTAACTTCTACAATCTTCTGTCCAGAATAACCATAATTGACACTGAAATTAACATGGTAGTCGGAAATAATAAGGCAGAAAATCAGTGTGCCACGCCCACTGCTTTTTGGGTCTCCCATACAAAGTTGCGGAAATTAAAAAAAAATGTTACCGGTTATAACTTGCAAACTATTCAGCGTAGAATAACGAGATTTAAGGTGTGGATTAATATTGTACGAGCAACTAGGCTCACAGAAAATGGGCGCACCACGCCCACTGTTTATCGTAGCCCCCATACAAATTTTAAAATAAAACAGCTGTAACTTCGGCAATCTTCTGTCTAGAATAACCATAATTGACACTTAAATTAATATCGTAGTCGGCAAAAATCTGGAAGAAAATCAGTGTGCTACGCCCATTCCTTCATAGGTCTCCCATACAAAGTCGAGGTAATTAAACTCAAACTTTTAAGCTCCATAACTTACAAACCATTTAGCGTAGGACAACGAGATTTAAGGTATGGATAAGTATTGTACGAGCAACTAGGCTCATAGGAAATGGGAGCGCCATGCCCACTGTTCATTGCAGCCCCCATGCAAAATGACTGAAATTCTTTTAAATTTAAACAGCTGTAACTTCGGCAATCTCCTGCCTAAAATAACCATAATTGACACTTCAATTAATATCGTAGTCAGAAATAATCTGGCAGAAAATCAGTGTGCCACGCCCACTCCTTCATAGGTCTCCCATACAAAGTCGAGGGAATTAAACTAAAACTTTTAAGCTCCATAACTTACAAACCATTTAGCGTAGGACAACCAAATTTAAGGTGTGGATTGATATTGAAAAATTAATTAGATATACCAGAAAGGGATACGTCACGCCCACTTTTTATATATCTTCCGTATAAAGTCTCGGATTTATCTTAAACATTAAAACACCCATATATATATATACATATATATATATACATATATATATATATATATATATATATATACATATACAGTGGCTCCCAGCTTATTTCGTACAGTGACAGTTTAAAAATTGCTGCAGTCGTAATTCCTAATATAGCAAAAATTTGAACAAAATATAAATGCCATTTTTGAAAGGAAGGTTTGTTTTTTATTTTCCAAAATTTACTTTTTCAAAATTTTAGTTTTTGACACTATAAAAAAATAAAATAAGAAAAAAATAGGAAAATTCATGTCACAGCTTATTTCGTACAGTCTCTTTAAGTTCAAACTAAAAACAAAGTAAGTTGATTTTAATATTTAGTATGACATCCCTTAGCGTTAATGACAGCCTGGAGTCTACTTGGCATTGAATCCACCAATTTTTGAGTGATGTCTGGTGTGATTTTTTTCCATTCCTCCATCAGTACCTTCTTTAGGTCTTGCTTATTAGAAATCTTGTGTGTTCTTATTTTATTGTCCAAAATAGACTAAAGATTTTCAATCACATTCATGTCAGGTGACTGTGGTGGTGGAGACATCAAGTGTGAGCAGTTCAAATAAGCCAAGATTGCACAATCCCAGATTTATGTTTTGGGTCATTATCTTGGTAATACCGAAATTCTTCCCGCAAACCCAGTTTGTCTGCACTTTGAAGTAAATTGTTTTTCAGAATCTCGAGGTACTTCATTTTGTCCATTGTTCCCTCAATAAAAACCAATTCACCTACTCCGGCTGCTGACATACAGGCCCAAACCATCACGCTACCGTCACCATGCTTCACTGTGGGCTTAAGGTTCTCCTTGTTTAGCTCGGTATTAGCTTTACGCCAAACATATGACATTCCGTCCGAGCCAAAAATATTAAACTTAGACTCATCCGCGAAAATAACGGTATTCCAGAACGCAGGAGTCTTAATAATATGCTCTTTGTCGTAGTCAAGTCGGCGTTGTATATTCATTTTTGAAATGAATGGTTTCTTTCGGGCTACTCGACCGTTCAAGTCATGATTGCGCAGCACACGTCGGACAGTTTCAGCACTGGATGATTTTCCTATTTCACGCTGAACCTCTGCAGCCAACTTCGGAGTGGATAACTTTGGATTTTTCTTAATTTTTCGTACAATATAACGCTCGTCTGATGCGTTGAAAATCTTATTAGGTGCTTCTCTGCCCTTGTTCTCCAACCGATTTTCGCGAATGAAGCGTTGAATGATGTATTGGACAGTTGAGGCACTTAAATTTGTCATTTCAGCAATTTTTCGCACACTCTGACCTTTCCTAAAATGGTTAATTACCAGTTTACGCTGTTCCATCGTTGTACGACGACCCATAACACTAAATGTTTAATTTACAGCACTTTAACTATTTAAAATAAGAATAATAAAAATTGTTATAATAGTTAAAAAGGTCCAAAAACTCATACAATTCAAAAAAACTTTGTAACTGCGCGGCAGAATGAAACTTACTTACATTGAAGTTTGTGTACGAAATAAGATGTGAGCTGAAAATCAGCTGATCAATAGTTTTTCTCTCTTGCATGACAAAAAGAACAATTTTTGGGGTTCCCCGTTTTCTTATTAGGTTTACTAAACACATACACAGACATCTACATTCAAAACTTATCGATAAGTTTTTTAGTTTCGATGTTACAGCCATTTACATAAAAATATATACACTGTACGAAATAAGCTGTGAGCCACTGTATATATATATACACACACACATATATATATATATATATATATATATATATATATATATATATATATATATATATATATATATATATATATATATATATATATATATATATATATATATATATATATATATATATATATATAGCCGTAGCTCAGTGGTTAGTGTGTTCGCCTTCTGATCTGTAGGTCGGTGGTTCAATCCTCGGCTGATGCATAACAAATTTAATATCGATAAGATTTTTCTTTCGAACGGTACCCACCTGTCGGCAAGCAATTGGCAATTCTTCCGACAGTAACAACTTGCCATGAAAAAGCTTCTTAAAGAACTCTGTGACAAAGCTCAGAAAAAGTGATGTCACAAGTGTTCTGCCGTTCGGAACCGGCTAAAATAAGTAGGTCCCTTCTAATATTGTCCAAAATTTAAGACGCACAACCGTAATGGAAGAGAAGCTCGGCCAATGAGCCCTTTGGGGCTTTATGTGGCCACATATTTATATATTTATTTATATATATATATTTATTTTTTTTTTTTTTTTTTTTGTGTTCTAGCGTTGTTGCTGCACTTTATCCACAGTTTAGTACTTTCCAATTTCGACTTCAGCCATCTCTTTAGTGTACCTATATTTCTTGAGGGACCCTGTATTGTTGTACGACAATAATGGAGAAAATTTTAGTATTTTAATGTATTTTTTGTATATATTAATATTTTATTTTATTGTTTTCAAAAATGATGTATTAAAAGGAAGGAAAGGAGAAAGAAAAAAAAAGAATAAATAAATGTAATTCTAATACAATTCCCATAATTGCCAGTCGATTAAATTTATTTCCCTACATCTATGGTCAGCATATTATAAAACGTCATTTGATTCATGATGTATTATTATTATTTTTTCTTGCATTTTTCATAGTTGTGCATTTGCTTGTATTATGTGCATTTGCTTGTATTATGTGCATTTTGTTTGAAATTTGATTCTTGTATATCTATATGCGATATTATTTTGAGTGTCGTTCTCACGTTGTTGTACAAGTTAATGCATTGTTATGCATTTTGCTTAATATGGTCAACGTGCTATTAATTAATTTTTTTTTTGTACGGAATTTCGTTTGTTTTTTTTTTGCATTTTTGTAGTATTATGTATTTTGCTTGGTCTGAAAATTTAATTCTTTTGTATCTTTGTTTTGTACATTTCGTTCTCATGCTTTTATGCATACTCGGTATTATGTTATTGTAGGGTGTTATTTGTAGAGGTTTGGACCATCGAATTTAATATTAATCTAAGTTTGGGTGGAAAGGTTTTATTAAATTATTGTGTGAAGTTTTACTAATAGTTCTTACTTCACACTATTATATTTTATATCCTAACTGAATTTTTCTTTTTTTACTTTCTTTTTTTTTACCACAAATACTATTACTTTGTTAAACTACTATTACTTATTGATAAAAATGTTTTAGTAAGTTGTTATGGTACTTTTTACCATTTTGTCCGATTTTAATAGTCGTCGTTACTGGACTGTCCACATGTATCACTTCGTATGGTCCAGTCCAGATGGGACTAAATTTATTTTTCCTATTCTGATTTCTCAACAATACGTTATCACCTATTTTAAAAAATATTGGGTGGATTCCATTGTCGTATTGAATTTTAGCTAATTTCTTTGCTTTGTCCTGATTTTCCCTCACTAACTCATGTGACCTTTGTAGTTGGTATTTTAATACCTTATTTTGATCATCTGCATTCTATAGAGGTGATCTTTTTGTTTTTAAGTTTGTCGGCATATCGATATTGAAACCGTATAGAACACTGAATGGTGTCCGTTTTGTCGAAGTATGTATGGTGTTATTGTGTACGTGCATTGCTGATGCTAACCATTGGTCACAATTAGACCCTTCTTCATTAACAAAGCTCCTAAGATATTCTGCTAAAGAACCATTTGTTTGTGGATGGTACGGTGTTATATGTAATTTTTTAACACCCAGCATCTTGCATGTATCGGAAAACAATTTCGAAGTGAAATTTGTACCATTATCAGTCACTAAAATTTTTGGTATGTTATATCGCGTAATAACTTCGTTGTAAAACGCTTTTGCTACCGTGCTAGCTTCAGCATCTGGTATAACTACTTACTTACTTACTTATGTGGCCATAACAACCGAATATCGATTTAGGCCGAAAATAACATGCTTCGCCAGCCATCTCTGTTCTTCGCTAGCTGGCGCCAGTTAGAAATTCCAAGTGCCGTCAGGTTCTCCAGTACTTGGTCTTTCCACCGGAGGTTTGGTCTTCCTACATAAATAACTACACAAATAAAAAATTTGGGAAAATCCTCTTGAAATGTAAGTATGTATTTGTTTCCAGATGTTGTCTCTGGAAGAATTCCTACCATGTCCATATATACCTTTTCAAATGGCTTAGATGGTGTATCAGTTAATATAATTGGTATTTTCGTGAGCCTCAAGCTCTTGTTAGTTTGACATTTTTTACAATCTGATCGTAAAGGCTATTGGTCGATCCTTTTCAATTTCACCTTGCGATAGAACTGCCCCCAAGGCTTCATTGCTGGCATCTGTTGTCAGCACAAAAGGTTCGGAAAAATCTGGATATGCTAAAATTGGTAGAGAGCAAATTGCCTCCTTCAAATTTTCAAAATCTTTCTGGCATTTATCGATCCATTCAAATTTTGCATCTTTTCTTAGTAATTTATTATTTGGAAGCGCTATGCTTGCCATATTTTCAACAAACTTTCTATAATAGTTTACTAAACCTAAGAATGCTTCCTATTTCTTGTGTTGTGAGTCAAAATAATGCTCATCTATTTATGCATTTTGACTCACTACAAATGTTATAGTAATATTATTATTATTTTATTAGGTGTGTTTACTGTAACCATTAATTAATGATAATCAACACACTATGCATAATGTAATTATCATTGGTTAAAATGGGTTGTAGTAAATTTATAAAAATGCGTGGTCAGCATCATCGTACCTCACTGTATGATTGTAGAACAATTTCACAACCATGAAAAACAAAGAACAAAGAAAAATAATAAATAAACAATAAATAAAATAATAAACAATAACAAAAGAACCAACGGGTCATCGTACCTCGCTATATGATTATGAAATAAGTCAACAATCATCACAGTGAAAAGAAAATAAAAGCCAAAAAGAAAAACAAAATACGTAATATTGAACGCATGCACAATATTTACAAGAGGAAGTATTAACTACAAATAATAATGATGACTTACTAAAGTTATATGACCTACTGAAGAAATTGCAATGAATTAACCTACTTAAAAAATTGCCATTTCTTCAGAAATTCTTTTATACTAAAATGGGGTTATATTGTAAATTATGATATATATTTTAGGCTATATAAACTAAGACAAGGCCTGAAATGAAGGCAATCAGACAAGTAGTAAATCTAGTGAAGTAAGATAACTCGAAGAGCGAGTTAGTGCGTGTATAGTATTAAGAGTACATTGTGAAAGGATTCAATATCCTATTGAAAGTGGAAATTATATTGTAAAGGATTTAGCGTCCTGTAAATGTATGTATACATGTGAAAGAAAGTAAAGGTAGTAATCACATTGTGAAGGATACAACATCCTTGATATAGTCAAATTGTGAAAAAGAATATATATAAATTGTGAAAAGGAAACATTTAAAGAAAACAACTTTGTTCTTTCTCAGTGCACTTATGGCCTAGGTAAATTATCTCTTTTCGCAAAAATTGGCACTTCTCTGTATTTAGTTTTAAGTTATGTTTACGTAAGAGTTCAAATACTCTCCGCAAACGCGATTCATGTTGTGCCAAATTCCGACCGTAGACAACAATGTCATCCAAATATACAAAACAATCTATTCCCTGGAGTCCAGTCCATACATGATTCATTAGTCTTTGAAAAGTAGCAGGTGCTCCCGTTAACTCAAAAGGCATTCTATTAAATTCGTGATGTCCGACACCTGAACTAAAAGCGGTTTTTTCTCTGTCAGACTCTTCCATTAGCACTTGATGATATCCACTGGCCAGATCAAGTGTAGTAAAATATCTACTATGACCTAACTGATCCAATATCTCATCAATGCGTGGAATTGGAAAAACCTGTTTAATGGTGGCATCGTTCAGTTTTCTGAAATCAACAACTAGTCTCCATTTCCTTTTTCCATCGCTTCCCGCCTTCTTTTGATCTAATATTATTGGTGAATTCCATGGGGAAGAACTGGGAACGATTATTTCATCGTCCCACATTTTATTTACCTGTCTATTAATCTCCTCCTTATGCACTTCTGGTAACCTGTACTGTCTCTGATTTATTTGTGCCTGATCTGCCTTTACTGGTATCGTGTGCTTTATACCTGTTGTGTAAGACAATTTATCGCCTTCTAAATAAAACATTTATACAGAGGCAAAAGTTGCAAGTACATTTAAGTGTTATAGTAAATAGTTGATTGTAAACAGTGTTGATTGTAAATAGAGATTATTAAATAAATTGTTGCTGTATATAGTTGTATAAAATAAGTGTTGCAGTTATCATTAACAGAATCCAGTGATCGAACAAGGTAATTCAAATAGAATTAAACGTTCACAGAATAAAAACGTAACAATTGGTGTCAGAAGTGGGATTCTGTAAAGATGGTGAAAATTGACCAACTAAAAGTGGACCAGCTTAAAAAGCTGTTGGTAGAGATGAATCTATCGTCATCAGGTGCAAAGGCGGAACTGCTGGTGAGGCTGAGGCAAGCTATGGAGGCTAAGGGAATTAATGTAGAAAAACATGAGTTCTTCGAGGAAGCCGATATACAAGCAGTTGTGCACGCTGAGGAAGAGATCAAAATAGATTCGAGTGGTCAACTCATGGAGTTCATGAAAACCATGATGCAACAGTTACAAGAAAG
Organism: Megamerina dolium; assembly: GCA_963854835.1. Taxonomy (NCBI): domain Eukaryota; kingdom Metazoa; phylum Arthropoda; class Insecta; order Diptera; family Megamerinidae; genus Megamerina; species Megamerina dolium. The sequence goes on from OY978527.1 coordinate 21,109,987, forward strand.
TTCGTCTCGACAAGAGGGCGTTATTAGTGAATTACGTACGGAAATTCAAGGAAATGCGTCTCGCATTGACTCCAAGTTTCAAGAACATTCGGTACGTCAAGAAAACGCTATGGGAGAGTTCCAGAAAACAATTGACTCCAAGCTTCAAGAACATTCGGCTCGCCAAGAACACGTCATCGAAAATCTACAAAAAGGAATTGAACTTAGATTTCAGGAAATTTCCGGAGCTATTAATGACAAAGTTACAGAGCTGAAAGAACACGTGGATGAGTTGGATGATAAGCTGAAGGAACATGTCGACGACTGGGAAGTTAAGTTCGAGAAATTACAGCACGAACTCAATCAACTAAAAATAAATGGACCAGCCACATCAGTGATTAGAGATTCAAGTACAATCAAATTAAAGCCACCAACATTTGACGGAAGCACGCCATTCAATATCTTCAAGCTTCAATTCGAGACAACCGCTTCGAAGAATCAATGGGATGATAGCGACAAGACTGCTGCTTTAATAGTCGCATTAAAAGGTAATGCTTCCGAGGTGTTACAGATGATTCCAGAGAAAGATCGTGGTAGCTATCAGTCACTGATGGACACACTCCAGCGAAAGTATGGAAATGAATACAAGAGTCAATTACATCGAGTGGAATTGAGATCGCGAGTGCAACGGAGTAATGAGAGTCTGCAGGAATTCGCTTCCGATATTGAGCGCTTATGTCATCTAGCGTTCTCCGGTAATTCGGAAGAGTTCGTCGAAAAAATCAAAATAGAGGCATTCATAGATGGCATACGTGATGGAGAGACAAAGCGTGCCCTAGTCATGTCACCCAGGAATACTTATGCCGAAACAGTCAGTAGTGCATTGACGTTTGAAGCCGCCAGTTTGATGTGTCGACCAATGCCACGGGTACGCCAACTAGAAACAGAAACAGCAGATCTAGTTGAAGCAGTGTGTCAGGCATTCAAATCTGTAGCGCAGCCTGAAGGAAGAACAACAGGTCGACGCGAAAACAAGTTTACTGGTAAGTGCTTCATTTGTGACAAACCAGGACACATGGCGCGTGACTGCCGTCTACGACGAAAGCGATCAAGATCGAATTCTCCAGGAAGACAAAAGAAGGAGAATAAGGTGGATAGCGATCGCTCCACTAACACAAATCCATCGTTAAACTAAATCGAGTCAGTTCAGCGGGGCGTGAACTGACTCCAACAGTGGGTTGCCCCATCATTCACATTTCACAACTACAGCGTGTGCCAAGCAGCTTGACTATTGATGGAAAATTGGACAATATGGAATTCATGTTAACCCTGGACACTGGTGCATCACATTCTATAATCAAGAGCGATTTGGTAAAGAGGTTTGAGCCTTTAATGGGAATAAAATTGCGTACAGCAACGGGTGAGGATGCACAAATTCTGGGCAAGATAAAGAAACGAGTATCTATTGGAAATTGCACATGGGAACATGAATTCATTGTGGCCGACATCATCGATGACGTAATAATTGGTGTTGATTTTATGATTGACAACGGATTTACGTTAGATTTGAATCAACGGATACTACGTTATGCAAATGTCGAACTACCATTGAACATCGGTTACAAGCGTAGTGGGAACATCAAACGAGTACTGGCATGTCAACGCCAAGAGGTTCCAGCAAAATCAGAAGCGGTGATATGGGCACAGATGAATGTGGATGATGGGACAGGCAAGTTGTGGCTGGTGGAAGCAGATAAAGAAATAACGAATAAAAACATCATACTTGGTAGGACGTTAGTAGAACCTAAAGAAAATGGAATAGTACCGGTGCGAATTTTAAATCCAACTAATACATCTACAGTTGTGAAGAAAGGAATGGTGATTGGTCATTGCCAGGAAGTTACTGCCATAGTAGACTGCGAAAAGGGTTCGTCGATAAAAAGTGGAAGATCAGGAACTGTCAGAGTGGAAATAAAAGCACAGATGGAAGAATGGGCAGGCGTGCTTACCAACCAGCAAAAAGAAAAGGCTTTACAACTATTGGAGAAGTACAGTTCAATCTTTTCTTCAAATGGAAAAACTGGAGGACGAACAACCATCGTGAAGCATCACATTGACACCGGTGATTCTAGACCAATTCGTCAAACACCACGACGAGTTCCATTGGCCAAAAGAGACGAAGCCATTAAGCTGATTTCCGATATGCAGAAACAAGGTGTTATTGAACCATCAGCGAGTCCATGGAGTTCACCAGTTGTGCTGGTAAAGAAGAAGGATGGAAGTACTCGATTCTGTGTGGATTACAGAAAGCTAAATGATATTACGAAAAAAGACAGCTATCCACTGCCAAGAATCGATGACACTCTGGACACACTATCTGGTGCGAAGTGGTTCTCAACTCTTGATTTGCAAAGTGGCTACTGGCAAGTGGAACTTGGTAAGGAAGATAAAGAGAAAACAGCTTTCAGTATTGGCGATGGTCTATGGCAATTTACAGTTATGCCATTTGGCTTATGCAATGCGCCAGCTACTTTAGAACGTTTGATGGAGCGTGTACTCAGAGGACTACACTGGAAAACGTGCTTGGTGTACCTCGATGACATTATTGTGATGGGAAAAGATTTTAACGACCACCTGGAAAAGTTGAAAGAAGTATTTGAGCGTATACAATCAGCAGGGCTTAAACTGAATATGAAAAAGTGTTCACTCTTCAGGCGAGAAGTTAAATATCTTGGTCATAAAGTAACAACAGAAGGGGTACATACCGACGAGGAGAAAGTAGCAGCAGTTCAAGAATGGCCTATTCCGTCGAATCTTCACGAGCTAAGGAGCTTCCTAGGCTTATGCACCTACTATAGACGATTTGTTCCTGGATTTGCAAACACCGCCAGCAGTCTGCATGAGTTGACAAGAAAGAACAAACCATTTGTGTGGGGCGAGGACCAACAGAAAGCATTCAAACAGCTGAAAGAAAAACTCTGTTCAGCACCAATATTAGCGTATCCAGTACCTGGTCAAAAGTTTGTGTTGGACACAGATGCGAGTGGCTATGGAATAGGTGGTGTGCTCTCTCAGATCATAGATGGGCAAGAAAAAGTAATAGCATACTACAGTAAAATCCTGTCGAAGCCAGAAAGAAATTACTGTGTCACACGAAGAGAGTTGCTCGCAATACTGGAATGTGTAAAGTATTTCCATAAATACTTGTACGGTCAGTCATTTCATCTACGAACTGACCACTCAGCGCTAAGGTGGTTATTGCAATTTAAAAACCCAGAAGGACAATTGGCGCGCTGGATTGAAAGGCTGCAGAGTTATGATTTTACCATCGAACATCGTAAAGGAGGACATCACGTCAACGCGGATGCTCTATCTCGTCGTCCTTGCAAAATGGAATGTAAACATTGTTCTCGAGTGGAAAGCAAGGAGCACATTGTCGACATACGACTTACAAATATATTGCCGGAGGAGACATGGACCACCGAACGAGTGCAAGAAGATCAGCGGAACGACCCAGATCTCGTAAAGATTATGGAATACAAGGAGCAGGGCATACGTCCAGATTGGCAAGAAATGGCTAATGAGAGTCAAATAGCAAAGGCATACTGGGCGCAGTGGCAAAGCCTGCACTTACGAGACGGATGTTTATTCCGAACATGGGAAAGTGAAGATGGAAAAATCACTTATGATCTGCTAGTGGTACCCAAGGCAAGAATAAATGAAGTGATAGCTGAGTATCACAATGCCTCCAGTGGAGGGCATTTGGGAATCACCAAAACCGTCGAGAAAATAAAGAAACGATTTTATTGGGTTGGATGTCATGACCATGTCGCTGATTGGATTCGGAAGTGTAAGCAATGTACAATGGCCAAAGGTCCCACTAAGAAAAGTCGAGGTAAGATGCACCAATACACCGTGGGTGCTCCATTCGAGCGAATTGCTATGGACATAGCTGGACCATTTCCAATAAGCAACGCAGGAAACAAGTATGTTCTGGTGGTTATAGATTACTTCAGTAAATGGCCTGAAGTATACCCCATTCCAAATCAAGAAGCTAGTACCGTTGCGGATGTATTCGTCAACCAATGGATTACTCGTTTTGGTGTACCGATGGAATTACACTCAGACCAAGGTCGAAATTTCGAATCAGTTGTACTCCAAGAGATATGCCGTATGCTGGGTATATACAAAACTCGTACAACACCTTTGCATCCACAATCTGATGGCATGGTAGAACGATTTAACCGTACCTTGGAGGAATATTTGAGAAAAGTCGTAGATAAATACCAAAGAGACTGGGATGTACATATACCAATGTTCCTCATGGCATATCGATGCGCACAACATGATACGACGGCTACTACACCGGCAATGGCAATTTTTGGAAACGAGTTAAGACTGCCAGCTGATTTAAAATTTGGAGTTGTAACACCAACGAGATCAACCGAAGGAAATTATACTAGCGAAAAGCGGGAACAGTTGGATGAAGTACATCAGTTCATCAGAGAGCGGTCGCAGATGATAAGCGATAAGATGAAGGCCAGGTATGACTTGAAAGCAAATTCAAAAGGGTTCTATGAAGGAGAGCTTGTAATGCTTCATAATCCACAACGAAAGAAAGGCCTGTCTCCTAAACTACAGACTCATTGGGAAGGACCATATGAGATTATAGCAAAGATAAATGACGTAGTGTATCGCATTCAACGTGCCTGGAATAAAAGAGCAAAGTTTAAAGTAGTGCACTTGGAGCGACTTGCGCCATATCGAGGGGAAGTATAAAAACTTGTTCGGGACGAACAAGGTTAAGAGGAGGGCAGTGTAACGAGTATCTATAGTTGATTACTCATCACTATTGTGACTGACTCTATTGGCAGCATCGAAACGAATGTCAACAAAAAGAAATAAGCGATAACCAGAACAAGCCAACGAGAAAGGAAGAGAAGAATCTCGATAAAGGAAGATTCTGGGGTGTTGCCAACAGAGTATAAATAGAGCCAGTGTTGAGAATTGACAATCAATCGAATACCGAACGTGACTGCGCAAACATTTATACAGAGGCAAAAGTTGCAAGTACATTTAAGTGTTATAGTAAATAGTTGATTATAAACAGTGTTGATTGTAAATAGTGTTTATTAAATAAATTGTTGCTGTATATAGTTGTATAAAATAAGTGTTGCAGTTATTATTAACAGAATCCAGTGATCGAACAAGATAATTCAAATAGAATTAAACGCTCACAGAATAAAAACGTAACAATATTATACAAATACTCATTATTGCCTAAATGGCCCATAAACAAAGTATCATTACATTTGGCTGTGTAATGTACAATGCTCTTCTGTGGTCAATTGACACCGTACATCTGAAATGAATATGGCGAAAGAAGAAAGTGAAAACAAAATAAACAAATGTACATACATACTATGTATCAAAGTATGCATGCATATGAGGGCGGTCCGAGAACTGCCCGACCTAACAAAGACAAATTTAGGAAATTTTTTTTTATTTCTCACCATAATCTCCTTTTAGCTATATACATTTTTCCCAGCGATATTCTATAGCTTTGATACTACATATGTTTATAGTATAAACTGTCAATCTCATTAAAATTGCCATCAGAATCCACCTCTTCATTGTTTGCAAATCTTCTACCACCAAGCCGTTTTTTCAAATTTGTAAATAGAAAATAATCCGAAGGAGCTAAATCTGGCGAATATGATGCGTGCTGAAGCAATTCGAGCTTTAACTCATTGATTTTGACCATCGCAATAGCAGATGTGTGAACTGGTGCATTGTCTTGATGAAGCAATACTCTCTTTTTCGTCAAATGCGGCCTTTTTTCTTTAATTTAATCACTTAAACGCTGCAACAAAATAGAATAATACTCGCCGTTGATTGTTTTTCGTTTTTGAAGATTATCAATAAAAATTATCCCACGTGCATCCCAAAAAACAGACGCCATAACCTTGCATGTAGATGGAACTGTCTTCGCCTTCTTTGGACACGATTCTCCCCTTTCAGTCCACTGGTGTGAAGTGGTGGACCCATGTCTTATCCATGGTTACGAATCGACCAAAAAACTCGGCTTTATTACTGTGTTTCGCGAAAGTCACCAATAAGAGTGGACGTCTTTCTTTTGATTTTTAGAAAAAAAAAAAAAATAACAAATAAAATAATAAAATAATTTGCAAACATTTTGTTTATAGTATGAGTGTTCAGCGCTCTCCTCTCCGGCAACGGCAATCGCCTGTTAACGTGTGTGTAAACAATAATTTGCAATCACCCGCGCAAACCCCTCCGATAAGTGCATTATCAAATAAAACAGTTGATACACACTGCACAAGTGAAAGTAACAGTGCAAATCTTTTGCCTGCACATATTAAAAATTCATCAAATTTTGCAACAACAATAAATACAGACAAAAAAAATAATTTGTTCTATCGTGATATACTATCTCCCTCTATACCGTGGAGTGTACAATGTGCTTCTCCTGCTGTAACACCAACAGCTACAACATCAAAGCAATCAAATAACGGCACTTCTACTGAAGTGCATGACCCAGTAGTTAAAGCAACTAGTGCGATGACTAATAAAGAACCAGTTGCTGTTCAAACTGGTATTGATCGCTACATTACTGTAGTAAAGCGAAAGAGAAGTCCGCAAAATTCAAAACAAATGAATTCAACTAAAATTCAAAAACAGAACACTGTCCCTATTAGTTCGGAAAATAGATACGCTCTGCTTTCAGGTGATGAAAGTGACGAAAATATTATCTCCAAGAAAAATTTCAAACCCCCACCCATTTTCTTGAGAGAACGCAACTCAGATAAGTTGATTTCTAGAATTACAAGTCTTATAGGACCAAAGAATTTCCATGTTGTTCCTATTCGCAAAGGCCAAATTGAGGAAACAAAAGTGCAAATCTACAGCGAAACTCATTATCGCAAAGTAATAGCGGAATTTGATGCTGTAAAAAAGAATTACTACACATATCAGCTAAAAAGTAGTAAGGGCTTAATCGTTGTACTCAAAGGCGTCGAACCCAACGTTGATATTAACGAAATCAAACTTGCCCTCCAGGAAGAAGGGTTTCAAGCCAAAACAGTATTCAACATCCTCAACAAGAGCAATATACCTCAACCGTTATATCGTATTGAGCTTCAGCCTGAAACAAAACCCCTAAAAAAAGGTGAAGTACACCCCATATATAAAATTCGATATTTATTGCATCGCAAAATCACAATCGAAGAACCCCATAAGAGAACTGGACCTCCTCAGTGCAGCAACTGCCAAGAATATGGACATACTAAGACATATTGTACCCTGCCAGCTGTTTGTGTGATTTGTGGAGATCTCCATAAATCAAACATATGCCCAAAATCTAGAGGCGATGCTAGCATGAAAAAATGCAGCAATTGTGGAGGTAATCACACCGCAAATTATAGAGGTTGCCCAGTATATACAACCCTAAAGCTAAATTTCTCCGCTAGCAATCAACCTCTAAAACCAGTTGAGCAAACTCAGATAGCCAACTCAAGTAAGAGACAAAATATTGATGCAACACAATTCTTCTCTGCAATCCCAAACAAAAATCAAACCAATTCATACGCTAGCGTGTTAAAACAAAACCCACACCAACAAAGCAATGTAAATAATGAGCAGAAACACTCACTGCCCACCCAACAGGCAAGTACCCTTGAACATTTGCTTCAAACATTGATTCAGAATATGAACCAATTCATGAACTCAATGCAAACAATGATGCAAGAAATGATGAAAAATCAATCGATGTTACTCCAAACATTGCTATCCAGACCATGAGTTGTCTCAAGATATGCCACTGGAACGCCAACGGCTTAAGCCAGCGCCGTTTGGAGCTAATTCAATTCCTTGAATCCAGCCAAATCGACATAATGATGATATCTGAGACCCATTTCACTGACAAAAATTGCTACCAAATACCATATTACAAACTGTACACCACAAATCATCCGCATGGTAAGGCACGCGGAGGAACTGCCATATTGATAAAAAGCAGAATAAAACATCATGTTCTCGAAGATTCTAGTAGCGTCTACTTGCAAGCAACATCTATATGTCTGGAAGAATACATCTCTAAGCTAGTAATATCTGCGATATACTGTCCCCCAAGATACAGTATTACCGAACAGCAATATAAAGAATTTTTCTCAACTCTTGGTAGCAAATTCTTGGTTGCTGGCGATTTCAACGCCAAACACACTCACTGGGGCTCCCGATTAATAACTCCAAAAGGCAAAAGACTATGTTCAATCATCACTAACCACGGCTACGATGTTATTTCAAATGGTCAACCGACATATTGGCCGACGGACAAGAGGAAAATACCCGATCTCATAGACTTTGGAGTCGCCAAAGGTTTGCAGATGGAAAATATCTCCACAGAGTGTAATTATGATCTATCATCTGACCACTCACCCACGGTAATATCTATAAAATCACCAAGCCCCCAAAGCAATTGCGTTAGAAAGAAAATAGACTGGTTAAAATTCAAGAAATATATAAATTCCCATCTTCCTCTGAGTACTGTATTAAGAAATGGACACGATGTAGACTCAGCACTCGAAAAATTCAACCAGCTGCTCTCAATAGCTCTCAGCTCGGCCACCTGCACAAAGGTATGCAAGCAATCAAACTATAGCCCATACACACCAGCCGATATTGAATTGCTAGTAAGACAGAAAAGAAGACTCCGAAGACAATGGCAAGAATTCAGATCACCGAATCTGAAAACACAGCTACAGCACTGCACTCGAAAGTTAAAGCAAGCTTTAAAAAATAAAAACAACAAAGAGTTAGAAGAGCACATAGCGAAATTAACACCTGGTGAAGCGTCAGACTACTCTTTGTGGAAATCAGCAAAAAAATCAAATCGGCCAATTCTCACTGATTCCCCCATCCGTTTGAGTGACGGTAATTGGGCTAGAAGCAACTGTGAGAAGGGTTTGGCTTTTGCAAACCACCTAAAAAGTGTGTTTACACCCAATCCACCCTCTTCACAGTCCTCATTACCAATATTAACTTCTCAACCTTGCTCAATAACGCTCAAAATTAAAAAAAAAGGACATATTCAAAGCAATTTATAAAGATTTAAACCCAAAAAAATCACCTGGTCCAGATAAAATTACCGGTAAAATGATAAAAGAGCTACCTCCGGCTTCAGTAATTCATCTGATGCACATTTTCAATGCTATCCTTCGTATTAAACACTATCCCAAATGCTGGAAAACTTCAAAAATTATTATGATAGCAAAACCAGGAAAAGACCCTACAAAAGTTGCATCGTACAGACCTATCAGCCTCCTGCCTCTACTCTCTAAAGTATTCGAAAAGCTACTTGTCATGAATATAACTCCATTTATTAATCTCAACCAACTGATTCCTCAACATCAGTTTGGATTTAGAAAACAGCACGGCACAATAGAACAAGTCCACCGCATTGTAACTCTGATAAGGAACACTTTTGAAGAAAAAAAGTATTGCTCAGCTGTCTTTCTTGATATCACTCAAGCTTTCGATAAAGTATGGCACGATGGCCTTATTTACAAACTCAAACTATTACTGCCTGCAAATGTCTCCTCATTGCTTAGTAGCTACCTCACGAAAAGACAATTTCTCGTACATCACAAGGATTACACAACAAATCCATTGGATATTCACGCTGGCGTTCCTCAAGGAAGCGTTTTGGGTCCCTTACTGTATCTCTTATACACTTCAGATATGCCCAACATTAACTATACATTCATATCGACCTTTGCTGATGATACGGCAATATTGTGCTCTCGCTCTAACCCCATAGAAGCTACTAAACTCCTGCAGACTCATGTCGATTCTCTCGAAATCTGGCTAGCAAAATGGCGTATAAAAGTCAATGAATCAAAGAGCGTACATGTAACCTTCACGCTAAGGCTAGATACATGTCCCCCACTTAAAATTAATGGCCAATCAGTTCCACAATGTTCCTCAACAAAGTATTTGGGTATTCACCTCGACAGAAGGCTGACATGGAAAAATCACATAGAGGCAAAGAAAACTCAGATCAAGCTTAAAATGAATCAGTTATGGTGGCTGTTACACAAAAGATCAAAGTTGAATCTTGAATACAAAGTGCTATTATATAAAGCAATCCTGAAACCAATCTGGACTTATGGTATTCAGTTTTGGGGCACCGCATCTCCCTCTAATATCGAAAAATTGCAGCGAATACAATCAAAGTGTCTGCGAATTATTGTAAACGCGCCTTGGTATATGAGGAACGTTAACATCCATCGAGATTTAAATGTATCCACAATTTCTGAGGAAGTTGCAATGTCCTGCAGAAGCTACATTCAAAAATTACACAATCATCCGAATCCCCTTGCTAGGCAATTGTTGCTGAGCAAGGGGCATCGTCGATTAAAAAGAAAATACACACTGAATATGCTGTAAAATTGCTACATCTCGCGACTCACCAAATTGTGATGGAACGTAGGGGATATCACATAGTTTTATTTAGTTTGTAAGATTTGAATACTTATTGTTAGTTTCTTGTATTTAAGAAAGATTCAATAAAAAAAAATAAGCTAAAAAAAAAAAAAAAAAAAAAAATTACTGTGAAACATCTTCACGACATTGTTTTTGTTCTATTGTGAGCAATCGCGGCACCCATCTTGCACACAGCTTTTTCATCTCCAAATTTTCGGTCAATATACGATGTATAGCATTTTTTGAAATGCCTGTAAATTAACCTAACTCAGTCACCTTCAGCCGGCGATTATCCAATTCCTTTTCTTACCCGCTTCTGGCATGGCCACTTCAATTGGTCGACCACTACGGTGTTCGTCTTGGCAACTCGTACGACCTCGTTTAAACTCCGCCACTCAATATTTTATGGTCTTAAACGAAGGAGCAGACCCCCTCAGAGTAGAATCTAGTTCGGCTTTAATATTCGTTAGAATGAGAACTTTCAAATGAAAGTATTGAATTACATAACGGTGAACAATTTTTTCCATGTTTACGAATTCACTGATGTCGTTAACTTTCGATACCCCAAAAAAAATTCTAAACAACGTGACGCCTTGAAACTTAAAACATATGTTTTATAAGGTTGCTTTTAACCAAAGTTATTTTTTTCAAACTACTGGAACGTTTTAGTATGTGTATGCATATTAGTTAGTGAGCATATTGAACTATTAACGACTGTGCATCCTTTTTTTATGAATTCGACATCTGTTTACATCAATTAGTAAACTTCATCAGTGATTTCATACAACAACATATTTCCTCGTATAATCATGTCTATTTTCGTGCCAGAAAAAGAGCTTACTTTTTTGTTTCAATTTGAAGAAAGCTGCTACTGAGTCCCATCGAATGTTTGTAGAGACAGTGCGCTATCGGAAACCACTTGCAGAGACTGGTTTCGTCGGTTCAAAGAAGGCAATTTTGACTTGAGTGACAAGAAGCGTGAAAATAGACCCAGAAAAGTTGAGGACCATGATTTGCAGGTTCTTTTGGATGAAGACGACACCCAATCGCAAAAAAGCTTGCCGAACAGTTAGGTGTTACTCAACAAGCTCAAATTACTCAACAAGTTGAAAAATTTGGAAAATGGGTACCCCATGAATTGAACGAGAAACAGATGGAGCGACGCCAAAACACATGCGAAATCGTGATTGCTAGACAAAAAAAAAAGGTCGTTCCTGCATCTTGTGGTGACTTGCGATGAAAAGTTTGAGAATCCTAAACGAAAAAAATCGTGGGTCGATCCCGGCCAACCAGCAACTTCTTCTCCAAGACCAAATCGCTTTGGATGAAAGACGATGCTGTGCGTTTGGTGGGATCAGCAGGGTGTCATCTACTACGAGCTGTTGAAACCTGGTGAAACTGTCAATGCTCACCACTACCACCAACAACTAGTGAAATTTCGCCGTGCTTTGGGTGAAAAAATGCCTGGTTATGGACAAAGACATGAGAAGTTGATTTTTCTCCACGACGACGCCCCACCGCACACGTCAAAACTGGTCCAAAACTACTTGGACACACTCAATTGGGAGGTGCTGCCTCATCCCGCTTA